>VWZF01000445.1:474852-817433 GCA_013396755.1 Sclerurus mexicanus | reverse complement strand
CCCCCCCCCCATTTAGATTTTCCATCATCCTTACACCCCAACCCTTTAATGGGAGCTGTTCATGTTGATTGATGCCTTTTGAGAAGTTTGGAAAGAACTTAATTCTGACATAAAAGCTGAAGAATTACAGGAAGTGTACCCAGCCCTGCATGCAGCCAAATTTGAGTTTGTGCACAGACATACACAACTTTGAGATGTTCCCAGCATTGTGATTAAAAGGAATCCTAAACAGAGTCCAAGAATAATCAGATCTGATGACGATTTTTCTGCAGTGGTTCCCAATCTAGCAAGTTCAATTGCAAATCATTGAGCAATTGTGCAAATATGGCTTATTCTATAACTTATTGGTTGAAAACTCATGTTGTTCCATAGACCAACATGCATTTAATATAAATACACAGAATTTCAGTTAGTGGTGGTCTTTGGAAGCAATGAATAGGAATTGTATTCAAACAGCTGAGAACACAAGTACTTTTACTGGTGGTATAGCCTCACTGAACTAAAGCAAACTAAAATGGGCAGGTTTAAATAAACCAGTCAATAAACAGCTTTTATTATATTTTTATTTCTATATTCACTTAGTATACATAAAAATACAGACTTGAATTTTATTGAGTTGTCATGGAAATTGGAAATGCAAGTAAAAAGGAATGAAAATAAAATATAAAGTCTGTACTTTATTGCTGGAAAGTTTATCACAAGAACAAAACACAATCACAAACAAAAATAAGGGTTTTCTAGAATGCAGAAGATAGATATCCTGAGTGAACTGGCAGCCCCACTGCTCTGACTTGTGTAACTTGAGCAGGTGTTTTGCCCCTGGCAGAAAGACAAAGTTTATCTTTGTTCCCATGGAATTAAACTGTTGTGGACTGTGAAGTGTTACAGGGACTGATTGCATTTTGAAAATTAAGTTATTCAGGATTCAAGATTTCCACTTTAAAATGGTTCAGGAGACAGTAGAGATACTGATACATGTTTTGCCATGGCTTGGTTTTACTTACAGCCAGTTATTTAGATAAAGTAATGACCAAAACAAAATGCCATGCTGTAGTCAGGTTAGTGCACAGGATTCACATGCTGTTTCAGACCAGTGTAACAGAGTTTTAGGAGTTGCAGCTGAGGTGTGCAGTAAGGGGAGGGCATGGGTGGACCTCAAAAGGGCAAGGATCAAAGAATGGTAGAAAAGGATAAACATCGGTCATCATGCAAGCGTATCTAAGTCCATCTGAAAAGTTAAAAAAAAATACTCTCATAAACATAATACTACTGATTAAGTATAATATATCAACTAAATACCAGACAGAATCTGTTAATACATTAATTATTAATTCATTTAGTGATTTAATATCATAGGCATCTTTTTATAGAAAAATATTTTTATCTTAAGATTAATTATCAACACGTCTAATAATTAATCTCTTCAACTTTGATCTATTATTGAAGTAGATACATGAGTATACATTCAGGTATTACCATAGATTACACATTGCAAAATAGAATCTTGGCAACACTTTCAAAAGCTCTGATGTTAGAGGGCTTTGCAGGGCTTCAGGGAAATTGTATCCGATCACAGTTCATCACAGGCTCAGACCTAAAATCGTCTAAGATGTTGATTATGTTGAGCAGAGGTTGTAAGTTTTGCCAGTTTGAAGATACTACAATCAGAACATGACTTGATTTAGTAAGTGTTTGAGCCTTGGGGAGAGCAAATGGCTTTTCAGATATGTTCTAAGTGGTCTTCATCAATAGTTTGTTGGGCATGGAGATGAGCATGAGCTAAGCAGAGGAAGGGTGGGCTGGAATAAAATGTGATTCTGCAAATGTTCGTATGCAGTGTAACTTAAAATGAGGGGAGGCTTTCACAGAGTATGTGAATATTTACAGAATGAGCCTTCAAGCCTAGCTGAGAATTTAAAGTACAGACAAGGATGCATGAAAGAAGAAATTGATGGGTAAAGATGAAATAGATGGTCCATTAAGCACTTCTGCAGGTTAGGAGTTTGCTTCTGGAGGAAATAAGAAGATCAGAGTAAATGAGGAGAATCAGAGAAATCAGGAAACAAGAGGAGACATACAGAAACTGGCACACTACAAAAATGTATATAGCATTGACTGTAAAGCTATGAAGGACAAATATGTTTTCATTATCTTACTAATATTAATATATCAAAAATTTCAGTATAGGGGAGAAATTCAGGTAATGTGTATTATGGAGGCACATGTATGATTTAAAATGAAAAAAGAAAATAAAAAAGACTTACATCTTTGCTGCACCTAAAAAGTAAAAGAGCAGAATGTTACACAATTTTATTGTTTGGGGGGGGGGTTATGTTCCAGTTACAGTATAAAACAGTCTTACTTTATTTAAACAGAAATGAGGTCAAAATATTCTGCTAAAGTTCAGGATTTGTTTCCAGTATTTAACCTGGTTACCAAAAATACTTTCTGGAAAGGTGGGATTTTGATTCTTAAAACAAATGAAGTTTGTTCTTAAGTCACTGTTCATTTGAAATATAACTAAAGGAAAGCACAGAAACATGCCTTTACTAGACTTTTCTTCAACAAATAGTAGTTGTATGTGCTTTTTCACCAATTTCTTAGTGTTGATGTATAACAAAAGAAATTACAGGATTTTTTAACTGGTATCACTTTGCAGCATTTACTCATCTGCCATGATTTTGGTATGCACATCACAGCTGGAATTGCAACCAAAAGAAGGTCCTCAAAGCTGCTGCACTCCAAGGAGAATTGACCATCAGACTTTAAAGAAAAGCAAAGGAAATGGAGAAATTTGAGAGATGTGGCTTTCTTATTAGTCTAGAATACAGTTCCATAAGAATATTAGTTTCAGGCTTCAGATACTCATTTTAGATGATAGTCTTGCTTGCTTATCTGTTGGGCTTGAGTTAAAACATGGAATATCTACTGCAAAACATCTATTGAGCATTATTTCCTATGTCGGGATCCCTGTATAACTTTAAAAATCTGTCCATGAAAATGAGTTTACCTAAACTCCAGGGAAAAAAAAGGCTCAGCCAGTGAAGGAGGAAAGTAAATAAGGGAAGCCAATGCTGAGCAATTATTTTGCTGGTTTGAGTTGCTTTTATTTTTTGCTTTAAATTACCTGTGAAGACCCTATGTATATGATATCTTATTCTACTGCAGAACGCAAGATAAATATAGAATAGTTTAAGTCTAACAGGTGTTGTTTCATGCTTACTGCAACGTGAGGTAAATTCACATGATAGCATTAGACCTATCAAGTTTGAACCCCAAAACCTATAAGGCAGCCTTGAACCCTAGGGCAAGAAGTGCGTTTAACTTGAGTAAGTCAAAGTGAGGTAGCAGTTGGAAGGAGGAGGCAAAGTAGTTGGTAGTTTATCTTTTAATGAACATTAAAGCCCCAAGCATTTCTATTCATAGAATCATAGAATGGTTTGCATTGGAAGGGACCTTAAAGATCATCTGGTTCCAAGACCCTGCCATGGACATGGACACCTTCCACTAGACGAGGTTCCTCAGGGCCCCTTCCAACCTGCATTACCGATGCATCTATGGTATTCGGCTGTCCTGAGCAACTGGAATGTCTTGCACAGGATGAACTGATGAGGACATCACTGTAACTGCCTGGACTGTACAGATAGCTGAAGTAGCTCTTGAATTGCTCCTGAATTCCTTCATCATGCAACATAGTACTCAGTTAAACCAGCACTGGTTTTGTTTTGCCTCAGGGATGAGGGGGAGCAGCTTCATGATTACATAACCCCTCCATGCAGTGGATAAACTAATTTTAACTGGTGTCCCAGTACTACAAATCCCCTCTGCCCCTTGTCAGCCAGTGCACCTGTGAACTATCCATGACAAAACAGCAGTTTTGCCTTTATATAGATCACTGTTTGTTAGGAGCCTGAGCTAAGAACATTTCCTTTCTTCCTAATAAAAATAAATAGTCAGTTTGAGAGTTGGCTGCAATAAAGCTGTGAACATCTTCATGGATACTGTAGTCAGAGTATAAAAGTAATGGCCAGCATTTCACTGATAGTTGGTGGGCACAGGAAACACAGCACAGCCTTCAATTCTCAAAAGTAATTTCCAAGATAGATGATTTTCAAGAACCACTTTTAACTCCAGATCTCAAGAACTGAACTGTTCTTCAAAGTTGTGTTGCACAGCCGGAGGAGATGTAGTGAAGCAGCTCAATATCATTTCTTTTTCCAGACTTCTTATCATCCTTGTATAGAAGATATTGCTTGTCCACAACCCTAATTCATATGGGTGTAAAGTAAGATGTGAAGATTTTAAAAACTGCTTTGTATAATTTTCTGTGAGAAACTGTCTATGCAGCTTTTGATCCTTGAGGTTTGATACTGTATTGGAAAACATAATTTCCTAATGGAGCAGCTGAAGGATTTTACTGGTCTTTCTGTGCCAACACTGAATTCTTTTGGCAGCTTCTCTCTGAACATCTACAACATTTGTATGGCAGGAGACCACAGATGATTGAAAAATGTTCCTGTAGCAGAACTGATTCAATAAAAATAAGGTTTGATATAGACCATATTTGACTACTTGATAGGTAGGTACGACTAGTAGATTTATTCATATCTTCACCATGGAAAGCATTCATCCTTAATTATCTTCTTTTTCACAACATTGGAGGTATGAGAAAGTAAAGATTTTTTTCCTTTTGACTCATGGGAACTAAGATAAGTGTCCTGATATTGATTCAAACTTTAAAAATCTTCACACAACCAGTTTAACAATCTTCATCCTTTACTTTCTGTTCAGCAGATACAAACCGAAGATAGCAACTGTTCGATCACATGAGATTCAGCAGGTTGGTGCATCTGTCCTTGAGTTTGGTCATTTTTTATCTTAAGGCATTCATTTCTTCTATAATGTCCTTGGAATTCTGCTTCCTCCATTGCCTCATCTCCCTTGTTCTGTGTGCATCTTTCTACCACAGATGCTTCATGTCTCAACCATGTCTTTCTTTCCTATTAATATGCCATTTAGATGAGTAATCATCTGAATTTAGTCATTGTTCTCTTTGTTAGAGTTCAGATGATTGTGTTCACTGCAGGACCATAGCTGCTTGTGAGCTGATTACCTGCATGGCAGTTTTGCTTCATGCTTTATTACAAGGGAGAAGTAAATTACTTTCTGTGGTGCTGAGTCCTTAAGTTCTCTGGTATATCTGTACCCAGTTCTCATACATCTTTGGGTCACATTGGTACAACAGCAAAATTCCTCATTGCATATCAGGTGAGGTCTTAATCTGAACATTGAAGACAGGAGCTAATAGTGCATAGCTGATGTGATCAACTGATGGGGATGGCCACCATCAAAATAAGTGTGCTGGGATTGAAAAAGATAGTAGATGCTTCTTTGAAGTATCCTGATATATGAAAATAATGAGTAGTCTTTCTGTTCAAAATTTCACCAATGATTTAATCAGTTCCTATTTTATCAAACTTGTTTGCCAAGAACAATATCAGATGGTACAGTGTCAGGTTTTTTGTATCTTTTCCAAACAATGCTGAATCATTATAGCAGATAGGATGTTTACAGAAATCAGCATGTCATTTAAATTTCATATTCTCTTCAAAATCTGCTACTACCCTTGCTCTTTCTTGTGCTATCAGCTTCGCCAGGTATACTGTTTAAAATTAACGTGGAGAAGAGAAACAAATTTATTGCTTGTACAACATCATCATATTTCAGTTAGCCAAAACAATTCGGTAACTAAGAATTTAACACAATGCAAAGCAACAGAGAATATGGCTTTTGGGTAGTAGTGGTCAAAACTATGGTGTTCTAGCATTTGTAAGGATTAAATTCATAATGCAGTTTTCAGAACTTAATACAAATTCTTAGATGATGCCAACAACACTATTAATGATGGTATAACTCTGAAATTTAGAACGAGGTCACTGGCAGCCTCTAATGAGACCATCTCCTTAATACAAGGCTAATTATTTCTCTATGGAACAGTCTGTGATAATAATCATCATGCTTTTCTACGGAACAGAAAGAGAGCATGCAGGAGATGAATTAATATTTAGCAGCCCAGAAATGTCACAGAAATAAAATCATCTAATTTGGATATGTTTATTTCCTGTCCACTAGATAACAGCAAACATTTTTGCATGCTATTTTATGTCAATTATTATTTAAATAGCTTGATGTTATTGTTGTTGGCATAACTGTACAAGCAGAAACTCAAGAGAAAGTCCTTGGTGTTTTCCTTAATATTAAGAAATAAAGATTGTGCAAAATGGGGAGAAACAATTGAACATTAAATGATACTTCGTCAAGCAATTTTTCTTTTGAGAAAATGAAAAGGTTTGATATTCTTTCTGCAATCTAGGATTCAAAGTTATTTTCAGTTTAAAACAAGAGTAAGAATGCAGTATGATGCCTGGTAAAATTGATACCTTCACTGTATTTTAAATTTCTGTAGTTCTGTCTAACCTCCTGTGACTGGGTACCTTTGCTAAAAGTCTCTGCCTTTCATCAAGCCTATGTGCAAAGTCATTGTTACATGGAGTAGATACACTTTTAATAAGGAAAAAGAGCCCAAAAGTATAAATAAAACCTGAACAAGTTAGAAAATGGATGGTGTGGCTTTGCGGTTTTTTTTGCATCCTCTGCATTAGTCCTCTGATACATCTGTCTGATTGCAGGTTTCTTATTTTTAAATCTTAGTCAATAATTTAAACGTGTTGGATGGAAATAATAGTTACAGTAGTTGCACTGCAACTTAAGTTTTCATATTTATCATTAAAAACTACAAATGAAGGTAAAGATAGGAAATAATTAATCGTATACTTAATGTTGTGGGCCCACTATTCTTACCTGGTAATATAGTGTAATTTATAGAGCTAAAATTAAGACAGGGATGCAGAATTTTGCACTGCTAAAGATATATAATATAGTGCTACTCCTCAGTAATGTAAAGCAAAACTCCAGAATGTATTTTTTAACTTTTTACTTCAAAGAAGTCTCATTTCAAGTGAGGTGAGGTTGTGACTGCTCCTGTGCTAACTTGAATTTTCAATTGCTTGCATTATGGTAAAACATTTTGAACTATAATAGAAAAAATATTTTTCTTTTGGGATCCTTGGAAAAGTTTGATCCGCACTCATGAGGTTTCTCAAAAAGCAAAACATTTAAGTAAGTATATTAAGCAGTGATAGCTTTAAAAAAACAATTCTGACATTATGCAGTGAAATATCTCAGTCCAGAAGTAAGATACATACACATTTCTGTTAACCATCAACTTCACTTTCAAAACTAATAAGCTGTTCCGGGAAGCTCGTTAATTAGACAAGCTTCTAGGAATGCAACAAAAGTCTATTTTTAACTATATTGGAATATCATACTTCAACTAAATGCCTTGTTCCTATGTCTTTTGGATCTCTGTACACAAGACAATAGTTTTATGTCACATGTGCCAATGTACATGACCTGAACTTGCCAGATGAATCCATCATCTGAAATGCACATAAGCATAATTATTTACTTACTAAATCATCTGCTGCGTGTATTCAGCAGATGAATCTGCAAGTCATGGGGCTTCCCAGAGGTTATTCAAAGGTAATGGTATGCTGTAAAATAATGCCAAGTGACTATCTTCCACTTCAAAATCTACTCAGATCTACATTTTCTGACATTATTGATAAAATTTGGGTTTACTGTTTTTATCCCCACAATTTAATGCAATTCAGATGTGATAGTTTATGGCTGTTAGGTATGTCACAGAGGTAGATTCTCTTCCTGTTTGCACATGACTAAGATTATCTATTAAATTACTTGTCACTGCTATGAAAATTCATTGAAGGAAACAGTGTTGTGCTGATATTTCTTAGGAATATTTGCAAAATTATTTTAAAATCTAAACAGTGGCCTACTTTTGCTAAATTAATGACATGTGGAAGAAAGTACTGTGTATTCCAGATCTAGTTTGTAATATAGCTGTTGTAGTACAAATTGAAATAAGTTCTTGTACAAGACCATATTACAAGTCATCAGCTTTATTGGCTTCCAGATGACAATATTTTTGGAAAAGAGGGCGGCAGAGAGGGAGTCACAGGCTTAATGAAGCAGTCTGGTTGTTCATCTTCCTCTGAGATACTTGAAATGAAAAGACTCATTGGTCAAATGAGTTTAAGTTAAAGTCAAGGGAGATGCTCTCTGAAGTCACTGTCTGAATGCTGGTTGTTATGAGTACTTGCCACCCAGAGGGACCCTGACAGGCTTGAAAGATGAGCCTGCACGAACCTGCCGAAGTTCAACAAGGCCAAGTGCCTGCCCCTGAGTCAGGGCAATCCCAAGCAAAGTACAGGCTGTGTAGAGAATGGATTGAGAGCAGCCCAGAGGAAAAGGACTTGGGGGTGTTTGCGGACAAAAAACTCAGTATGACGTGGCAATGTGCACTTGCAGCCCAGAAGGCCAACGGCATCCTGCGCTGAATCAAAAGAGGCGTGAGCAGCAGGTGAAGCGAGGTGTTTCTCCCCTCTACTCCGCTCTTGTGATACCCCATGTGGACTGTGTTCAGCTTTGGGGCCCCAGCACAAGAAAGATGTGGACCTCTTGGACTGAGTCCAGCGGAGAGCCACCAAGTTGATCAGAGAGCTGGAGCACCTCTCCTGTGAACACAGGCTGAGAGAGTTGGGGCTGTTCAGCCTGGAGAAGAGAAGGCATTGAGGAGACCTTCTAGCAGCCTTCCTGTACCTAAAGAGTGCTACAAGAAAGCTGGAGAGGGACTTTTCACAAGGCATGTAGTGATAGGACAAGGGGGAAAGTCTTTAAACTGAAGGAGGACAGGTTTAGATTAGATATTAGGAAGAAATTATTTGCTGGTGAGGGTATTGAGGCACTGCAACAGGTTGTCCAGAGAGGTTCAAAACTAGACTGGATGGGGCTTCGAGTAAGCTGATCTGGTGGAAGGTTCCCTGTCCATGGCCAGGGAGTTGGAACTAGATGATCTTTAAGGTCCCTTGCAACACAAACGATTCTGTGATTCTGTGATTCTGTGATAAATGCCTTTGGCACTAATTTTGAAAGTTGTTGATCTCCTAAAAGTGGCAAGTAGCAGCTCAAGTGGCCAGTACAGTATTGCCCAAATGGACGCTGCTCTTGCAACCATTAGTGTTGCAAGACAAGCAGGGAACAGGTATGGCAGAGGGGTGATGAGGAGGGAAGTTCACTCTTGTGAAGATGCAATGGACGGGAGTCTGCACTTCTGCAAGTGAAAACATGAGGATATGCCCCATGCATGACTTGCTGTGACAGATCTCCATCAGTAACCTTCACTGAAGACAGTACTCCAGCCACTGTATGATACCATTTCACTTCCCTCATGAGCTGTAGCAACAACACCACACACACACACACACACACACACACACACACACACACACACACACATATACACACACACACACACACACACATACACATACTCACTCTCTTCCTTTAGCTTTTCTTTATCCACATGCCCAAAGGGCGACTATGGCCTTGCACGCTCAGAAGCTTTCCTGCCCTGCGTGGCTGTCCTGCACTGAGGATGGCTGTGCCGACCCCAGGGCAGTTGCTGTGTGAGTTTGCTCCCAGGCGGCAGCAATGCAGTCACGTTGGTGTGTCATTCACCTTCCCTAGATAGTTCCTCTGAGGTGAGTTCTTCATAATTACGTCTCCGTAATTATTTCATTCTCTGGTGTGGCAGCAGGGAGGCACACGCTGCCCCAAATGCCATGGGAGGAGCTGAGCGTTACCTACTGCCACTGTATGCCTGGCACTAGGGAAAAGCCCGGAATGACAGGGAGAGGGAGGGCAGGAAAAGGACCCAAAGGTGTGTTACTTCAACACCTCCTGCTTGACAGTTGAGCCCTGGTTTTACCATGGTCAAGTGTCACAGGGGACCAAGTTACAGGGTGAATCAAACTCTATATTTAGGAAGAACAACTGGAAGCTATGATAGGAATTCCCTTTTACACTTCGCTTCTTTGCTGAGTCCCACTCCAGCCTGGAGCAGCTCTCAGTGCCGTCCAGGCTGAAAGCATCGGAGCTATTTCAGACACATTAAAAGGGTCACAGTCAATACCTCAGCTGGTAGAAGAAGGTACCTTTTTCAGCATCAAAAGATCACTTGACGGTTTGGAACTTTTCTTATATAAGTAAATAAATAAGCTAATATTGAAGGGGTCAGTTAAAATCTTGGAAGACCCCTATGAAAACTCTTATAAGTGCTGTGAGTTGAGTACAATAGTTGTGGGTTTCTGCTTATTTTAATGTCTCGCACAGCGTATCTGCATATTCAGAGCAGATTGCTATTGCTTTGTACTCTGTGGGGATCTTGAAAGATTTAAAATAGGAAGTCACTTAAATGCCTAGTTACTGATAAGAAGTGTAACTGTGTATTAGCTTGAATACTGTACTACACAGGTAGATGGTTATTGTTTTCTCTATGTTTATTAGTGAAATATTACATTGGAGCTTTGATGGTAAGAGTGGTTTCTTTCACTGTAAACTTAGCAGGTAACTGTGGCAGAGATTATTATGTATTACAGAAAATGTGACCGCATTTGCCTAGAGAATGTCGTAAGTTTTTGTGTAACAGGCTGAAAGCTGCAAAGTGGGGGTTTCTCCTCTTTCGTTGTAGTGGCTGCGTCTCACAGTAGTGTAGTTCCCGTCAAAGCCTTTTAATAAGATAATACACTGCAATTCTGTGTCCAGAATACCCGCTGTGCTCGATGCCGTGCGTGCAGTGGGGGGAGAGGACATCTTCCAGCTGGGGCAGGGGGAGGGCTCTCTCTGTTGTCTGTGTGCTACTGTACATCTCTTGTGTGGATTCCAAAAGATGGCATTATGATATCTCATCGTATTTAAAGCAAATTGCATAAGTCAGCTTATTATCTTGCTGCAGCCCTGTCAGAAATTATTTTTAGCGGAGAGACAGAAGATAGGTCCTTTGTTTTACAAAGTTTCACTTCAAAACACTGATTTATTTCACTGTAGTAGTCCTGTATTTCACAAGTAGTTCTGCTTGAGTACTTTCACTGTGGAGCAAGGGAATTTGCAAGAGAAGTCTAGCATAAACCAGCTCCTAACTGAACTAATGTTGCCATTGCTTTCTAAGTTTGGCTCAGCATGCAGCCCATAAAAGGTAATAGGTAAGGTGTGGGGAGGCCAAAAAGACACCGGGGAGTACAGGCGGCGTGTGTCTGCATTTCTCTGTCTGCTTACGTGTGAAATTGTGCTGTGGAAATGAGGGTGAAGTGGGATTTTATTCAAGTTTGCAGAGCTGACCGGAAGGTCAGGAATAACTTAACACAATCAGTGTGGCACTCTTGACTCTCTCACTGAGACGCATGGCAAAAGAACAAAGAAATTTATAAAAAGGAACTAACCACTTCTGTAATGGCTACATCTGTTAATAAACCTAAGGTTTATTTTCCTGTGATTGATGGTCAGTATTGCTCTGTAAGGAAACTCAGGGAAGGTAGGGAAGGGGAGAGAGCCAGAGAAGTTGATCTATTTTTACTCAGTAGTGAGCTGTTGTCCTGATTTCTCTGGTGGTAATGAGGACAGCACGATCTGGTAGGAAAATCACCACCTCCAGAAACAGTCCTACACAATTGTATCATGCATCCGTCTTTAGGAACTGGTGTCTGATTGCAGTCCTTTCGAACACTGACTGCTTGTGAACCCAGAGCACCTCTCTGAGCAGCACTAGTGCTGTGCTTGTTTTAAAGCTGAGACTCAGTTTAAATCCTTGCTGTTTATCTTTAAGAGGCCCAAGGGGTGTGAACTGATGTTTTTTTGCAATGCACCGGTGTCCAAGATGAAGAAGTACATCTTAGCTTGAGTTCCCTTGTGACAGTGTTTCGGAAGTAGATCCACTGTGTTTTAAAATGTTTTGTGTTGTTTTCCTATGCTTTTGTTTCCATTTGCCATTCTGATTAGAAAGAGGAGATGATGATAAGGGAAATTAATTAAATTTTCTGTTTTATGAGTCTTATCTTCCCAATAAACTGGGGGATTGTTTTGTGTTTATTTTGGAATACAGTCACTGGTTAACAGAAGAGTTATTTCAATGCATAGCAAAGATTTTCAAAAAGAAAGGAGAGAGAGTGTAGCAAATCCGTTTGTGTTTTTGAAATCTGTTCCAATTTCATTATGAACTTCAGTGGCCAAGATTGCATCACATAAAGTGAATTCTGAAGTTTTTAAAACTACCTCTGATTTTAAGATTGTATATGTAAAATCACAGTCTAAAACTCACTGGAAGAATGCTGTTTGTATTTTGCCCAGTGGGATTTTTTTTCTGATTTATTAATTTAGTATAAGCAATGTCAACCCAAAGCCCTTTATAAAGATGACTGAACACGGTTGGCACGGACAGCACTCTTTGCAGCTGAGAGTGCGACCAGAGGGAGACCTCTAATGGCAGGTCATTTTTACTTTTAATTCTACTCAGCATTGTACACAGATTTAAAGCCAATGTGAGAATATGCAAAAGCAAGTTTTCTGTGCAGCCTCAGTGATACAATTTCAGGCTGATATTCCAAGTTGAAGCCAACCTACAACTCATCTATACCTTTTTTTGGTACTGCCTCATGGGACAGTTAAACCCTTTGGAGTACCCAAATCTTTGACAATTTCTCAGTGCATTTCTACTATCTCACCTATGTCATTTATTACTATTCTCATTACTTCCTTCCCTATTTCAAGTTAAATATACTCTCAAAAATATGCTGTAATTTGTTTGTGATCAGTGAGTTCTCAGGTGAATTAATTTCTCAACTTGTAGTAACTGTCTTACTTTGTATTATAGTGGTTAAATAACCAGACTTTGATGAAGGTCTAGTCCAGTTAAAATCTTAATTCTCGGTGAATGAATAAAAAGCTGAGATGATGTTTCAAATAATCTGCTAATAAAAATTCCTGTTTTTTACTTTGGTGTATTTCCTTTTCTTATTCTATATTAGTACTGTATCAGTCCGTATTTCATAACCTGCATAAAATTATATGGGGAAATCTGTTAATTTTTAACTTACTACTGAAGAAAATTGGTGAATCTGTATGATCTAAAACTTTGAAGAGAGGCTACTTTGTGTACTAGCAATTGTCAAAGAGAACTTTTCAGTCTGACCATCTTGATCATTCTCAGTCCACAGGCATTAAAGCTTTGCAAGGATATGAGAGTCAGGAAATGGTTACATCTGCATCTATCGATGTTTCGAAGAAGTTATACTTCATTTGAAAGAAAGCTTAAACTGAAAGTTACTGTGACAGACAGAATCATACACTGTTTGTCCTCAAATGCTTCCCTTAGATATTACTCATTTTACAATGCTGTTACGGTTTGAGAGATTCCTTATCTCTACTCATTATTGTTTTTAAGGTGAAAGAGATAGCTTCATTTGTGGCTATGAAAGATTAATTGGAGAAGCTCAGGTGTTCTGTCTCCTTCTGATAATCAAAAGGAATAACTAAGCAACTTGGAAATTGAGATGGAAACAGGAGCTGGGCAGATGAAATGGATGCCTGTCAAGAGGCAGCATGGGTTAAGTTCTAGCTTATCTCTCTTAGCTATCAGAATGTCAGAGCCTGTAACACTTTCCCGTTTTGCTTGCAGGGATAAGCCTCTGTCTTAAAAATGTCAAAACAACCAGCGTCACATGTCAAAGCCATTCAGGTAAGAGACAGTATTTATGTTTCTAATATAATAAAATAATAAATCTCAACCTCCATTGCTTGGAAAACTGCATTTTTACTCAGACAGAGCGCCATAGGTGTGCTAACTGGTGATTATTCTGTTCAAGTGAAAAGCTTAGTAGATATGAAAGCAGTGAAAAAGTGTGACCTGAAGAGCATCTTTTGATCTGAGCTCATAAAAACTGGATCAGGTAGGTTCGTTGATCACTTGTTTGCACAGTCCTTCCAGTATTAGGTTATGCTGTCGGTGGATCAGCTGAGCAAAACACGGTGATACATCTGTGTAATTGATCAGCATTATAAGTACAAATAATTATTGCAACTATTATATTTTCCACAAAATTAATACAATGCTGGAGGAATTATAGGGTAAAAAGATGGCATAGCTGTTGTGCAGTTTTTTCATGTCTGCATTCCCGTAGAAAAAAACTCCACAGCTTCCAGTATTTGTTTAAGAAGTATTTTATTTAAAAGCTAGAATAAAATGAGAGAAAAAGTTGATCTTTTAATTTAAAAGATTCTTCTCTATCACATACCTCCTCAAATGGTATATATTTATAAGGATAAAGCTGGCTGTTGCATACGTGTAAAAGAAACAGCTGGAGAATTATCCCATCATCATGAAGTATTGTCATGAAAAAGGTATTTAGCTCATGCTGTCAATGATTCTTGTCAAAAGGCCAAAATATTTCCTGAACTGAAGAATCTCACAGAATTTTCATGTATTTTGTAAAATGCCCTTCCAGTGAAATTTTACGAGTCCGGGTTCCCTTACATAAGAAACGGAATTTCTAAAGTCTGATCTGTCCTCTGTTTCCTTGAGATAATACTAATTCAATGGATTGGGGTAACAAGATGAATTATCCAGTGGCTAGACAGCACACTGGAATTGCAAGGCATTGTAAAAATTACTTTTCTCTTTATCATCATCAACTCTACTGGAACAGGCATGAAAATTACTGTACTCTAATTCAGTTGAAATTACGAGAATTTTGCCATTTTGCCAGAATTTTGATTTCACTCAGTTCAAATTTTCATCCCTCTTTTATCCTAAGTGCAGAAATGTTTGTATGATTAATGAAAAAATACAGATATTTTATAGTTCAGAAGTATTTACATTTTACATTTAAATTCCATAGGCAGATCCAAAGATTTTAAGGAATTAATTTAATTTGCTTTTTTTTCTTAAAGAAATAGTGATAGACTGCTTTTTATTTTTGTGATGGCTTTCCAACTTCTAAATATAAACAGTGCTTCTAGATTGTTCGTTTTAAAAGCTCATTAAGTTTAAGTACTAAGTTTAATGTTTTAAGAAACTCCAAGTTTTGCAAAGATGATTTGAATCATGAGAAAAACTACAGCACAAACTTAAAAATGTATCTATTAAACATTGTGTCAGAGGTGGCTCCAGTAGGGACACTTGCACTTGAATCAATGACTATTAAACTTTGAGCCCTCCAAGAATCATGACTCAAAATGTCATGTTGCTGTTATACGTTGTGATTCATATATTGTGATCCTTTGCTCGTGTGTGCTATCGTAATAGGACTGACATGCTCTGGAGAATATACATCAAGTTGCAGCCATGGAAATGCAATGGCACCTTACTAACAAGTATTTTGTGGTACTCTGGCTTCTCTCTGACCATATGAGATGTACACAGAAACTTTTACTTGCCAAAAGCCACTAAATACAGATGTGTGAGAGTTAAAGGCAACAAATATAGTTCCCACGTTTGGGGCAATAGAGGACCAATATTAATTCCTAGTAACATTAATTGCTGACCTTCCCCTCTCAGTATGTAAGATGCTGTGTACAGCTCTGGTTGAAAATTACTCTGTCTTCAAATACAATTCTTTGCTATCCCCAGAACTGTGGGTGAGGGAGTTCCCGGTTTTTTGGGGGTTTGGGGTGTGGTTTTCTTGTTGTTTTGTTTTGGTTTTTTGTGTGTGTTTTTTTTGTTTTGTTTTGTTACTTTCTTTTGTTTTGTTTTGCTTTGATTTTTTTTTTCTGAATTACATTCAATTTTCTCTGAAGTTCCTCTCTTTCTTATGTTTTTTAAAATTAAATATATTTATACTGAAGTGTCTTTCCAACTTATTCAGTCATCCATCTGGACAGCTAGGATGTGATGCTGTGAAGAACTTATCCATAGCAGTCTTCAACTCATGTGTGGCTGCATGAGCTCTATCCTAATCTGAATACCCTGTATCTATTAAACAGAAGAAGAACACAAAAGAATTTCTTTAAATATCAGTTCAATTGATTCAAACAAGCAATACATGTTGTATGTCATGCTTACAGATATTTTTCCTTTGGTCTGTTCAAAAAGACCTTAATAAAGTACATAAGGACACATACCTACTCATTACAAAAACTGCAATGACATCCAAAATATGGTAGGCACTTTCCAAAAACAAAGGAAGAGGCAAACCCAATAGTTTTCATAATTAGTATGTTTAAAAATAACAATAACACCTAGCAAGTCTGTCTAAAGCAATTATAATTCAGGATTTCAGGAGTTTGGAACAGAAAATTTCCTGTTTAGGATTTTACTGGATGAGAAGCAGGCAAAGAAGAGATTCCCTGAGGCTCACATCGCCATCCCAGCTGACAGGTGACAGAAACCTAAAAAGGTATTTCAAAAACAAAATTACAAACTTTTGCTGATTGCAGCACAACACAGTCCTTGCAGAGTTACACCGAGGTGCAGAATTTAGCCAACTTCATTACACAGCTGCTCATCTGTGGGACAGGGCAGGCATTGGACTAACAGGGAGATTTACAGCTCAGGACTTTGGTACCTGTGGTCAGGAACTGTTTGGAAATAAGTCATGTTTTCATTTCATACTAGAAATATTTTAATTTATAGTATGTGTTATCAGATGCAGACTGTTTAACTATGTATTAAAGGACATTTTACCAAGTCAATACGTCATGACTGTGTATGTCTTGCCCCAACTCTGATGTGAGTGCCCTTATTGCAGATAAAATAGTACAAACTGCTTTTGTGTGACACAGATTACTGTGAAAGTGCTGAAGCAGACCAAAGAGCGGTTTATTTAATTTAATTAGCAGCCTGGGACTTAGTGGTTCATTTTTGTTTCCTGAACCATTTTTAGTCACAGTTGGTCTGTCAATCACAGTAGATGAAAGGGTTGTGGTGTGCCATGGGAGGCTGGCTTCTGCTTTGATTGACTCCAAGGGGAAGAAATGTCCAAGTTCAGATGAGCACCAAAATGAGACATAGCTCTTAAAGTTTCAACTCTGCAGACTTTTATGACCATGCCAGCTGTAAAGTGCAGAGAAGTTTCACATTCCAAAAAAAGAAGCTGTATGGAGATACCAGAGCTTGGTGGAGGAGATTCTTAAAATTAAAAATAGCAAAACTGGGGTTTTTTCCACCTGTAAACAAAATAATAGGTTAAGAACCATGAGGCTGATAATGCCCTGTCTCCTGGGAACCTACAAAGTGCAGGTGAAAGGTTTTACAATATCTATACTAATGCTCAATGTAAAAGCTTTGTGAGACAAATACCAAGTTGTCTGTAAACGATGTGACCCTGCAGATATTTGGCAGTCCCACTGCAACAGCAGTTATCACCTTGCCTAAGTAAGATAATAAGAAACAAGTAAGTAGAATACAGGGAATGGTGTTTATTTCTTGGCAAACGGATTCTTAGTTTGCTTGGCATTTGATTACAGCTGTCAGAACACTTGTTACTGAAAACGGTGGGCTGTTTTCCTGTGGTTGAACAACTGGAGCATGATCTGCAAGACCATGATTTGAACAGAAGGATGGTATTATTTATCTTCATTTAATGCAAATCAGTCAGACTACAAGAACACAGCTCACTGTTAGAAGGTTCTCTGTTTCCACTCTGTAACATTACCAATTCACCCCCTGGTTTTACCAGTGGGAGTCATGATATTTTGATGACATTTCCTAGGAGCAGCTTCTCTTCTGAGATCACGAGATAAGAGTAGGTATAAATTGTGCATTTAGTTGATCATGCCATTTGACTTTTAAAATAATCTGGACTGGGTCACATTGGGAAATGGATACATTTCAGCTGCTCTTTCCTAAGAGTTGTTTTGTGCCATTCTTTTCTCAAAAATCTTTGCTTTTAAGGTATCTATTATCAGCACCAATTATGTTATGGCTACCAGGTTTCTGCCCCAGATGGAATGTCAGATTGATGCAGTTGTGTGGGTATCATTCTGAAGGGAGTTTGCTAAAGCCAGGAACTAGTGGTCTCCCCAGTGTTGGAGCTGGTTCAACCATTTGCAGTTTGTAGCACCCAGGGGTAAATTTTGTTGGTAAAATCATGTTTTAAACACTTGTGGCTGACTCAGGGCAGGCTTTCCTTCCAAATTACCTGTGACTGAATGAGGTGAAAGCTGGTGTCACTGGAGAAGGGAGAGTGGTCCACTGGATTGGTGGGTATTGTAGGATTTGGGGGATTTGTGTTTAATTGTTGCTTTTGACACTCGCTTTCTGTTTGCCCTTGACCAAATCGAAGCAGACCTAGGTGCCTAAAAACACTTTGGTGTCCAGTACTCATTTAAAGTCCAATGAAATCAGGAAGCATTAGGCTAAAACGCAGAACTTCAAAAGCTTTCTAGGTAGCTTTGTTTTTTCACTTGCTGTCTTTAAAATGGAGATGAAAGCACTTCTCATTCCCACAGGAGTGGTGTGATGATGCATACTTTGAAGACATAAGTGCTTGGAAAGCACGATAATGTCTATACTCTTGTCCCATTCCTTTTGAGGTTTGCCATTTACCAACTGTGTATTTATTTATCAGTCATCATTATATGCATCACAATTTCCTTCTCACAGGCTAATATTAACATCCCAATGGGAGCATTTCGACCTGGTGCAGGCCACCCTCATAAAAGAAAAGAACTTACACCTGAAGAAGTGGACGAGGTAAGCTAAAAAGGTTTTTTGATTTTTTTTCCCCCAGGAGACTTCCTGCCATAAAATGGAAGAAAGCCTTTTAATCATTCTTACAGTTCTGCATACCATGTGCATGTTCCATAGCTGAACATGCACTGATCATTCAGGGAAATAAATGTCCACTGACTAAATACTTCATATATATACTTCTGCTTTTGGTGCCAAGGCACCTATAGGAATTTAAACTGTTTCAAAGGTGCATAGATGTGCTTCAACAGCAGGATATCTGCCGTCAGGAAAGAGAGCCAGGATTTCACCAGAGGTATTTGTCTAGATGGGAGTTGAGGGGATACAGCAGGAAAAGTTGTAGTGGGGCTTTGGAAGACTATGCTACTACCTGCTGCCCCGTGGTGTGATTTATTGTTACAGCTTAACAATATTGGAACAGCTTGTCAAACATGGCACTTTTTGGAATGTTTATCAACAAGGAGAAATTGAATGTGAAGACACTTTCAAGTTAAAACAGAAAATTTGAACCCATTTACCTGACTAGGGGTGAAAATACTCCATTTTAGGCTGAGTTCTGTTTTCATGTTTATATTTTGCAGGGAGCATTTAACACTGAGTTTTGACTATAGAATCCAATTTATACGTTAACTAACATTGATCACAAATGTTATGATTAAACATAGATATCCTATTTCTGAATGATATTAAAGCATCTTATTTACCATTAATTTTTATTAGAAATGAGTACTAAAACCAGTAGTGGAAAAAAAAGGTAAAGGTAAATATTCCAAGCAAGATAAAAGTCAACTAAAGGTGGGTGCTTCTGGCTTTCTGGCCACTTGGCTTCATTTGGATTTGTAATCCCCATCTGAGTGGTGGTCCTGCTGGGCCAGAGCTGCTGGTGCTCCTCAGAGCCACAGGCAGGAAAGGCTCCAATCGACTCCATACATCCAGGCTGTCTCTGACAGGACTTGTTTGGGTGGACTTGCTGCCATGCAGGCAAAGAAAAGCTGTTGTGGCAGGAGAGAGTCTTGCCCTCACGCAGAGCAGAGCTGTGATGGGCAGAAGGGAGGGCACAGCCACTGCTCCCCAGGCATGCTGTGGGCACCGCTGGTGATTCAGCTCCAGACAAGAAGCAGCTGAATTAGTTTTGAACAAATCATTAGCTCCTTCTGTCTTGGACACTTCAAATGGTCAGGTTTAGTTATATAAAAGCTAATTCTTCCTTTTCAGGCAGATCTTTTTTCCCTAAATGTCCCCATATTTTGATATAAATAGTACTCTGTTTACAGAGAACTTTCCTGAAGTAATCAAACCCGAGCTGACCTAGCTCTTAAGAAGATTTAAAAGAAACAAACATACAGAAAGACCTTGAACATATATTGTGGCTTTCTCCCGTGGAAAGAAATGAAAGCATATTCTCTCTGCAGTAATTAAACTGGTGAAGGAGTGTATGTTACTAAGCAGAAACTAATGCAGCATGTGTGAATTCTGGTGGTGTTTGAGAAATAAAATAAATTGCCGGTGCTGATAATTAGATTTGGTTGACTAATTGAATGTTACTTTGCTTCTCAGGTACATGAATACTATATATGAGAGACATTATGGAATGAAAATTCTTGGCACAGGTTTTATAGGCAATATTCAAGCAAACCAATGGGAGTAAAGACTACAGAAACAGATCTTGTAATAGGAATAAAATAAAAACGCGAATAGTGGACTTGTCTTTTCAGTTTTCTCATCTCTCTAAGTTTTGCAGTACAGCTCATGATTTTTCAGAGCAGTTTTAGACAAATACAACTTTTCCTAACAATGCATAGTATTTTCCTCTATTTTCTAAGGGCTTGGCAAAGGAGATGAGAGGAATATGGGTCTTACTCAAAGGGACGGTGGAGTCAGATGGGAATGTGATTTTTAAAGGACAGTGGAACAGGCATGTTAACATGGAAAGAAATGAAGGGTGGGAATTTCACAAAATAGCGTCTTCAGTCAGAGCATTGCCATGCTTGTATTTGTCAACTCTTGTATATCTAAGTCATTCTTCATACCTCCTTCCGTAGAACTGGAGGCCAAAGTCTCATCTCAGCTGTGCATTGCAGGTGGAATGGGTGATACAGGGAGGGGTGCAGTCGTAGGTAGCACACACCTGAGGTTAGAAGAGAAAGCTGACAGCAACTTATGGGGTGCAAAGTCTCCAAAACGTGGCCAAAGCTTGTGCCATTTGTTCTGCAGGAGAAATGGTATTGCACATGACTTGAAGTGGTATTTTTAACATAGTATCTGCTATTTATAATAAGAACTACACAGTTGAGGGAATGGTGGTTTCCTCTGATTATTCAGATTAGCTATTTGGGTGAGAAAACTGTCAAAGGGAACAATACAAGCTCTTGGCATCTTGGACTACTGATACAATTTGTGCATCCTTCCTAACAGCTTCTGTATCAATTTACTTGTTCTCCCACTGTGCTTTGCTACTGATTCAGGATGTTAGATCATTAAGCTAGCTGGCAGACAGTACATATCCTATCTGTGGCTGAATTACTGGCTGGGATTTGAAATGATCGAGCAGAAACAATAGTGCAATGTTATTAGCATTATCTTGTAT
Organism: Sclerurus mexicanus; assembly: GCA_013396755.1. Classification (NCBI taxonomy): domain Eukaryota; kingdom Metazoa; phylum Chordata; class Aves; order Passeriformes; family Furnariidae; genus Sclerurus; species Sclerurus mexicanus. The sequence goes on along the minus strand of VWZF01000445.1, from coordinate 796,188 downwards.
TAACTAGTAGTGTATTGGCTAAAATATGAGAAAAGATAATGTAAGTTTATCAAGCCAAGCAATGTAATTGTTACTTATATAGTTTTCTTTTATATATAGTGATCTTAAGGAAGTTCTTGAAGATCAGATAGGAAGAAAATCTCAGTTTTCTAAATAACCTTGTTTATTTGCTACTTGACATTACAAAAAACCCTTCTTCCTAATTAGCATGTAGTCTATTGGTCAGCAGAAAAAGGAGGGGTTTACTGCCCAACAATATTTGACAGAGAAGCTTGGAATTTTAAAAAATGAAGTTAAATAGTAAGAATTGATTGTTCACAGTCAATACACATTTTTAAAAAGAGTAGTTAAGTCTAAATAGCGATTTAACTCCTAACAACCAATCCCAGTAGGACATTCACAGAGTAATCAAGAAAGAACAAATAATTTAATCATGAAATTATTTGCAGTAAAATACAAATTAATTCTACATGACTCTCCCCTTTTATCAGCTTTATAAAATATGAATGGGCTGGAACAACCTTCACTCCCTACTGGAAAGCTACTACTTGAAAACATTTCTCATTCTAGAATAGAAATTGTCTAAAATGCATGTTCTACTCACCCAGAAGGAAGAGTACAGCTGAGGAAGTACTGAGGGCTAAAATACTGTGGTTCATCAGGAAATTAGCTGAGTTGCTCTCTATTTTGTAAGCACTGTTATTTAACCTTTATTTTTACAGTGTCAGCAAAATAGCCATAAGGTACTACCCTAATTCAAAAATAAAATGGCAAAACCCCATCTGGTCTTGCAACCAAGGTTCAGAAAAATTAAACTTCAATTCATGCTGAGCTTGCACAGAGCTTTTGAGGTCCATAACCTACTATGATAGCTCTTCTCCAGAGCTGCAGAAGTGCTTGATGGTTTTTCTTTCCAACTGTCTGGCAACAGTGAAACTCTCTACAAAATTAGATTATAAAAATGCTGCTTCTGCTTTTCCCCCCCTAAAATATGAAGGACTTGGAGTTGCTTTTAATGCTTCACTCAGTTATTTTTCACTAATGGTCTGACACTGTAAATTCTTATCCATCTATCAAAAGATCCATGTTCCTCTACACTGAGAACCTTCTATTCTTTTTAGAATTACTTTAAACAACAACGAACAAAATGACCTATCTCTTCCTGCCCATTCCCACCTCCTTCTCCCCTCGATTTCCACTGGGATTGCCTTTAGTATAAAGGCATCCTTTCCCGTTTCTCAAAGAACTGACCTGTGCTCACGCTCAAGAGATTGCTATTCCAGCAGCAATATCACTGGTATCCTTTTGTGCAGAGTGTTCCTGCTTTGACAGAGGAGGAGAAAGACAAGAAACATCTCCCAGGAGCTAAGAAACTTCCAGGTCCTGCTGTCAACTTGTCAGAGATTCAGAACATAAGGAGTGAGCTGAAATTTGTCCCCAAAGCTGAACAGTAGCTGGAAGAAGCAGGTGAGTAAAAGGTGGGAGGGTTTTGCATGGCTCTAGGAAAAGCAGGCTGATCCAGAAACCTCTTTATGTAAAAAGATGGCTTTCTGATTACTTCCATAGACCTGGAGTTCCACCCCATAGTTCAAAGACAAAATATAAGAAGTCATAATCCCTGATATTCCCTGTTATTTCAAACATAGATCATGTTGAAGACTATATCCAATGATATATGGCACTCGTCAAATGGCCTAACAAATAGTTTATTCAACATATTAAAAAATTCAGTGTATTAGGAATATTGAAGTCAGCTTTAAAATAACATCTTGCTTCACATGCACAAGTTCCACTTTTGCAAAATATATGACTTGTATTTGTGCAATCTAACTACAAATAGATGTTTTGCAATGCGAATAAATTTAATGCAGTGGTGGACAAGTAGGTCAGCATTTTTAAAAACTTTGGAACATTATTTCTTAGATATAAATTTATTTATGTAATTCAAAATTGACATGCTTATGACTCCATGTATCTGATCACACAAACATACCTAATGATATTTGTGGCACCCAAGGACTTGCTATATATGTATATCAGGCTTGGAAATATGAGACTGGACCTTGGGGAGATCTGTGCTCCTCTGAAGTGGTGGATGAACACCAGTAGGGACCATCAGGCACTGCAGACGGCACCAGACACCTGTAGATTGAGCCACTGATCTATGACTAGAACCACAGCTCATACTTACCTTATTTTGATCAATGTCTGGATGGAGATCCGTGATGAGTGGTGTCTCTCAGGGGTAGGTACTGGGACCAGTACCTTTTAATATTGTCATTAGTGGGCACAGACAGAGGGACACAGTGCACCCTCAGCACATTTGCAGCTGACACCAAGCAGAGAAGTGCAGCTGACACACCTGAAGGACAGGATGGCATACAGTGGGGCTTGGTCAAGCTCAAGAAGTGGGCCCATGAAACCTCATTAAGTTCAACAAGGCCACATATGTGTGTCTGGGAAAATACCCAGAATCAATACAGGCTGAACAAGGAATGCATTGAGAGCAGCCCTGAGGAGAAGGACTTGGGGATATTGGTGGATGAGAAGTTGGACATGACCTAGCAATGTGTACTTGAAGCTCGGAAAATCAACCATGTCCCGCGTGGACTTGATGATCTCAGAGGTCTCTTCCAACCCAATTGATTCTATGAAAATCAGCATGACCAGGGGGTCATGGAAGGGGATTCTCCGCTGTGGTGAGACCTCACCCAGAGTACTGCATCCAGCCCTGGTGCTTCTGACGTAGGAACAAGGTGGACCTGTTGGATTGGGTCCAGAGAAGAGCTGCAAAGTTGATCAGAGGGATGGAGTATCACTCCAATGAAGACAATCAGAGAATTGGGTTGTTCAGTCTGGAGAAGGCTCTGGGGAGACCTCATTTTGGCCTTTCAATACTTAAAGGTGACTTATAAAAGAGATGGGGACAGAGATTTTAGTAGGTCCTGTTGCAGTAGGACAAGGAGTAATGGTTTTAAACTTAAGGAGATTAGATTCAGATTAGATATAAGGAAGAAGTTTTTTACAATGAGGGTGGTGGAACACTGGACCAGGTTGCCCAGAGAGGTGGTAGATGTCCAATCCCTATAAACATTCAAGGTCAGGCTGAAAGAGGCTCTGAGCAACCTGGTCAAGTGGAAGACGTCTCTGTTCATTGCAGGGGGGGTTGGACTAGATGATCTTCAAAGGTCCCTTCCAACCCAAACCATTCTATGATTCTGTGATTATTTTATTAAAAAGGAGATACTCAACACTTCAACACCAATTTCAGAATAATTTCCATCTAATTTCAAACAAGGGCCATAAGCCTTTGTTCTACATTCTGAGCCTGATACTCTGGCTAGAGTAAGAAAAAGAGTTGTGTCACATATTAGTCACCTCAATTGCCAGTTTTGCATATTGACTGATAGATCCTATTTATTGTGAAGAGAGGCAGAGGAGCTAAGTTGAATAGAAGAACATCATCTGCAATTTGCTGCACAGAATCATAAATGAAGAACAGAGGAAAACAGAAAGCAGTGGAAAAGGGTTCTGGAAATGCAGAAGTGCTAAGCATAAGCAATCTTAAAAGCAATGGTATGCAATCTGGGTGAATTGCCCCAATGTGCACTACATCATTAACTTATTTTTTATGTACAGCACAAATACACCATTTGAAAGGAAAGAGTGCTTAGTTGTTTCTTGCTTTTACCCTGCTGTGTCATAATGTTCCTGTTATTTTAAGGAAACGATGCAGTCTTTTTCTTCAGAAAACTTGGGAAAAGAAAAATTAATGTTTTGCAAAATGTGACATTGTAGTCGTTGCGCTAAAGCACTGCCCAGAGAAATGTGAGCTTTTAATGTGAGACTTTAGAGGTTTTTTCTGTAAGAGATATTTGAACATATATTTAACCCCATGTTCATTCTCACGATTGCTATTTTCAACATTTAGAACAATTTTTTAGTAATTAGCTTACAGAGAATCTGACAGAAACATTTGGGGCACGCACAGAGGTTCACTCTAAAGAGGAGGTTTTTACAGAAAGGTCAGCAAAGTAAAGGGCATCTTGAAAGTGGTGAGGTTATTATGAAGTAATTTCTGTCTCCATCCTTTTTTTGATGTACAGTTTATCAGGTTGTAACAGTGACAGAGATTTCTAGATTTTGGGAAGTGCAATCACAGATCAAATGTGAAAACTCAGTTTCTAAAAGAGTTGCAGACACAGTACTCACTGGAGCCTGGGAGTTTTGGTTTAGACGCTGTGCAGAACTAAGCATGTGCATGAGTTCTACATAAAATTGAGATGTGAATCAACCACATGCCACATCTAGCAGCCTTGAATATACTAAACCTAAGGATCATCATCAGTTCAGGTATTTTAGTCATGACCTGCAGCCTTGCATAAAATGTGATGTAATCATGGAATTGTTTAATGACTGACTATGCCAATCCAGTGAAGATTATCTTTATTTGCAAGAAATCCACACTCACATCTGCCTGATACTTTGCTCCATCTCCAAGCAGGGGTTACAGGTCACCTTTTGGATGTGATGCTCTCTAAAGAATAGTAAACTGATCAATGGAACATGCTGGTGCAGAGTGTGTACTGATAAATGAGGGCATTCTTTGGTTTTCACAGTTTGGAAATTAATTCTCTCTCATGTCAGTGCTATAGTATTCTCAAATATTCACTATGCAGTGATTTCCCTTTAATATTGTTTTTATATTTCATGTGGTACTCTGTAGGAAATACCTACATAGAGAAACTCCAAATACTCTGGATAATTTCCATTATTCTGTGATACTGTAATGTGATACCATAAAAAATTCCATAAGTATACATTAACATTCAAAAATTCCAAAGCTTTTACAATTACAGAAGTTATTTCCAACTTTACCTCCTAGTATTGTCATATATCATGGAATAATTTCAGTAAATTTCAGGGCATGATGATTAATTTTGTTTTAATTTTGATCCATGTGTTCTTGCTCAGTTTAAGAGAGTGCAAAACCAGCAGCAAAAATAAGAAACCTGCAAAGCAGTAGGTTGGTTCATTATTTACAAACCCATTCCTACATGATTTGCACTTTAGAGTAACTTCTATTAAATATCTTTGGTATTGCTCTTCCCCAAATTAGGAAATACGAATAGACTTATTAAGATCATAGTTGTGAGTCTAACAGTTTGTGCGAAGGATATAATCAGTGAGATGTCATGACGCTGGATCCACTGAAGGTCATCAAGTGCTCCTCAGTTAAGATGTTCCTGTAGTTATTCCCTGATGCTGGTCTATCATCTATAATTGAATAATTAGCATACTCTGCTTTATTATAATTTTTTTTTTCCTTCCACAGACCTGTAGATGATGTTTTAGATGCAGCTAGTTTTAATATACAACCTGAGTTGTGATTCATTTCCCTTTTCTCCACCTACAATTTTTTTTGCCGCTCTCTTCACACCTGCTCATCTCTACATGCACAGGAGTGAAGCATGTGCAAAATAAAATAGTAACAAAATGTCCCATGCTAAAAATAAATCCTATTAAGTAAGTAGTGGTAGGAAGCATTTAATTTGTGAAAAATTGAGCCTGCTATGGCTCAATTTATTTATTCCTGATTGTTGTATTAACTAGTATGATGACTGTACCTGAAAATGATCCTGAGCACAAACTGGCATTTCACCTGAGAATATATCTAACTTCAGCCAGCTACGTCTGCAACTCATGTTCATTCTTCATTCTGTACTCCTTCACCTTTTGTGTCCTGAAGTGTGGGGGGCTGTGTAACAAGACTTTTCACCACGAAGGACTATGGAGTTTGAATGCTGGACTTCGGTATCAGAGGACCTAAATGTTCAGCTAAAGGGGTCTAGTCTTTTCCTCTTGTAGGAGACTTTTGTACTTACTGAAGGACTTTTTCAAAAGGCTAAAAGGGGAATTTACTACCTTGAAGTTACAAACCAGTCTGTTGTGGACATTTGGGCAGCACTCCCAGCACTGTGTTCTGGTTGTGTTTGGAGAAAGGGATTGTGTCAGCATCCCTATTGCAACATCGATGAGATGGTTTCTCACATGCAGCTGGTACTTGTAGATAAACTGTTGTCTTTTCCTGGAACTCTACTGGGGAAGGGTGTTTTGATTGCAGAAGGTAGATCTGTTGTCAGGTTCCAGAAGCAAGGGAGTTGTATTTTGAGGGTTGAAGACTGTACATCTAGCAAAATCTTCCCAGGGCAGCTTAGCATCTGCATTGCTTGCACCATTAGCTCCTCTGGAACATATTGGAAATCCTGCCCAGCATAAAATGAGAAATCTTGTCAGCAGAGCAGCCTCTGAGGTTGGTGTCACTTGGGGAAAAAAGGAAGTCCCTTAGGGAATAGAGCTCTTATACCCATACACACAAGATGTTCCTTGGTGTTGCTATTAATTACTTAAAAAAAAAAAATTGTCAATAACCCTGGGTTGAAAATGCACATTGTAGCTTTGCCCCCTAAGTACTAAGGATTTTAATTACAGTTTCATGCTACATACTGCTCTGAAGCTGCATCTCAGTTGACAGAGCCATTTACCTCTTCCCGTGTCACTGCTCTGGCACAGTTTAGTGATTGCCTCTTATTCCTGTGCTCACGTGGGCCTGAGGGATACACTTAAGCTGCCGTACAGTTATAAACAAGGGTATTGCCTTTTCCTCCACAAACACAACAGTGTTTTGCTAGTAGAGCAATTCTGACGTGCTGTGAGCTCTTGAAAGGGTCCCACAGTTTTAGGAAAATGTGTTCATTTGAATAAGTCCAAACTAGGCCTTGTGTGAGAGGAGGGAATCCTGCATCCAGAGGATGCCGAGGTAGGTCAGGAAGTAACATCTCCTTAGCTGGAGTGGAAACTATGGGGTAAAGAAGGAGGCTGTGTTGCAAGAATTTCTGCAGGACCCTTCTGCCAAAGTCAGAGGTGGCTTGGGGGGTTCTCATCAGAGTATATAAGTATGTAAAGGCAGAGTGCAAAGAGGACAGGGCCAGGCTCTTTTCAGTGGTGCCCAGTGATGGGCCATCCCCAGACCTAATCACAGTGTGGCCTACGTTAATTTCAAGGTACTTCTTGTCTTTTTCCATCCATGTTTTCCTACTGTCCTACTGTCCTGCTGTCTTCGGTTCAGAACACCCAGGTTAACAGCACTTGTGGATTTCATGGCCAGCCATCAGTCTAGATAGAGAATTACTTCGGTTTGTAAAACTGCCCTAAGAATCCAGGTAGTTGAGGGTGTATAGGATATTTTTAACAGCATGTTTAAGACTCTTTTGGTTTGCCTTCCAGATTTTTTTGAGTCTACTTATAACATGCGTTCAGACTTTAAAACGGAAGAGCTAGAAATTTCTTTACAAAGAGAAAACTGGAATCTGCAGGACATAATTTAATATCAGAGGAACCTTTGGAGTTCTGTTATCTACTTGAGCAAAAAAAGTTATTCATGGTTTGTTTCCCAGAATTTCTGTGTTCAGAAGAAAAAAATGTAGTTGTCATGGTTTAACTTGAGCCATCCACCAAGTACCACATAGGCACTCGCTCCCCCACCCAGTGTAGGGGGGAGAGAATCAGAGGAGTAAAAATGGGAAAACTTGTGGATTGAGATCAAGACAGCTTAATAGGGAAAGCAGAAGTCATGCATGCAAGCAAAGCAAAACATAGAATTCATTCACTGCTTCCCAAGGGCAGGCATCTCCAGGAGAGCATGCATAACAATTACTTGGGAAGACAAACTCCAACACTCCAAATGTCCCCCACCTTCCTCCTTCTTCCCCCAACTTTATATGTTGAGCATGATGTCATATGGTCTGGAATATTTCTTTGGTCTGTTGGGGTCAGCTCTCCTGGCTGTATCTCCTCCCAGTTTCCCATTCACCTCCAACTTACTTGCCAGAGTAGCAGTAAGAAAAGCAGAAATGGCCTTGTCTCTGTTTAAGCGCTGCTCATCAAGAGTGAAACCATCTCTATGTTATCAACACAGTTTTCAGCACAAATCCTAAATTTAGCCCCATGCCAGTCACTGTGAAGAAAATTAACTCCACCCCAGCCCAAACCGGCGCAATTGCCTCTAACGTGGCCTGCAGCTGTCTATCACAATTGGAGAGTCTCTACCATTCACGCAATGCTGTGTATGCCCCAGCACTTCATTCCGCTGGTCTTTGCAAGTCAAGCAGAGATTTCCTTCTCGTTCTCTCATTGAATGGTGGAAGTGATGAGAGAAACACACTGGAGAGGGTCTGCTTTCTAGATGCTTAAGAGAGTTTGAATGCACATGTTAGGAGATGGATTTTGCTGAAGAAAGAACAGGGCATATTCTCATGAACAACAAATGCTTCTACATAAACCAGTTAGGAAGATATTTTGTTTTGTGGTTTTGAAAACTGACCAATAACTTCAAAACAAACACTGAAAAAGCAAAGCAAACCACAAGAACAGCTGCTTGTATTTTTTCAAAATATAAAATATGCAAAAAAAAATTTTATTTCTAAACTGTATCTTCAAGCAGAGATTTTTAATTACTGAAAGAGACAAGCGAAAAAGTAATAACTCAAAGAAGTCTCTACTAATTTTTAGAACATGAGCATGTTACTGCTCTTCCGTCACTACATGCAAAAGAGTTTGCAGACATGTGGAGCTGAACAGGCCTCTACACACAGACAGAAGAAATGTCTTCATTGAGCCTCTCCCTTTGAAACATTAATGCCCTTAAGGTAACAAAATCCTTCCCATACTAGCAATGTGGCCCCACAAATCTCTGTTCCATTCTCAAATGAGAACCGTTTCTGGAAGAAAGTTCCAAGAATCTTGTTAGAAAGCTGAGAATTATCATTAAAACAAAATAAAAATATCACTGCTACTTAATAACTGCTTCCCTGTGGTCATTCTGTTGATTACTTGGTCCTGAACTTTTGTTGTTAGACTCTTTTATATGGTAACCCTTATGTTTCTATCAGTGCTGTTTGTGGCAGATTTTTGTGAAAACTAAACTTTGCAGTCAATTCCCTCAGTGAGATGCAATTTCTGGGGTGACATCCCTCAAAAGAACCTCAGAAGGGGAAGCAGCTTTCTGAAGATACCAGGTGTGGAGGGATCAGCAAAGTGTGAAGACAGAATATAGTCAGCAGGGTTTTTTCTTGCTTGTCTCTGCTAGATATGTTAGTTAGTATGAATGAACTGCAGCATCAAACATGTGCCACTGGAATGTATTCCTATTGGAAATCTCAGAACAGAATATCAGGAATCCCTAAAACTTCAGTTATTTGCTGTGTGGTCCAGGTATTTAGAGAAGGTCCTGTGACTTAAATGACATTTGCCCTGAACCACATGCATACAAAGCCATGCAGAACTACTCGTAACCAGGGAACCATCAGCATTAGAAACTGTTTGGAGAGCAGGAACAAGATCATACTGAATCACCATAAAGAGTTACGAGTGAGATGAGAGCGATGCTGTTTCTCTGTTCCTGGGAACATTCCTGCCAGTGTTAGGTATGTCTGGAGCACTGGCATCATCAGAAACCCAAAATAATAAGCAGTTCCAATCGTTCTAACCTTACACGGTTCAAAATGTTTTCAGCACAAAGGTTTTCAAGTGCTTCCATCAGAGTGAAAAGGCTAACTGCTTTTGAATACATGAAGTGTGACTTCCCACGTTAGTAACAGCTCAGATAGTTTTATCAAATCTACATAAATTGTAGCCAATTAAGCTGACAGTATGATCTGAAATATCACAGCTCTGATGTGATAATCAAACAGATTTTCTTCTAAATTTAGTGCCTCATCATTTTGTTTTATACTTTTTATACATTTCATTTGATAGAAGACTACCTAATTATGTTTTCACAGCCTTGTGCTCAGGAACCACATGAATTTCTGTATCTCTGTACTGTGTCATCTCTTGCAGAGCTGGCTCAATGTGGCAGGAGCCTTGTGGCCCCTGTCTGGCAGCAGGCCATCTACAAGTGTCATGGGCCCTGCATTGTACTTAGGATTACACCTGCTTCAGCCACCAAATTGCTCCTTGTGTGTCTTGTTTTGAAAAAAGTCACTCTTTTAGTGCCAAGGCTACCTCTGTTTCACACTTGTTTGGAAATTCTTTCTGAAAGTGACATTGTATAATGGTAGAGCTCACTGTATTTAGGTAGAGGTTTGTGTGTAGGTAGAGCTCACTTACAGTGATCCCAACATCAATCACCCTGTCAACAACACTACTGAGGAAATATTATGATGCAGATGTTATTGGTTTTTGTTGTCCCTACCTGCTGCTGTTTTAACCCCCTAACTCCCCTTTGATTTGCCGCAGCACTCTCAAACACACTGTATTTCCATGTACTAAGAGAACAAAGCACAGAGCATAAATGAATATTTGCGCAGAAATATGTATTAGTTTTACTCTCAGTGTTGTTCATCATTTATTTTTCAAATTTGATTTGCTGCAGGTTGTAGCTAGCTAAAAGGAAACTCAGCTCAACTAACCTTTACTTGAACTTGGGAACAAGTATAGAGCCTGGTTTTCTCTCCCGCAATTTAGTGGTATGGCTGCATTTGTTTCTGACCACAAATGACTGAGGTCCATGTACAGACATGGATTCAATAAAAGCAGAACAAAACTCAGTCTTGGTCTTCAGAACTTACTCCCCCACTTTGGTAAAATTGATGTAGTATTGCTTTTAATTTAATAATTCAGTTATTCAATGGATAAAAAACATAAATCGAGTCCTTCAGCTTTCGGCTCTCCTGGGTCTTTGTTCTTGTTTGTTGCCTTGGAGCGAACCTTGTCTTAAAATTGCTGTTACTCCCACACGGTCTTACAGAGCCTTTCAGGGCACAGAAATGTAATCTTGGCGCAAATAATAGCTGTGGCCGTGAATGAACTTAGGGAAGAAGAGGGTGATGGCTGTACTTGCCCTGCTTCCTAGCAAATGAACCCCGGGAGAAGCAGGCTGACCGGGCTGTGCCCGCTGCCCTGGCAGTGCATTTTAACAACAGCAGCTGCAGAAACATTGGTGTGCACAAAGAGAGAGAGCAAGACTGACAAAATTGCTTTTACTGAGGAAACATCAAAGAACAAAAAGCTTCCCCCAAAGCCAAACTGCTCCTGTTATGAGGGAGGGATGATGACAATAACTAGATGGTGCTATTTCAAAGCTTTGAAAGGTGCTGCCTTTATATAAAAGATGAAACCAACACAAAGTATGTACTGAAATGAAAGAAAATTCATATCCAAAGACTTGAAACCAAATATTTGAGCTGAAACAGGCAGAATACAGTGAAAAGCAAACTTCCAGTTTTTCTGTGTTTGCAAATCATGCTGTTCTTGAGTGCAGTATCCATCTCAGATTGTTAAAGACCGGGATAGAGTATGTCCTCTGCTAATGAAGGTTCTCAGATCTTCATTAAATACTTAATGGAGAATGTCAAACCTTTTACTTTTGAATTTCTCAGTTTCCTTGGTTTTGTGTCTTTGTCTGAAAATACTTGAATTGATCTGTCTCTTTAGGCCTTGAATGGAAGCATTTATTTTGGAAAAAAATGTAACCTCTCTCCCTTTTTGTTCTCAAGAAAATAAGAGCTCTGTCTGTGAAAACAAGAGGCTTGTCAGTTTTTCAGTCCATTTTGCTGAAAGGCAAGTGAGTTCAGATGGGTGTGTCACACATGTACCCTTTTCCTAGTTTAAGGCCTTCATTAAAAAAATAACAAGTGAGGGGATAATGCTGTATTGCATCCCTTTCTGCTTTTTATATACTTTTTAAATTTTTATTCTGTCACAGAATAGGTTTGCTATCACATATTTGATCAATTACTTCTGGGGCAAATCAGTTCTGCAGCTATGTGTTGTCTGTCCAGTTACTACAATTTAACACATAAATAGACAACACCCAAGCCCCTGCTGAGCACGTGCATGCTTCAAAGTTTATGAAAAACTGTGGAAAACTCAGTGAAGATGTTTGTGTCCTGCTTCACAGGTGTAGAGAACAAGAGCTCGAACCTGGCCGAACGTCACAGCTCGGCTGACAAGCAGTATCTTGCTGGGTTGTGTCCAAGTGTGAAGTTTTTTGCAGTTTGGTTGAAATTAAAGAAAACTGTTTCCCTAAGCCAGGATGACAAATAGAGCAATTAGCTCCAACTTCTTCAATGCCTTACTTTAATAAACACTTTAGAGGTGAGTGGAGACTGGCTCTCAGAGTAGCTTGTGCTGACCTGAGGCTAAAAACCTCATTTTTGAGCTAAAGATTGACCATTCTTCAGCAAAGTAAATTCCTTGGGACCCTACCTGCAGTGAGTTTTGGCATCTAGCCATTTTCATCATGGCAAACCCATGGTGTGAAAGCCATATGCAACAGCATTAGTGTACCTTGAGCCAACGGAGCATTCCTTCACATCCCTCACCAGTGTCTGGGATTTTATAAACAGCACAGGGATCAGATGCATGAAGGGAACAATGCAGGCAGCTCCAGGTAGCCATCCTTGCACTGCTGTGTTCTTGTCTGTCTCAGAGAGGCACTACATCTCTTTGTCTCCCAGGGCCTCTCTGTACCACGGAGGTGTCCTCTTGCATGATCTACCAGTGGGTACAACTGCCTGGACTCTACTTGGTGTCCAACACCTACCGCCTGGCTGACTTCAGCACTAAGGAGGGGAGTTGAAGTGCCTCAAACCTTGAGGGCAGGCAGACAGGAGTGGAGAATAGATAGCCTACAGCCTATGGCACTGCCTTCTGCTGTGTCCCAATGGCTGGATGAAGGCCAGCATTGTTTTTCCCTTTCAGGGTGCCCAGACACAAGTTCTTGTTCCTCCCAAGAGGAAAGTGGTTGTAAAGAGACATACAAAGTTACAGAGAGAGGAAAATGGAGGTAGGGAGAGGCTTGTCTCATCCATAGTCTTCAGTATCTCTGATGACACAGGTTCCTCCAGAAATCTAATGCCCTGCAGAAACCCACACTTCTGCTATCTCAAGAAGATGGTGCTGCAAGCAGTGTTAAGAATCCTTGAGCCACTTCTGGAGGTGTTATGGTGAAACTTGTTTGAAGAGCTGTTTAGATACAGCTGACAGAAACAAATTGAAAACAATCAGATTTTCTTCCCTGGGGCTTCATCCTTGCCCTGCATAAAGCTAGGAGACATTTCCCCTCACTCTGCATTTAGAGTGTGAACTGTCTTTTCCGGATTCGCTGCTAGTTTTTTAAAAAACAAGAAGAAAAATTTGCAAACATGCAAGAGAAGGAATGTGCTGGTGGCCCCTCCCTTCTGCTTTGGCTCAGTGATTATCACACATACCCAGCCAGGAAGCATGAATAAAGCAGGTCAGGTTCTTCTGTGCCTCAAAAGGATTAAAACCCACAATTCTTGCTTCCCTGGAGGCTGCAGAATACCTTGGCAGGGGGGCCCTTTGTAGACTTTGAGCTCAAGCTCGGCTGCTGTGCAGAAATGAATTAAAATTAATCTGTAGACAAGTGAGCCTGATGGCAGTTTAGCAATGTGGAGCTCAGCTTGCAATAAGGAAACTTGCTTTCCTGTGCTTATCCTGTAGATTGCTGTGTACCATGTCTAAAGGCTAATTTGTGTAGCAACAGTTTCCTCAAGCTGTGCTTTAAAAGAAACCGGGGTGGCTGCTGCTGTGTTCTTGTGCAAAGTCTGATGCAATTAGGTAGGTGCTGAGGAGGAGGTCTCTGTGGAAACCACCAAGTTTCTGGGTGCTGCTTGGGGTTACATGTCTCCCTGGTACTCAGATGAACAGGTGTGTCTAAAATCAAGTATTTGCAGATGTGCATGACCACAGTTTAAGGTTATGGTGTAGCTGGATCATGGTTTTGAGGATCACAGCTTTGTATTTAACAACTTGCATCCCTTTTGCACTTTAGGCATCCAAATTGCTGGGATTCTGTCCTCCAGTACTGAGAACAACCCCTATGCCGCTCAGTGGGAACTATGCTCCTAGATCACTTAAGTACATCTCAAAAATCCCACTCCAAATTTGAATATTCAAATTGCATGTGGTTCTTTGTTAAGATTGCATGGGCCTCTGTGTCTTTCTGCAGTCAGGTCCAGGACTTACGCTGATACAGCTGTGCAAGTGCTCTGTCAGGAGCTGCTACATGCATGCTTGGAGAGGAGCCTTTCTGCAGAGCTAAGCAAAAGAAATCTTTTCCACAGAATCTGTAGATCATGTGAGTGCAAATTTAAAAACAAAATATAATTGGTCTTGAGTGCCTGCTTTGTTTTGTTTTAACAGCAGGTGATTCCTCTCACCTTTGCCTTCTATTTCTCTGTTGAAACATATTTATTTCTTTTCAGTTTGTTTAGTCAAAAAACAATCTTGTGTTTTGAAAGAGGGTGCCGTGGGAAAGTTTAGTTCTCCCATATGTCTTCCACTCAATTCTAATAACTCTCTTAAAATGCTTGCCTGTCACAGATTGCAAATCAAGTATTAACAGTACAGTCTTGTACAGGCAATATGCTGTAACGCCTTCATTTATGGCTTTGAAGAAATCTATCTATTCCATGGGAAAAGAAGGGCTTACATTTGAAACTTTAATGATAAAATGCTATAAACAAAAGATACATGCATACATACATACATATATATATATATATACAAAAATATAAACATATGTGTGTATGTATATATGTAAATGCATAATATTTACTGTAAATACATACTGGTTACTGATGGGAAAGAACCTTGTGTATTGTAGCTGTATGTATCAAATCTTAAACTACCCAACAATAGGCAGAGACAAACAACCACACTACCTGCAGTAGCTTTGAAGAAGCAAGATAATGTGAGGAATTAAGCATATCCTGCATGGACCAGATGTCAGAATATACAGTTTTCTATTACATGTCAAGTTAAATTAGCAGCCTGTGTATGATGTCTTGCCTTCATGCTTTTCCGTCTCTGAAGACTGGGTTATGCACAAGATGGCTGTCAAATATTCCAAGCTGATTAAGACCTCTCCACAAAACCTAGGATGGTCACAAAAACCTAGACGACAAAAAAGAGGCCACAAAACCTAGGATGAGAGTGTTCAGTATTCAGAAGAGGCTGCAGAGAATGTGGGCTATGGAAAGACTATGCTGAGTTTTGAGTTTGCAAGGACTTTCTTACCACCCTTCTTTTTCCTCCCCTTTGCTGTGTTTTTTTCAATGTATTTTGCTTCATATGAAGTGCTAAATATTTCAGGAAAGTATCTGCAAAGTGCACAGACACCTCTCAGTCTTGATTTGAATAGACTGAAAATAAAACCATAGCCAGCTTCCATCTCATCTGTAACTATATTTGCAGGGATGTCACCATTGTCTCAGGACCTCTTTTTATTGCACATGCCAGAGTTATATTGAAAGAAAACAGATGGATGAACAGTACCATGATTAATTGTGGTTCAATTGTGCTGTGATATTATCTGTAGGCATATCAGATGTACACTATATTTATATGTAACAACACTCACTCATATACATTATGAATTCTGTTGGGAAGAAGCCATATGACCAGGAGAAAGTAGCATTTTTAGAAACCGTAACTAGCACAGGGAGTCAAATGTGGGCTATTTGCAGTGTAGACTGAGTAAGGTGGCAGAACAGGCAGAATTCATGATGAGTAAATTGGATATTGCTGCCCAAATAGAGACAGCTGAGATTTCTGTTTTCTTGCTTGGAAAGCAGCCCCTTCTCAGTGTCTCCAAGATCACAGACCTTGCTGTTAATGCATTAAGAACAAAGAAATCAGTCTGAGAGAGCTTAGGGATAGGTATTGCTTCAGGTTCAGCAGTGCTTGGCTTGCCCCAGCTCCAACACTCCCATGCTGCCCACCCTTTTTCCTGCAGTGGAGCTGTACTAAAGTGATGAGCCACATGGCTCCATACCAGCCTCTCAGTTGAGGAGAAATAACCTCCCCTGCCTTTGCAGCCCAGCGAGGACCACTAAATGTCACTTCAGCTGGCTGGGATCTCTGGACACATCTTTGCTTTTAGTTGCAGAGCAGCACAGAGCAGTGCCGGTTGCCTCACAGAGCTTCAAGCTACCCGAGTGCTCGTGAAATCCCTGACGAATCCTGAAAGAGCAGAAATGACAGCAGAGCTACATCCCTTTGCTGAGGCTTCCAAACAAACCTGGATCCTGGCAAAGTTCTCACTAGGAGAGAAGTGGGATGATTCTCTTTGTAACTTCAATTGCAGTTCAGTTGTAAAGCGGGGAGCACCAGGCAGCAGCAGGGGAGCATCTGCAGGATGATCCCCCTTCCCCAATTGCTGTGACAGTATGTCAAGGGGCAGGAGGCCCTCTGTACAGAAAGGATTTGTAGAAATTACACTGCTGCACTTTTTCCCTTTCACTCTAATAGCAGAAACAGTTAGGCCATGCTGCTGCCCTTCTGGGTTTCCCTGGCTACCACAGAAATGTTCTTTTTTACTTCCCTAAGCCTCTTTTCAATAGTAATGTGTGTCATGCAGCTTCTTCAGCGATGTGAAGTGCTAAAAACACAAGAGAGTCCTTTCTGGCAGTCATTTGTCTTCTTGTGACCACTGGGTTTGCCATTAATGAAGAGTTTTTTCCCAAAGCACTGGTTTTTGAATGAAATCGTGGGGGTTTTGTCAACCCTACTTATATCATGATTCTAGTAGAGAACATTGCTCAAGGTGTTAATGATGAATCTAATTTATTTACACTGTGCCCTGTGGATTGTTGATGAGATCTTGTGTGGATTAGGTTTGGGATTTTTTTTTTCAGAGGGTGAAAAAAAAGGGGAAATACCTGTTACAGTGAGATAAATCCCAGTCAAGACATACCTATAAATACTGCATCATGGCAGTAACTCTTAAGAGAAACTAGAGGGCAGGCTTCTAAAATACTTTAAGCTCTGTAAAGCTGCAGTTAGGTATCTCATCGGATTCCCAAAGAAATGTTAAGTACCTAACTCCTAGGGGGTTTGCATGTTTAATCAGCTAAATGCTTTCAAAATACTGCCCTGAGAGGGCTCAGGAAGCCTGCTGCATGAAAATAATAGTCTTTGTTGTGTGTCAGCAGCCAAGCAGCTCCTATTGCAAGTCTGCTCCTTAATATAGCCAATATAACTGAGTTGTAATTTCCCTATTCTTTTCTTTGTCTCAAATTTTTGTGTTGTGAATTGTGTCTTATTGTGTACTAGAAATTGCTGTGGGCTGAATAGGGTTTTATTATTATTATTATTATTGTTATATGTGTGAGTAGCACTTACCATCTGCGTGGGGCTTGATTCCAAACCCCTTCATTGTGGGATATTTAAAAATATATTTTATGGGGCAGAAAAAAAATGGAGAGCAGTGAACCCTCATGGTCAAATCACCAAGAAGAAAATTAAATTAATTGAAAATTTATTTGATTTTTTAAAAAAAATAGTTTCTGACTTCTTATGGGACAGTCTTTGCGTCTGGGGGAGATTGGGTGTACAGCATAATTTGTAGAGTTTGCATTTGTCAAAATGAATCTTGAAGGGCAGCACTAAAGTGTTTGGCATCACACACCTGAGTGAAGGTGCAGACAAATGCATCAGGAGACTGAGATGAGGCAGTGGAACCAGTTTGGACATGCTAATTTTGTGTTATGCTGCAGAGATGGGCCCTGAACCATAGAGAAGCACGAATAGCTGGGCTTAAAACATACTATTTACAATTTTAAAAATAGAATATTTCTCCACAGATTTGACAAACTAGGTATCTCCAGCAACTTCTGGGTGTTGGGAGTGTTGAGTAGGGATTAGGGTTTCCAAGTTTAGCCGACCTAACATTGTTGGCCCTTGGAAGCCCCCAAAGCTGATGAGCTGCCCCAGCCTCTGGCCCAGCTGCTGGGGAACCAGCACAGGGGATGATCAGAAACTGGCCAGACTACCAGTGCTCCATGTTCCATGTTGCATCAGGAGAATCGCTGAAAGCGAAATGTTTCCATAAAAAGTTACGCTTTCAAAGCACAAAACTTTCCCAGTGGAGAAATGTTCCGTCAGAAGAATGTTGGACCAGTTTGAGTCTTGGCATACTCTAAGGTACAAAAGCTCATTGCATTTTAAATAAATTTCAGCAGCTTCAGCCCATGCCAGCTCTCAAGCAACAAATCAAGCAAACTCGGCTTTTTCTCCTGCAATTATCCAACATGATAATTCTCTTGTCATTTCACCCTTTAGCTTCACTGTAGGAAGAAAGGTTGTGTTTGCAGTACACCAAGATGCTGTTTGCTTCTGATTTCATTGCCCTGGAATTTGAAATTCATAAGCAATCGTGATATAAATATATCTAGTTTTAATCCCATATTATGTATGTACAAACAACCCCAAAAATCAATTACCTTCAGGGTACACATAATCAGACTTTGTTTAATAAAACATTTTTTTAACATAGTCCCTTCTAAAGCCAGCATGAAATACGCCTCTTTTTTCCAGGGACAAATGAAAGACAACAATCTGCCTTGCCAAAGTTTGAACTCATGGCTTTTGAAAGTCTAACGAGTCAACACCTAGTTCTTAGACCTTTCTCCTCAGCCATTAAAATTGCATGAGAAATGGAAAGTATTTGCAA
The DNA here is from genome assembly GCA_013396755.1 of Sclerurus mexicanus. Lineage (NCBI taxonomy): Eukaryota > Metazoa > Chordata > Aves > Passeriformes > Furnariidae > Sclerurus > Sclerurus mexicanus. The sequence goes on along the minus strand of VWZF01000445.1, from coordinate 777,647 downwards.
TAAAAAATGAATGGCAGCACTGGCATCCTGGACAATATGTGAGTTCTTAAGGATAATGAAATAAAAATCTTCAGACAGTACTAAAGCCTGATAGAAAGTGAAAAATCAGGCAGTATGGAAGCTAAGGGTGAGTGTTTATGTGTTTGTCATTTCATATGAATTACATACTCTAGAGTCTGCCTTATAGTGTGTTCCCTGAACTTTATGATTTATAACAATTTCCCTCATACCATCTCATACCTGCAAAATTATGTGTGGTTACAAAACTAACACAACAATGCTGAATCATCTTTTCTACATACCAGTGAGTGTCTGAAATAGCCTATCTCACTTTAAATATAGGGGAAGGAAAACTTACTATTGGTATCTTAATTTTTCAATATGGATAACTGCTATTAGGCTTCGTGTTCAATCTTAATTGATTAACTGATGCTTTTATGGGTCATTTACCAACTCAATATTTTTTTAATATGTACTTTTTATCATTCAGTTCTTCAAATTTTTGAAAAGGAAAAGCCATCTACTCCACAAATGTCAGCTGGCAACAAAGACCAAGTGCACTTTAGAAATGCAGTTAGTGAGGGTACATATTTAAGGACTCCATAAGAATCAGTAGTATGCCAGATATTTTACTTTCCTCAGCCTTTGTCCCTGAAGCTCTACCACTTCCTACAAAATAAAAATTCTTAATCTTTTGCTTGCCAGTTTCTTTTATTTAGAAAATATTTACGATTTTAAACCCTTCTCTGTATGTGAAAACCATGCAAATACCAAGCAGTGTTGCTTAGCACTGGGCGTGTGCCTCTGGAGAAAATGCCAGCTTATCAGGAGTTTTAAGTGGCAGCAGCATGACAATAGCAAAAGACATGAGCATTCAGGTGTGAAATCATAGAGCCTTTCCAGCAGCAGCATTTTGCTGTGTGCTATGTTGCATTCAGATCTGTGAGAGAGTTTTGTACATAATTTAGAGTAAAGCTTTAATATTTGATGAGACAGCTAACACAAATTAAGTACCAGCATAGAAGTCCAAGGCCAGTGCCTTCCTCCAGGATCTCTTTTGTCTAATAAACCAACTTGAAAATCATTGCTCATCATTTAATTATGTGGCATGGTTATGCATTTTAGAGTTTATATGGCATGAGGCACCACAATCTTGAAGGTTATAGCCCACCTCTACAATGACTTTTATTGCACTGTTTGAGGGACTGCAATAAGAATGCTGAAAGGATTCAACTGAAGGAGTCTTTATCATACCATAAAAATGTCAGTAAAAATAACATCACCTTTCTTCAAATTTCAGCCTCCCCAAATCAAACATTTTTCTAGAAAACCACAACTAGGTGGCCTGAATTTTCACAGACCATCTGGGCATTTTCAATTTACTTAGAATGAATGAAAATTTTTCAATTAAATCAGGCAATTTTGTCAAGAAGCTTTGTTTTGTTAGATTTCCAGCTCCTTGTCTGCCCCAAATAACCTTTCTATGTACTTCCAACACCCGTTGTTTGGCAGCTTCAAACCCTTGATACTGTGGGTCTGATGCAGACACTGACCATTAAGATCACTACAAAATTTTGTAGTCCAAGCTACTGACTGAGGATTTACCAGGCTGTGGCACACCTCAAGAAATTACTTCCTTCACTGCCGGGCATAGCTCCTGCTGTTTGCTGGCCCATGCAACTATTTGTGGGTGTCTCTGAGCTACGTGCCTGGCCAAGGCATGTGCAAGGCTGGTGGGGTGAAGTTTCCACCGGAGAGAATGAGACTGCCATGAGAGCAGCAAGGTTTTGAGAAGTGCAAAATGCTTTTGGTCCCCCTGCTTGTGCTGCCCTATGTGGGACATGAGAAGGTTTGACCTTTGGGAGCTCTAATGCTTGCGGTGGGTTACCTCATGAACCAACACAAAGGCTGTGGCCCCCACACTCATTAGTTACTTTTAAAACATTCCAGGAATTCTGTAGTTTAGCTTTATAATAATTTGACCATATTTAATTTAGGTTACACGGTGCAGTAGCAGTCATTATGTTCTTGCCTCTTGCACTGTAGCTGCAGACACCTATGAGGCATTTTCCCCGTCATCTCTGTGGTGAGCTACCAAGTGCTGGCTGCAGGGAGTCTCTGCAGCAAGAGCACTCACCACCATATACATTTTCTCCTAGCTGGAAACTTTGTTTTCAGAGACACATCCTGGTTGAGAAACCCCAGTCATGCAATTAACTCTCAGCAGGTGCATTTCATGTTGCATCAATGAGTGCCTCCTTACAGAGCCTTCACCACGCTCAGTACAACAAAGCTGTCCCATTGTTTTAAATGTCACAGCTTTTTGTGTCTTTCTCTTTTAGTAGTTGACTTTTATTGCTGGGCATTTTGTTCTGTACTGAATATTTTACCAATCATTATTTTATTTCTAATAGTGCTTAGCCTGGTCCCTTTTGTGCATATCTTTGTCCTGTAGACATCGCAGTACTGATCCATAAGGGGACTCAGCAATATCTTTCACAGTGCACCACCACCCAGGTGCATTTCTACTGGCTATTTTTCACTCTGTGCCGGCAAGCTGCTAAGAGGTTTTGGTTATCATTGGAGAAATCAATAGGATTTGTAGCACCTTGAAGGAGGTAATAAGCACTTTGCAGGATCAGCAATTAGACCTGGCTTCCTTACTGATGAATTTGCTACAATTCCTGAAGTTTCGCTCTCTGCTGTGATGGGGAATGAAAACAAAATCCAACTAAACTGTCCAAGAAATCTTTTTCAAATGTCAGTGCAATAAATTTTTTTCTACTTAAGCTCTTTAAGTCATCTGGCTTCATGAACAGATTATTTGGGTGTACTTGTTAATATGGTCAGAACAACACCTTAAAAAGGAGTTCAAGACCTTGAGTGATGCCTACACTGGAAATCAAATACTTTTTAAAGCAGAGGTGGTGTAGGTGGGTGAGAATGGCTCAACCTAAACTCTGAGAACAATTTTTCCCCTATATTGATAAATAATTGCAAAGAATAATAATTGTAAGCACACACCTGCATGAACTTGGCAGGGCTTTGTAAAATGCTACAGAGGAAAAGCTTTCTTTATTTCTTGAAATTTGAGAGTTTTTTCACATTTGAAACTGCTGTTAATTGCAACATCTTAGGCTGTTAGGAACCACATACATCAGCATTTGGGTCATCAACATCTGGGTTCCACTTACTAATAAAGAAAAGAAAGGTAATATAACCTATGACAAGTATCATGACTTTACTGCCATTAGGTCTTTCAGAGAACAAAAATTTAGAATTCATGTTGATCTGAAAGACTTCCATTTGACAGCTGTAATTTCAGAGCCACTGGGCTAAATTGTCTCTCTTTTGCAAGTTCCTTTGCTGACAAAGCTTTGGGTCAGTGCAGATAACATGAAATTTTGACAACAGTATAACACAAGGAATGTTTTCACTTAACTGTTTTTTTGTCTTAAATAAAAGGGTCTGTGGTGTTTGACTAGACATGCTGTTACACAGTACTCGGCTTGTGTGTGCATTGCTGAGCTGCAAACAGTGGAAAGGGTCAAAACTGTCCTTAACTCCCCATGTGATACTGTCTGAACCCAGATGTAAATTATAGGAACAACATATGTATGAGAGAGGGAGCATAAGGCTTTCAATAATTTCTTCATGGTGAAGATAAGCAAAATTCATTTTCAAAAATATTAGTTTTGCATTTTGGTGGAAAATGCATATTTTTTACCTATCATTCTTTGTCAGACATCTTGAAAGAATAATAATCATGACCTTTTTTGTTTTGAAGCTCTGTATGCATGTGTGTATGAAACATACATCTCCATTTTTAGCTGCTTCCCCAAATTTTTCAGTGGACTGTAGGCAAAGAGCCAAAAAAGAAAAAAAAAAGGAAAGAAAAAAAGAAGATAAAAGGCATAGATTGTTTAGTCTTTCCAGTATTTCACAGGGACACAGAATATTTGAGTTTGGAAGGGACCTCTGGAAGTCATCTGGTCCAACCTCACTGCTCAAGTAGGGCCACCTTAAGCAGGCTCCATGGTGTTCAGGACCATGCACAGAAAATATATATGAGAGAAAATATATTTTAAAAGACATATGATAGATGCTCAGATATATGAGAATTGCTCTTATTATCCTGACAGAAACATAACAAACATGTTGAAATAATTTGCAAAAAACATGCAAGAAAGTACAGTTTAATTTAAAGTAGGCTCTTTCATTTAATCAACCAGTTACTATTAGGAAGGAGTCAAGGGATGAACTCCCATTTGCAATCTAAAACCTCTCTCTGGCATTCCATCACGGTATTAATATGTTAACCTGGGGCACATTTGACTTCCTACTGCTTCTTCTGCCATCTGTGTGGACAGGGATTCCAATAGGGTATAAATACCAAAGCAGTTGCACAGGAGATGATCATAACAAGTGATGCCCAACGAAGGGAAGTGAGGGCAGATGAATTAAAGCAGATCCCTTGGCACTTCAGTTTACTGTCTCAGAAAGGTCAAGGCTTTTACTAGATGTATAGGAGAATTAAAGAGTCTAAGGAGATAGTCTAGCTTTATTTCACATTGACAATTCACTAGAGCAATCAAAGAAGACGTGTCCCTGGATTTACCTTTTGGCCAGGTTTTTCCTTCTGAAGATCAGTGTGTTTGTAATTCTAGGCTAATTCTACTCCAGACTAACAGAAGTTCATGACCTCTGTCCCCTTCTTACCTTACTGTAACCGATACCCTTTTCATTCCCAGTGTGCTATTTGCTAGGAATGGCCAGATGTCTTTTGAATGACATCATGGGAACAAAACTCTTTCCTGAGTCTCCTAACTCCATAAGAAGTCATTACCTTCATTTCCCACTTGCACTTTTGAAGAGGCATTTTTTAACCCTTTTTATCAATTTTTCCAAAGAGTGCAATATTTTCTTCAGGCAACCATACCTGTTGTCTGTGTGCAATTCACATGGAATGTAAAGAACACTTTCAGTTTATTGGAATCTTTAGAGTTTGGATGATTTAAACCATACTTCACAGCCTGGTTAAATGGTGTTGTAAAGACAAGAGCCAGTTCTCTAACCTCTCTGTCTGCTCCCAAATCGAGTGCTTCTTGCTGCGTCTTTTTAAGTGTTGCATGTATGACTGTGATAGTGGTGAGTAAGAGATCTATAAATGGGTTCTAGTGAGGAGTAAACATCATGTGGTCGTTCCCTTTGGAAGCTTGTTGAGTGGGAGGCATTTACTGAACCTTGGTGCACTTGCTATAATGACTGATCTTCTATGAAGTGCTAATGTCTGTTTTCTCCTTTGTAAAGTTACTTCTTATAAAAGAGGATGCTGTAACAGAACCTTAGGGTTATCTAGATAAGGCTGGAAACTATTGAAATAAATAACAAAAACATGTTTAGTGCCCAGGTGATTCCAGCACGGTCTATTAGCACCTAATGTGGTCATTTTATTGCATATATGAAGATACAGCCAAAATCTGGTTTCATTTCATGTTTCTTCTTTCAGCCAGCATGCTCTGTAATAGCAGAAAACACTGACAGTTGGAATTACTGTTGCTTTTTTAAGAATAAATCTTTTATCTGCTTGCTGTTAACCAGTTGGGTGTATTTTCAGGGAATAAAAGGGAGATTCAGCATTATAATTTGTAATTTTGAAAAAGAGAAAAAGTGAGATTTTGCAGTTCATTCATTTATTTACATTTATTTTTGCAGTCGCCTCTATGTTGAATAACACGTAAACTAAATAATTTCTTACATAGAAGTAGCCATTCCTTTTTCTTGTGGTTAGAAACCTCAGGGATCCAGCTTTTTTTGTTCCAGAAAGTAAGACTGGCATCCTACTGACTGCAATCATAGCGCTCCAGATCCTCACTCGGGAAATGGAAAAGGTCTTGAGGACTGAAAAACCCTCTAATTCCATGATTCAAAAGTGCTTCTAAGCATGTGCTTATATACATCCTTAATCAGGACAACATTTAAGCAGTTGGTCTCAAGTGTATTCTTTTCTGTTTTCTTTAAAAAGTCCGAGGGTTGTTCAGTGTAAGCTTGATTGGAGTGGCAAGGGAGGCTGGTAGGTAAGAGCTGCAGGAGCTGAAATAACCACCTGAGAACATAACTGCGAGGATTATTAATGTACCACAAGCAACCCATTTTTTGAGTTTACAGACTCCCATTGATCTCTGGAGGAGTTTGCACTCTAAAAATAACATGCCTTTGGGAGCTGGGACAGAGAGAATTGGAGCTGGCCAGTGGGAGGTCTGAGTGGGTTGGAGCATCATGGTGAGATAAGAGAGGTCCACTGACTGCAAAGGGAGTTCAGGTGGCAATTATAAGTGGCCAGAAAGTATACCTGAGAGAAAGATAATATTATTCTCAGGTGTTAAAATAGCGCTGCTTGCAAGCAGCGTGCTTTAGACAAAATTTGAGAACAGTGGGCTTGATTTTCGCCGGCACCTGATCGCTGGGGCAAGGTTGATCATCACAGCAATTTGATTGCTTCTGCATTTGGATGGCAAGTAGCAGGGTCCTAGGGAGCTATAGTTTTTTGGGTTTTTTTGCTTGTCCTGCTAACTACCTAGTCTTGTAAGCACATGGCCTCCTAGAAGAACAAATTTCCTTGGGCTCTTAGAGCTGCTGTCTCAGTTGTGACTGGAAAAACCGGACACAGCAAATCTTTTGGTGGGTCCAATGCCTAGTGAGAGACCCGTGTCATGGGACAGGGGAAGAAGAGAAGTGCTTGCTCAGCTGGCTGGGATATGATGCCAAGTGAGACCTTTGAGCCCTGAGGTCATAAGGGTATTAAGTGATTTTAAAATTAATTTCAGTGGGATCCGGGTGCTAAAGGTTTGAGAACTATGAGAAACAAAGGAAGGCCAAAGGAGGATTTGAAGAAATGAAGCATGTGTCTAAAGGTAATGCCAGCTGGCAGATTACTTGGATTATTAGCAACACAGTAATTCAGTATGTAGCACCTAGTTGTTTTAGTTTGTGAACTCTTGACAGTTCCACAGTTAAGCAGGGGCAAGCAGGGACCTTGCACCTGGCCCATGAATCCACCCTGAACCTTCTGAGTGGAGGACAGCTTCCCTTGGGACAGGCAAAAGCTCTTCCCAGACCTACAGATTGCCTTTTAGCCTTGACAGCACCCCTGGAAACCACCCAGTCCAACCCCTTGTTCGGGACAGGGTCTTTGCTCATGTTCAGTTTGGGGTTTGAATGTTTCTAAGGATGGCGTTTCCACAAAGTTTCTGGGCAACCTTTGTCAGCGTTTGATCACCCTGACAGTAAAAAACATCTTGTTTTCTATTTAGATGAAATTCCTTGTATTTCAATTTGTGCCTGTTGTCTCCTGTCCTTTCACTGGGCATCACTGAGGAAAGTCTGTCTCCATCTTCTTTGTACCCAAGGGCTTTGTACTCGTCTTCTTAGTATCACCAAGATCCTTGGAGGCTTGAGGTGCACAGCACAGGACAGCTGGCATTAGGAAATAAGGAAAGGCTAAACTACTTGGGGAAGATAAACGTGGAGCTCCCATGAAGGGCAGATGTCTCCTCCAGGATGACACCTGCAGAAAACACAGCCTTGCTGTCTAAGATGCTGAATCTGATAGAAAGGCATAAAAAATTATATCATGTAATCCTAAAAATCAGAATACTAAATTACAGCTGTCCATCATGCCACAAATCTGCTTACAATGTATTTGGAGGCAGAAACTGCCACTGGCTTCTTTCAGCAGGAGGATCAGAAAACACTCGTGACACCAAGGACCACACTACGCTCAGATGTGCCTGCTGTGCCCTGAACACTCTTTCTCCTGATCCCACGCTTGAGCACTTGGGTTCAGTCATAGCCAGCAATGTTTTATCCACACACCACTTGAAAACAGCCACCCTGTGATATTCAGGAACAGGCACAGAACAGTTTCAAAGAGAAAGGAGAATAATCCTGAATGCTGAAGCACATGGAGGGCATGTGTAGGCAGGTGGTAATTGTACAGGACAGGATTACACATGCGTGCGTATCCCAGGGAGCCATCAAATACAGCCTTGAATTTGGATTTTGTTTTTGCAATCAGGAAGATAAATACCTAAAATTACCTGACTGGAAGGAAATTTCGGCTGAAACAGAAGAGTGCACTGCCTTAGTGAATCCAGCTATGAGATGGCCATGTTGTTTCATTGCGTTAGTAGCAGTACATGTGGTTTTATGGCCTCTTCACTGTAGACAATGACACCCCTTCACTTTTTTTCAAGACAAGTTAATTAACTTTTGACTTTATTCAAAAGTTGCCAACACTTTCAAGCAGTCAATATAAGCAATGCAGGGTTTCTCTTAATAGCACCTCTCTTTCCAGGGAAGTGTTTCATCTGAAAATTAAGCGATCCCAGCCTTTTCAATGACCCTTCAGCATTTGTTCAGGTGTGCACAGCCTGCATGTGTTCAGGAGCACAGCAAAAACTCACTCTGTGTAACACATCATGAGATATAGAAGGTTGTCACTTTTTTTTCTCCGTCTTGAGACTTTTTCTCTATTTTCTGAACATTTGTTAAAGGTTTATGAGTCCAATAAAATGTACTGAAAATAGAAATATTCCTCCACCTCAAATATTTACCTCTTAGCTGATTAAACATATATGCTGAGCTTTTGAAAGTTAATTGCAAAATGTGTTTTCCTCAGTATTGAGCTGTCTGGAACCACCGATATCAACAGCAACCACTGGTATCTCTTAACTTCAAAGAGAACAGAAATAGGCCCTATGCTGGGCTTTAAATTAGCTGTGACTAGGCAGGAAAGAGTCACTGTAGACAGGTCAAAGGAAATTGCTCATCATTCCCCAGACAGCAGCTAGCACTCCTCCCTCTCAACCTTGTTTTATATAAATAAATAAACTCTAGTGGGATTTACGCAAACAACACAAAAATACTTTGCTGCTATCTCTAGAATGCTGTCCTCAGTGCTGGTCAGTCATGAGAATTAAAGCACAAATAGTAGAGGAGTTCAGTTGTGACAAAAGTAGTTATAGAAAGATACACACTACCGAAAGAAGAGGAGCTGAAAATCTGGACTGTTCAATTTGAACAGTAGACAAAGTGTGAGGCTCCCTTACCAGTATAGACTCTAATGGGCAGAACAGAGAAGGCAAGAGAGGAGGATAACCAAAGGAGCTGGAAAAAAAATTAAAAATGCATATACATATATGTATATATCAGTGAATAGCATTTACAGGTAAAATTGAATACCGTTTTGATTTTTATAAATTGATGCATCCCTACACCCTGCAGCATGGCCACACTGCTGAGCCACATGGCAGGATTTGCCTCCTGTGCCTGCTGGAGCAGTGGCTGGGCTTCCTTGGGGCTGAGTCCCACGCAGGGTCCGTGTAGGGCTGGATCCTGCCCCCCTGCACTCTGCCAGAGCACGGGGGGGAGATGGATGATGCGATGGGGCAGAGGCCACAGCTGTCCTGTTCCAAGGGCAAAGCTTGAGGCTTTAAAGGCTGGAGCTCTTCACAGAGTCATGAAGTTTAATCCAACAGAAATTTGGAGAGTAGGTGGAAAAATCTACCGGATCACAAATATTTGTATTCCCTGAGCTTGGTTGTAAACACGTGAAGTCAACAAAAGCAAAATTGCAGGTGTGGGGAGTGTACTCCCCTTCACAACTTACAGGTGCTTTTCTGCATGATCTGAAAATATGAGTGCACTGACAATGATTAATTGCTGGTCTTGTATTTGTCACACAGGTCTGACAAGTGAAATCAAATGGATTCTGATGAATGGAGATAAATTTGAAATATTTTATATATTTGTATGAAGACTATGAACTTCCTAACTGCTCAAGATCCCATAGGAAGCATCTTCTCTGTACATTTATATCAACACTTTCTTCTTGTCCGTTTTGTTTAATATAGGAATGTACTACTAAAATAAAATAGACCACAACAACTAGCAGTGAATGTGTGTGTGTACAGGAATGATTTTAACCTGAGAACACAGAATAGTGTAACTTGAAGTCTGAGCAAAAGCAGAATAAATACTTTTAAAAAAAGACATAGTTATTTGCAATTAATTTGGTTTCTTTCTTTTTGAAAAATGTTACCGTGGAAGAAGATTTTTAAAATTACTTGACAAAATGCAAAATAAATGAGGAGTGTAACATCTTATTTCCTGTTCTGTACTCCTGCTTATAGAAGAGGAATCGTGAATCACGTGTGATAGAGGAAATGAATACATTAAAAGGGATGGTCTTTCCGGGGAGTTAGCTAAATTCTTTTTTTGTTGTAGAGCTGAAGTGTTTATTTTTCTTGAGAATCTAAAATGCACTGGTGTTCCAATATTTATGCATCGCCTTTATTTTACACAATGAAAGCACAAGATGTGAACCAGCAGACAGAAAACCTGCAACTCTTATTCAAATAAACAGGTCATCCAGCTTTGATGGAACATGCTCATGAATATAGGTTGAAGGATCATTTTCTTCAAAAGTGCAAATCAAACATTAGTGGACATTAAAACAGTGGACATTAAAATATGGATGCTGGGAAAAATTCATGTGTGGTCACAGCAACTCTTACATAGAATGATTAATCCTTGACATTTGTTTCATATGGATTGTATGTAAAAGATGATGTTCAATGCATATTCTATTTTTAGAAATGAGATCTTATTGTTAGAGAAATTTAATACACTCTGTCTCCTTGGTCCCTCTTATGTTGTTTACAGTAAAAGGATATTGAGGAGCTGTTTTTTAATAATATTCTTCTAATGCTGATTGAAACTATTCTACACTCTGAAACTCTCTGCCTGGCTCTTGTTAATTCAAATAAAATAAAGATAATTATTCTGGTTAGAAAACAGATTTCAAGTTGACTATTACTTACAATTTTGTCAATTCTTGTTTGCTCCATCAGATGACACAAAAGCTGCAGAAAATATTTTTTAAGTTTTCACATATTTGCATTGCTTTTACAGGACATTAGAAAGGAGCTGTACTCATCATAGCTCAATTAAAAGGACATTCTTGTATTTTTCACTTTGAATATGTGATACCCACATTGGTTACTCTCCTGCTTCATCTTTATATGCTCATGGCTGATTTCCCTTAATGCATTCCTTGGAGGTGAACATCCCTGAAAGACAAGTTGAAATGGAAGTGTAAAGAGATGGAATGCATCAGGAGCACCTTTCATTTACATACCAGTGGGATTAATGTGCCTGTTCAATCGAAAACTAACAATTTTCCCCAACACTGCATTATCAGTCGCTGATATTGGACTACATCGCTCCTGCCAGTATGTAAGTGATAAGAAGGAGAAAACACACAATCCCTTGATCCAAAAGCATATTGAAGGTAAAATGAGTCAGGGCCTCAGCTTTTATTATTTACTCACTTGAAAATTAACATTTCAGAGAACAGTGAAAAGGTAAAGTGCCATTTTCTGCCCCCTTTCATAGTTAGGAAACTTCATAGTGTAAATTCCAAGGGATGGGGAGTGCTGGGACCAAATCCCAGGCATCACATCTGAATGTGTATGTGAAAGAAAAAAACCATCCCTGACAGAGAAGTGTTGTTCTTTTACCAGGTTTCAACTTCTTGTTCCCAAATGAAGGGATACCAGCAGGGGCCACTGAAACACCTTGATAGTGGGGAGGGGCCAGGCAGAGGCAAAAAATACTTCCTTGAACTTCATTTTTGTTTTAAGTGAAAATTTAAAATATATATAATTTTAGTCTCTCTTGAGCCTGACAGCTAAAGGGGAGTGGGGATCAGTGAGTTAGATCTCTGAGTTAGATCTTAGAACTACAAGAAATCCTTAATGAAACAAGAAATTCACAATTAAGTACTAGAAAAAAAGGAGGTTGTGAAGGCTGTCTGTGTCTCAGCTAGCAAACTGTTTACAGCTGGTCTGAACCATCATTTTCTAATGATGTTAGTTTTCATTTAAGCCTTATTAAATGGTCTGACTGTCAGGCATACACAGACCAATGAAAGATGCCCCAAACAACTCTGCAGTCAGCTACTTCTGGCATGGGAAGTTCTGTCTCCCAGGTGTTAGATGTTGGCACAAATTTAGGGAAGGACTGAGGTCTTGCAGTGAAGGACAGCACAGAAATGTGTAATAACAGATAATGCTAAAATTATGCCTATTTCAGGTGGTTACACGGCAACCTTTGTCAGTATGGGCCAAACTCGCTGACAGGTAGGTACTCACACCTCAATAATGAGACGATACATGGCCACCCCTTGACAGTGGAGCCAAAGGAATGGTCGCATCAAAGCAAATAGTTGTCATAAATGAACCACAGAGAGACAAACTCCCCTCCACCCCATAACCCCTAACCTGCTTAATGGAGAACCCATTAAATAAAGCAAAATAGCCGGATTTCAGCATCACCCCTGTGCTCTGGTCTCCACATGGTGCTGATGTGACAGTAAAACAAAGGGACAGCACTGTCTGTGTGTCACCAAGCACCATACACATAAGGTGGGGGAAGACTTTCCTCTGTTAATTCGCTACTCAGTGCTCTGCACTGTAATTATTTTTGTCCTAATGCCAAAAAAGAGATTTCTTTAACCTAAGAGAAACTGCTCTTCTATGTGGTGGCAACATGTTCTGTGAGAAAAACAGAAATATTTATCATATGATGCCCACAGCAAAGGGTTTAGTCTGATGGGATACAATTGCCCCAACACACCTGGGAAGAGGCTTTTAATTGTTGGCCAGTGAACAAAAACATACTCTAATGATTTTTCTGATCATCTGCACAGAAAAATCCAGACACATTTATCTTAGAGGTAAAGATAAAGGTAAAATAATAATCACTGTTACCTAAAAATTTCAGTGAGTTTGAATGTATTTCCATTGGTTTCTCCAGTTTAGTCACTTCCAGCTAAAAGATTATATTGCTTCTGCATTTCTAAGACAAATAGTGTTACTTTTCTTAAAACTCTGGAGGCTTGGATTTATGCATTAACTTGAATTATAAAACTAAACTGGCAATTTTGCCTTTTCTCTGATGGTGTAAGCTAGTCGTAAAAAAAAAAAAAAGGTAAAAGCAAGGCCCCCACTGTACTGCTTTACTTACTGTATCAGCAAAACATGTGTAGTTACATGCAACTGTGCCCATGGATGTGAATTCCCAAAATCAAAGTCTGGAGACACAGTTATTGAGTTCAGTGGCATCTCACCAGGACTACGCTCGGTGCAATCACAAGGGTGATAAAGAGGGTACTCTTATTTATCTCTTGTTACACGCAGTCTGTAAATTATTTATGAGAAGACGTAATAAAATTCTGGCACTTTGTCTGTTTTTTATTATAAAAAATTGATGTTGAGAGAAGAGAATCACAGAAGGCCATCCAAGGAAAATAGGTGTATCTTTTCTTTGCTTTAGGGGCAAAATATTGAAACAATATTCTTCTGCCCTCATGACTAAGTCTCAGTTTCTCTAATGTGTGCGTATTTAATTTGAATGAGTTTTTGCAGATTAAATAATGCACTTGGCAAAAAAATCCTAATTTTGGTATATGAGCTGCCTAGTACTATGGGTGCATGAATAATTACAGAAAAAACTTCCCCTAAAGCCAGTTCTTCAGTTCTCAAAAAGTACTGCAGCCCCAAGATAAAATGTTCTCTAGAGACAGAAAAACTAAGGGTTGGATATAAGATCAGTCAAACCTGGTAAAATCCAGTTTTCCTGTGCCTTTGGTAGCAGTCTAAAGCCATTTATAAAATAAGCCCACCTATTCATATGTTTCACTTACTTTCCACTACATTACTTTGCAGTAATCTATGAGGTGGATGTTTTCAAAGACATCCTACAGAAGACTGGTGACTAACTGCAAGAGCAATAGCAAAGTGAGAATGTTCTGGCCCTGATACCAACTGTGGGTTTCATAAGCACTGGAGGATGGTAAATCTTGTCTGGTAACTAATTAAATTTGATTCTGTCTGGATGTCATACTGTGAAAAGTGACCTAACCCTTTGCTGTATTTTCAGTGAAACTGAAATTAGATTTGTCTTACAGATGCTGCATCCATAGTAAATGTTTTTTACAGGTATTGCAATAGTTTCTATTGAGACTAATCTTCATCTAATACAGCAGTTCTTCATCTTCATCTAATACTTTCCTAGCTGACCATTTGCAGAGTTGTAATGGGTCATAACAGATCTCCCTTCTAACAGGAGACTGATAATCCAAGCCTTGACATGAGCAGGCTGGTGAGAGATATGTGCTGGACTGAACAACCACAGATGAATGCTTAGAGGAGGCCAAAGACTTGAGGACAAATCTTTAGACCCTTTGGATCCTTATTGTTACTGAACTTAAGAAAACCATCTTGCTCCTTGCTTCCCACCAACAGTCCTGGTGTGTGCTGAAGTGCTGATTTGGAGATGCTGGGTGAGAGATGGAAGAAGTGATGGGGTTTGGATAAACAGGGCTCTACTTCACCATCTTGCAGGTTGCCATCACAGTTGCTGACAAGTCTGGCCCTGGCCTGGTGGCTGTACCTGGAATTATGAGGGTCAGGAGACTATCCAAATTTGTGCTTTCCTACAGAAACTAGGAGAGGATCACAAACCCTTATATGTCTTACGGCACAAAGAAGTAACAAACGCGCACACACACACACAAAATAAAGCCCTCTGCCCTTTGAAGTACATCGTGTCCTCTTCCTCCCTCTTTCCATGACAGACATGTGTCCCTGGAGCTGGGGTATGGTTTACCAGCCATCTGGCTTTCACAATGTTCTCAGCACTTCTCAAATACTTCCTGCATGCACATCCATGTGCTCATCCTCTGTTTTTATTGCTGAAGGTTATAGTGAGGATAAATGAAGGCCTCCAATGCTGCTTTATGGCCAGTTTAGGTCTCTCAGATAATCTCCCATGAGGTCACCCACCTCTTCTAAATGTCATGAACGCATGTGATCTGAAAGCCTTCACAGTCTGTCCTCATGCCTGAATGGCTTCCCAGTGACTCAGGAACTAATGCCTCCAAATGAGGCCACCTCTTAATTCCCTGCTTCGACTGTTTCTCCACTAAAATGCTACTGACCACATTAAGAGCAATGAAGTGGGGCAGTGTGAGTGGTAAGAGTTTTGTGGAGCTTGGGAAAATGGTACTGGATGGCACCACATAGTTGAGAACATTAATTCAGCATCAAATTCATATAGTCATGACACAAATGGGACATCTGGGCTATCCCTAGCCCTTGGGGGGAGAGGAACACACTCTGCCTATGCCACATGTCTGGCAAGGCAGCTGAAGGCAGCCATGCTCCTGACTAAAACCCAATGTCCAAGTCATCTGCAGGTGTAGAAGAAGCTATGCTGTTTTGTACCCTGTATAAAGCCTATGGGAACACCAACTCCAACCTGGAAAAGAGCACCAGCAGACCACAACCTCTGGAGGAGCCTGATTCAGAAAGTCATCAGGTGGGACCACAGCCTCCCAAACCTTATTCTGCTGGAGTGGTGGCAGACCAGAGAGGCCGGGAGAGAGGACTGGGGGCCACCTCTCCCTTTCCCTCCAGCAGGACCCAGGCTCTGCTAGCCTGGTGTCTCCTGGTGCCCCCATCCAGCTTGCTTGGTCAAGGCTTTCTGCCTTGCTGTCCTTCGGGGAGCTCCTCACATCTCTGGGGAAAAAGTCTAGTGCCCAGGATTTATGGTCATTCCCCACAAATCTGGGACTGTCTTATCCCTCTGAGAGCATTTTAGCACGGCTGGCTTTTCCACCACAAAGTCATTCTGTCCTGCTTGAGCAGGAAGGGATTTTGCCTCACAGGATGGCATGGTTATTTCAGGAAACACATATGTATGTCAATGTGGAGGCATTATTCCTCCAGAATCTGGCTCATTGCGTCCCAGCAGTCACACTGGTTTTGCATCATCCGGAGAACCTTTATGAAGAGCAGCTTCCAGCTCTTGAAGGGCGTCTCCCTTCTGCACCTCTATCAACTTGGTGTGGGACAGGACAAATCAGACAGAAGAATATGGCTGTTGTTATTGGGTTTTTTTGGCTTACTGATATTTTACACACCTTGCTCCTTCTCATCAAGGAAAAACAACCAAAGGAAAGTGACAGAAATGCAAATTACTAATATTCAGAACAAGGACTATTTCTTCTCTACCAATTTAACCTAAGATAGAAAGCTACTAGTTTTATTAATCTTTATGTCAGGCGGGGGAAAAAAACAGAAAAAACAACCCTGACATCCCAGCTGTAGAGTTCATTTCCATATTATTCTAGTCGGTTGTTAAAAATGCCTTCTTTATGGATTGATCTCAGCAGAAGTGCTCAAGTCATGACATCCCTGGGAGGCAGCTTTTTAAACAGCAGTGATGTTGAGCACTGACCTTCCTGTGAAGAGAGGCAGTGCTTTACGGGAGACACTTGGCATGCTCTTTGTCCTGTACATTTTCAGCTTACTGACATGCTTAGTGTATTTTCCAAATAGAGCAATTATGTGATTTCCAAAGCATTATACACTAGCATGCATCTCAAGATTTTTCCTCTTTAGGGCTTTTGTCTTTCAGCAAAGCACCTCCATTGAGAAAATCGCTTGTGTGAATCACCAAGCCCTGAGGACTTTGTTCAGAGGACTTTGTGATAGACACTAGAAGCAGAAGATCCTTGAGCACAGCCCTCAGAGGGATTCAAAACACCATCTACTCCATCTTCTTGCTTCCAAACCTAATTCCAGGCAGATTTGTAAGGAATATATTCTTTACAGCACACTTTAAAGATGATGGCATCCATGACATCCATGATGGCAACTTCTCAACCTCCCTGGGCAACCTATCCTAGCCTTTTGTTTTCTTTACTGTCAAAATCTGTTTCTTAATTTAAAGTTGCTATTATTGGCCTGCATAAATATAATATATGTCTGTGATATTACACATTATGCCTGTTCAGAAAACATACAATACTGACTAGAGCAATCAAGTTAGAAAATTATGCCAACTCTATCAATTTCCATGCCAGACATGAGAAAGCAAACCCTGTATTTCCCAAGATATGATTGACCTACATGCAGGGGGCTCTGAAGTGGCGACCTTGGTCTCTTGTGATTTTTCTAGGTCAGATGACAAAAGTAATGAGTCTTAAAAGAAAGTGAGCTTGTTCTTGCTGAACCCAAACAAGAGCTAAAGGATTCCAGTCAGAAGAGCTAATAGTTCCCAGTCATGTGAAACTTCACCTTCTCTAATGCCACTAGAGAACAGACCAAGACCAAAACCAAAACAAGGAAAAAAAAAGAAGAGGATAAATAACTAAAAGTTTAAAAGTCAACCCCCAAATCACTGCACCAGGCAGAAAGCACAGCTCAGCACACATTTTATTATCTATAAGCAAGGAGCACAGATGAGTATTCAGGCAATTGGTGTAACTAGAAATTATGTCATTCAAATGAAAAGAACATGAAGAGAAACAAGGCAAAAAATAGGACTATAGCTTCCCTAGCAATTCTCCTGATTGGGATTTTTGGTCATGATGAAGTGAAAGGTAGGTATAACAAATAATGACAAAGCATTTCTTGTCTGAGTAGTCTTAGGAAGTTGAGATGAGACTAGAAGCTAAGATGAGTTGAAGCTTTTCTGGAGCTATAGGTTATTACATATAGTTGTGTAAAGGATGCTGAAGGACTATAGTAGTTTTGGAACACCTGAACCTTTTTTATTCTTAGTACAAACTTTCACCACCAATAATAATCACAAGAAAATCCTTTTCTCTTCACTCCGTCTAACATTATTAAATGAGAAAGTAATTATCATCCAACACATTAAACCCATCCAAAAGGATAAGTGGAATGAAAGCACCTATTTTCATCACTGAACACATAAGCTTTTAAAAATAACGTGCTGAAATGGGCCAAGTGTAGAAGAGCTTTACCCCTTCATCCTTACACATAAGTCCCATAGTGATGCCTACTTTTATAGCAGTGCAGGCTTGCACAGGAAGCCAAGGTTAAATAGTTTAAAGTTGAATAGCTTGGCTCCCCTTGGAGCTAGCATTTGTGACCTTTAGAAGACTCTGTAAACCAGAAGCTGTTAAATATTTGTTTCTAAGAGAAACCCAAACAATTAAGAGCAAAAAGATTTATTGACTGCAGTGATTGACAACAGTGACCTCATGGGAAGGTGGTTTCCAGCACTTTCTGAGTGTTTCTAAAGTGCCCATTGCACACAGCACTGTCCTGAATCAAATTGGACAGTTTGGTGTCACCTTGATAACAGAATCACTGCATTTTAGCGAGCAGGAAGGACAGTATCATGAGGAGCAATGGCCATTAGGATTGTTTAGCTGCCTGAAGGGACCCTGGCCTCTTAACTGCTCTTTCTGACTTTGAGAATGCCCTGAACACTTTTGCTTCTGATGTATTAGCTATGCCTATTTATTCTCTTGTTTGTTTTTGTAGCTGAGAATTTCAATATATGGGAAAACACAAATGGCCTACAGCAACTTAAGTTTTCTGCAGTACCTCTTTTCTAGAGGTTGTGCTAATGTGTTTGTGTTGCCATTCCAGAAGCTGTAGAAATCCAGTATTGTCTCCATTAACTCTTTTCTGAAAACATGAGGAAGATCAGGAGAATGCCCTACTGCTTAGCTGGAAAAAAAACCCCCTACCTTTTTATCATTTGATTAAACATTTCCAAAATGTGAGGCAATAGGAAACAATCCTGCTTCTGAAGTAACCCAGGTGAAATCAGTAGTAGGGACAGCATGGGCAGCCACATAATGTTGGTGTCTGAAGACTGCTCCCTAAAGCATCAGCAAAGGCTGTAGAATGGGAGGATCTAGCTGAGATTTCTTGCTGCCCTTCCCCATCCTTGCTCAGCAGAGTCTGCTAACCCCACAAAGACCACTGATGTAATATCTACACATCAAGAGCTAACATATTAAAAATATTGTGCTGTATGTAGAAACTCACCAGACTGTCTTCTGTAGCAGATAAGGGGCTCAGTTGTAAAAGGTCTGTTAAAATGCCCTTTATTCCAACAGGACCATTAGGAGTTGAATATATCCTGCATGTCAGGTGAGAAAGCTGGTATATAAGGCTGAAAAATTAAGGTAAGACAGCTCCCCAAGCTTCTCTATACTAAGTTTCATTTCTGCTTGTTCCAGAGCTCATGGTGAAATTTCTATTGGCTTCAAAGGAATCAAAACCAGCCTCTACTTCCATATAACTCTGTAAACTTTGAACTGAAAAATACTTACTAGATCACAAAGCTCATTTGAAGAAAATTGCAAAATACCTTGCTGCAGAAGATCTGTCAGACTTCTAACAGCTATTTTATATTGTCAAGGGCAAATGAACCTGCTTGGGGAAGATCAGACAGGTGATTGCTTTCATTTTCTTTTTATAATTTCAAGTTACAGCCTCTTATCTGTAGTCAGGAGTAGCAGAAAAATGAGGGTGTGCAGTTTGTTTGCACAGACTGCTTTTTATTTTACACATAAAGCTGGTGTGTGTCAAAAATGAGTGGATGTGGCTATTTCAATGTATCTCCTGAACTTGAGTGTTTTTTTTTCCAGACAGTGTAATTTTCCAACCCTGGAAACGATGTCAGGGTGCCGATGTCGGGAAGTATGGGAGAATTTACTTAATACAATATATCTTTCAAAAAGCGTTGGCTTAGCTGGTGTAATGGAAGACCATACTAGCAGTGCACAGTGTCTCCCTGTGTGGTGTCTCAGGTCTTGTTTGTGAAGCTGATATTTTAATTTTTTATTTTTTTTAAACCAGGGCTGTAAGCATATTCATATGTTACTGTGAGCTGAATGATGTTGTAGGCAGAGAGATTATCTACTACTCTGCATATACATTTACCTTTTAAAATCAGGTTTCCTCTGATCAGATTTATCACTTGTACAGTGCAAATTAAGGAAATTGTCTTTCTGATAACTTGCTTGTTGGACCATATTTCAGAAAAGAGAGAGACCCAAAGAGGCTGAAGGGAAGCGAAGCCATGGTTTCACCTCTTCAAGATAGTCAACTTTGGCTTAAACTACTGTATTGCTGTCATTGCATGACCTCCAGGAAATATTAATTATGTCATTATTTGTAATTTTAAAGAATTTTAAGCATATACATTTATTTTTAATCTCCTCCCCCTTTCATTGGTAGGATCACAAATTTGTACCATTGTAACCACATTTCTCATTTAACTTCTGCGCTCATTAGCATCTTCCCCTTTGACACTGTTGGGATCAGAGGAGGTTCCTTGACATCAGCACTGCTTCCTTGAATGGAGAAGAAGGATGCAACTGTACTACTTTTGTGTGTATGAGGACTCAGGATTTTCTGGAAGAAGCATGGCATCCTGCTGAAGCATGTTCCCCACTCTCATCCCCAAAGCCACTGCCTCTTTACTGCAGGAGGAGTTTTGCCAGTCCTCCTGACAGGGCATTTCTGGCTGACCTGTGCTAGCCAGCAGAGCATGTGCTTGCCCAGCTGCATTGCTTGGTACGTCAGCAAGGCTGGAGTGGTGCATCCAAGGGCTGCTGACCTCTAATGTCATGCAAATCCTATGGTTTTGCTGAGACATACCCAGTGCCCTTGATGGATGGGCCACCTGGACATGTAAGTCTTTGCAGTATCAGGAAGGTGTTTTGCTCTTAGACATTTCAGACTTTATGCTTCCTCCCAAAGGTTTTCACAAGTTTTAAGTCTGTCCATCCTCTTCACCTGCTTTTCTCTTCACCTGTCTACAGTTTCATTTCTTTGATGTGACAGAAGGGCTAACATAGAGCAATGAGTTTTCCACTTCGGGCAAAATCCAGAGGTCCCCTGAAAACTCTGGTATTGGAGCAGAAAAATGATGCTGCACTGTCCTGTCAGTGTCCCAGCACACTGCTGGGACTTGGGGCACGGGTTACCTATGGTCACTTCCTTTGAAAGTCACTTATGTCAATCCTTATTCTATACAGATGACACCAAAACAAACTTGCCGAATAGGGAAGTCAGTATCTCTACAGTCTTCCAAACTGTTTTGGGCATGACTTTTGCACTTCCAGGAGGAAGTCAGTGTTTATATTGGTGCTGGCATAGTAACTCTAAACTAAAAATGAACAAAAAATGAGTACATTAGCCCTTGGAGAGTGCCCTGGGGATAAGGGATTTGGCTCCCTGCTATCCACGGCTTAGATACGTACCCAGTTTGCATCCAGATCACCAGGGAATGAGGGGAGATGGAAGAAGCCATGGTCTGCTAAGACTCTCACCTGGGGAAGAAAACCTGGCATATACAGTCCAGTTCCTGTAACTACCCTAGGCATTTCTTTCAGGACTGGAATTTAAAGACCATGTCTATTGTGCAGGGAGATGCCTCTCTTCCTATTTGGTGACTAGAGCTACCAGTACCTTCTGCCATATGGTCTCGTTCTGAAATCAGCCTGACAAATGATCAGTGAGACTTAGTACTCATGCACCATTCAGTAACTCGTGAAGATTAGAAGTGTAAATAAAACACATCCCATCAATGCCTTTGTTACACTTCAGCTTGGGTTTATTCAGTCAGGAGCCATTAATGAAAAAGAGACCTCTACAAACCTAGTGGTATGTCCTCCATCCTTTATCCTTCAGCATTTGTTAACTCATTCCAGCTGCATTTCACTCAGTGCGAGGGCCTGGCTTGTCTCCCACTCTCAAACCTGAGAGCTTATGAGCAAACGAAAAAGGATCAGCAGATGCAGGTGGTATCTTTTCAGTCCCAGGAGTAAGCCTGAGAGTTACAGATCATGGAGGGAGCAGCTCCAGGTCACCAGGTAATGTGCTGCTGCTGCTAACAGTGATGACAATGATGATGACATAGTGTACAGACTCTAGGAACATTCTTAGTGATCATCGAGTGTGGGCATTAGGCTGTCATTCTCTTGAAGAGTAACAGCACTAACAGCAGCTGATCACACTGTAACTTTTACTTTGGTAACCAACAGTCTATGTCTTAGAACTTGCCTGAATGTGAATTACAGAATGGAAGAGAATGGTAGAGCTGAATCCTATCCAGCTTATGAAAGAAGAAAAGCACCTCCATTTCAGAGAGTTCTCATCAGTTTCAAGTTTACTTCATCTATATGGTGTCCCAATAGAAGAAAATGTCTTTTGTATTTTCTCCTCTGTGGTCCCAGAGCACTGGTTGTTCCTTACACTTCTATCCCTGTAAAAACCAATCCTCATTCTAATTGCAAGTTAAATGCATTAAAAGAGCACTGAACCACATGGAGCCAGTGCCCATCTCATTATAATTTTATTAAACGTGGGGTGTGTATCCTAGTTACACTGCTTTTGTACTGGATGCATTAAATACCATGGAAACCATGTCAGGGTGGACTGGGCTATCAGCAGTAGGGGCAGAGATGGAAGCTGCATTGTGGTTGTATCTAACCACAATGAGAAGGGAAAGCCCAGGTCTCCTCCCATTCGTTGTCATACAGCCTGAAGCTGCAGCTGTTGCCACTACAGGTACATAAGTAAATAAAGTTTAGAAACCCAGTTCAACCAGCCCCCAGGTCTTTGGGAGGCAGGAGACTTGCATGGAGGTCAGAAATGTTTCTTTTATAGCAGGGGGGCTTCCACACATGCAGAAGGGACCCATAAGCAGAGCTGCTTCAGCTAGAGCTCTGTGTGTCCACTCTGCGCAGAGGTAGCAGCCACAGGCATCTGTGAGTGTCCCTGAGCTGGATGCGGAGTGAAGGCACCACCAGTCAGGGGCTGCAGGTCCCTCTCTGCCCCACTAGCACCACAGGCAGCACTGGCTGCCCAGCAGGGGAAAGCCAGGTTTCAATGCAGAGCATCTCTGATGCCTTCTGGCCATCATGGAAGCAGGTGAACCCTAAGCAGCTCTCCACCTTCAGGTGTGAAATCTGTGAAGGCCATTAGTACACCTGCTCTGAAATGGGCTCATTAAAATACACATTCTCCTTCATTATCCTGCAGCTGCAGTGCCTGACTCATCCCACTGCAGTTGCTCTGAAATGGGAACCCAATTTAAAAACTTTCCCAACTTGTTTTTTATTCAGCAAGGAAGCTTATCTAACCCATTGAGAGGACAATGGAAGATGTAACATCTGTCTTCATGGGAGGCAAATGAAAGGAAACCTGAAAAAAAAGGAAGAGGAAACAAATGAGGTAGTGGCTGGTTGAAAGTCTGTTATTTCATGTTGCCTTTCACAGTTTGACACAAGAGGCTTTCTAGCACTAGTGCAGTTAGTGCTACAGTAACCCAACCCGGATATGGCCCCCCCAACCCAGGTGTGCCAATGGTATTTCCTCCTTTATTCCTCTTTTTCACAGAACCATGGAAAACTGCCACGCAGCCATGGCTTAGAAGACATGGTCTTGCTGGGACCCCTGCTCGGACTCCTGCTCACACTAAATCTCTCTTTCCCCAGTGGCATACAGAGGCTTGCACTCAGACAAAGGTTTTGTTGCCAGTACTGTCCCAAGAGACAAACCCCTCTGAGGTGGCACTTGCATGGATACAGTGTGCTGAGAGTTTGAAGACTTAGCCAGTGGGCTGGGGGATGCACTTTCTCATGCTCCCTGAGCTCAATGGGATAATGTCCTGTGGGCACCACTCAGGCAGTGCTTAAAGCCACATTCATCCCCAGACTCCCCCTACCAAAATGGAAACCTCAAGGTCTAAGATCACCTCATCCAAACTGATAACTTTCTCTTTTGCTTTTATAAAGAGACATGATCTCACCAGGCATTGCTTTTAGCTGCAAGAAAATTCCTCCCTCTTACTATTTTGTTCTTAAGGACTGTTTTCCTGAGCTGAGCATCCTTTGCTTTAAATAGATGGGCTGACCCAAATACTACTGTGAATGATTATTCAAGGATGAAGAATAGACTATAGTCCAAAGATTTTTATGAGACAACTTAAATCAATATGATCTTTCTGATGGTAGTTTCTAGAAAACCTATGCTACATCATCCCTCTAACATTCATCATTTGTCTCATTTTTGCTATATTTGTTCATCTGGTACATTACAGAGCATCTGAAGCGTTTACTCTTTTGTCCTCCAGACTCCACTAATTTCTTTTGGAACAAAATGTAGCCTAGAAATCATCCACTGTAGATTTTTGTAATGAATATTTTACAGTAAGCCACTTGTTGCTAATGAGCCTAATTTTACTGGTACAATTCCTTTTATAGTTTTTACTCTTAAAAAATTATTGGGAAAATTTGAAATAGTAATTGAATTGTTTATTAACCGGTGGCCTACTTGCAATATTAAACTGAACATGACATTGCAATTTGGGCCATTTTGCAGCTTTGTGTAGAAAAAAAACAACCTGCAAACGTGGAAGCCAACATTTTTCACAGCACAACTCTGAATATTCTTTTTTATTGCAGACTGCCTACTGTAGTAGAGCAATGACTTCAACAGAAAATATACTGAAAGCCTGAAATCTAAGTCTAATTTAAAGTCTAAATGATGCACATGATTAAAAATAAGCATAATTGAAACACTAATATTTTCCTAATTTTAAGCACCATCTAG
The DNA here is from genome assembly GCA_013396755.1 of Sclerurus mexicanus. NCBI lineage: Eukaryota > Metazoa > Chordata > Aves > Passeriformes > Furnariidae > Sclerurus > Sclerurus mexicanus. Next base: position 753,129 of record VWZF01000445.1, on the reverse strand, counting down.
TGAGTCAAAAATTAGATCTGATCTTCCAAATTACAGCTGAGGAGAATACAAACATGGTTTGACTGTATCCCACATCATGCTAGGTCTCTTGCTGAGATCTTTAAGTCAGCTGTTTAGTCACTGTCTGCTCTCTTACTAATGGACATTAAATATTCCTCCAAAGGTGCTGAAGACCTGAGCTGCTGCCTGAAGATAATTTGCCTGTTGACAAAGGAGGGTCTCGGCTGAGCAGCCTCCCTAGTTAGATAAGGTTAACTGCCTAAAAGTGGAGCAGGGAGAAACTGCATTTTGATAATGATAATCTTTTTTTTGTCACTCCAGAGCAAGGGATTGGCAAGGATGTGGCTTTATTTCAATTATAAGCTGAAGGAAAAAAAAAATCTCCAGGCAAATAAACAGCTTTATAAGGATCATGATTCTTACTACTTCTATTAGCCGACTTGCCATGAAGATGAAGTATGTCTGAGATGGAATAGCACTGCAAATCTGCATACAATTACAGGACCCGCTTATCTGGCACTGGTATTAAATCAGTTCAGTGAAATCAGTGCTGGCAACTGAACTGTATAAATGGCAGTCTATGTATGGAATTCATTTGGAAAGCAAGTGATGCACTGGTTAGTTTGGTTAACACAGCATCACTCTGGGCACAGACAGGGATGTTCAGACTGAGCATCATTTGGCCTCTCTGAAATTACAGAGCTTCAGTTGGAGCTCTGCTGGTACTTTGCATGTGCCAGCAAAGTTAGTGGAAGGTTGATCAGTGTCTGGCCTGGCCCTGCTGAGGGAGGGGAAAAGGCAGATTGCCTGGGAGTGCATCACTTGGTGGGGGAGTGTGTATTGTCTGCTGCTGGCAGTACTCTCTGTTGGCCAAGCCATACATCTGACCTCTTTCTGGTACATCTGGATCTAGGGGAAGTAGGATTTAATTATGTGTCCTCAATCCCAGCTACTATGGAATACCAGCCTACACACTCTAGCAGTGCTGGGGAGCTGCTGGACATGGCTCAAGAGCAGAAGACCAGATCAGTTTCCATGCATCGGATGGACATCATGTGACAAGGGTCTCTCCCAGTAGTGGACCCCCAGCCACCTGCCCAGACACAGCTCACCTCTGCTACGCTGTGGGTTGGGGCACTACATCTGCTTGGGAGGTCACATACTGAGGATCCGACCTGGGCCACAGAGACCTCTCTGCTGCTCTATTTTTGGATTCTCCTCATTCCTCATTCCTCTTTGTGCATCACTTCCTGGCTGTGTCACTTCCCAACCCCCTAACTCAGAGCAGTCCTGGCTGCACATGTTAGGGGCTGATGGAGGATAAGGACTGTTGGTGATGAGGAGGTGATGCCAGGAGGTCCATATGCCAGAACTGCTGCAGGAACACTCCTCAAACTCAGCCCTGCACTGCAGGAGCAGCCCTTCTGCTCTCCTGCCTCATCCTTCCTGCTCCCAGGGAAACTGCAATGGCACAAGGCCCTCCTGCTGTTTAGAAACAGTGGAGGTTTATTTGCACCTTATGTTATTGAAATCTGGTACCTTATGGGGTTAAACTGGGAAAAGCAGTATCTCTTGGAGCAGGAGCATTTAAGGGTCAGTCTCTCATCACCAGGCTGTAATACTGCTGAGGGATGACAGAGCTACCTGGTCTCTGGTCTCTACCTCCAAACCAGAAAAAGCACCAAAACAGCTTTGCTAACATCTGATATATCTCAGGAGTTGTCCCATCTTGGATGCAGACAAAACCATGGGATAAAGAAACAAGCATCCCTTTTCTCCTTCATCACTACTGCCCATACATGTCATTTTGCTAGCAGAGGGGAAGATCTTTTAGCAAAATCCTGATTTATAGTCTATAATGTCATGACAGTGGATTCAAGCAGGAAATTAATTTTCAGGGCTATACAGCAATGAAGAAGAAAGTTTTTGGAGTCCTTCCCCATAAAGCAGAGCATGTGTTAGGTCTCAGGCTGCTTAGCAAAACACTTTAAGATCACTAGAACAGTCACACAGCATGCATGATCCACATTAGGATCCACTCAGCTCCCAACCACCCCTCAGTTACAGGGGTAAGCCAGAATTTCATGACATCATATAAAGATATATAAGTAAATACAGTAAAAAGGCTTTACCTTGGGCTTCTGCAAAAGGTGAAATTTTTCAGTCCTGCAGAATCCTTCTCTGCCCCCAAATCTGCTGGCTCACGATACAGAGAAATGATCTGGCATTTATCAACCCTGGCAAGGTTTGCAAGTTCTGAGGGTGTTTGATTTAGGAAGAAAGGTGTCAGGAGGAGATTCCTGAACACCTCCACCCTGAGTTATGAAGGGGTAAAAAAAAATAAAAAAAAAATAAAAGCAAGCTTTAGGAGGTCAGAATGTATAGCCTGCTCAGAGCTGCTATTCTTGGTAGAAATTAGACCCTGAAGTGCCCAGGTGAAAATCAGGGATAATCCCCGTCTAAGTGCTTCGAATTGGGACAAACTGAAAGTGAGAAAGCTGAGCATGACAGCTCAGGCCCATCCCTGGGGGTTCCGGGTTTGTTCTCAGCTGGTAACTGAGAGCACAATTATGCAAAGCCTCCTCTATAAACAGATTTTAGTTTATTATGGCCAAACTGGGGGAATCTATTTTTGTCACCACTTTGTGCGAATGTGTTACCCTTGTGATTTCCAGCCAGGTCATTCCAAGTCAGCTGCTTTGGCTGTGGCTGTCAGTGGAACCTCCTCCGCCCGCCTGCCCGGACCCGCCCAGGGTTGGCTCCTGGGCAAGGGGGACAAGGGGATGAGCCTGTGGCTATTTTGGTAGCTGTGAGTTATGGAGGTGTCACGTGAAGCAGAGAGCCCAGAAATGCATGTCAAGTCGAACCAGTGACTAATCATGGTATTTTGGTTGTCTTAGTGCCTGCTGAAGAGAGATTTGTGGGCTCAGAAAATCTTGCCATAATAATCCCTGTGAACTAATTTGATCTTCAGCTGAGGCTCCCCAAGACAGTGCGAAAAGAGGACGAAAAGGGGCTCCTGTCCCAGGGGTGGCAAGGTCTAAACTGGTTGGAGTTTGAAATACAAACGAGAGGAGAAAAGCCAGCACTCCCTTCTCAGCTGTGTCTGCTCAGAACCACGCGCTGGCAGCCAGAGAGGATCAATTTGATCTGCCTGTGGAGCAAGAAGGGTCGGGGTCGACGGCTGAGCAGACACGAAGGGCCATTTACTGGGATTGTCATCTAGCTCCCTCATCTGTCACCTGATGGCCAGCCAAGCAAGTGCTCAGCACAACCGCGGACTCTTCATCCTTGCACAAGTTGTGGAGACGAGAAACAGTAAGCATCCTACAGCTGTTATGACGTTCAGCTGTTTTTTCTATAAAGGAATGCATTGAATTCACTACAAATCTACTAACTGTCCCCTTATGCCAGGCAAGAGACTGATTTTTTTGTTTTTTTTGTTTGGGCTTTTCTCTAACAGCTGGAGGTCTGGTGGGCATTCAAGCAATGGCTGTTGAGTAAGGCAGCTGTTTCAATATCTAATTGCATTTTAGCTCTAATAACTCAAGGAGAAAGCATTGCATTGTCTACCATGAGCTACTTCCTGTCCTACTGCAAAGCACATTGCAATGCTGTGCTCGCCCAGTACCAGAGCCTGAGATCAGAGGGCTTTCTCTGCGATATTTTGCTGAAAGTGAAAGAAAACGAGTTCCCCGCGCACAGGTCCTTGTTGGCATGCTCCAGTGACTACTTCCGAGCCATGTTCAAAAGTTATACCCAAGAGTCTAAAGCCAGCGTCATTCATCTACAAGTTGTCTCACCTACCGGTCTCCAGCACATCCTGGATTTCATTTACACATCTTTGCTGCCCCTTTCTTTTGAAAGCCTGGAAGATACTTTGGAAGCTGCAAGCTACTTGCAAGTGACTGATGCTATTGGCTTGTGCAATCAGTACTTAATTAACAATCTAGCCTTGGAAAACTGCTGCTTCTCTGCCAATGTGGCCAGGAAGTTCTATCTGCCAGATGCCTTAGCAGCAGCAGAAAAATACATTATCAATAATGTCTGGAAACTGCTGGACTCAGATTTGTCAGGACTTCTTGAGCTGAACTTCAGGTCTTTGCTAGCAGTGATTCAATCACCAGATCTCCCCATGGTGAAAGAAAGTCGCCTGTTGAATCTCGTGCTGCTGTGGCTGAAGCAGGATAAGTCCAGGCTGGATCATGCAAGCAGCCTTTTAGAGCACATAAGGTATGGTCTCATCCCAGTGGAAGAGCTGAGAAAAGCCTACACACAGTCAGAAGTGTCCCTGTCAGCAGGTATTAAGTGCTTGATCATCAAAGCAATAAATTATCACACACATGTATTCAAACAGCCTGTCTTGCAGGATAAGTCCACCATGCTGAGGAACCAGAAAACTCGGATCATTCTGCTGGGGGGAGGGACAGCAAGTGAGCGGCTCGTCACTGATGTGGTGGCCTTTGATGTTTACAATCACAAATGGCGAACTCTCACGCAGGTGCAGGACAGGGTAGAGAACCACAGTGTGTGCGTGGTGGGGAACTTCCTCTATGTCTTAGGTGGGGAAATAGAAAGTGGCACCCTGGGTGATGCTAAAACAGAAAAGATCTTATCAGTTACGAACAAGGTCCATCGTTATGATCCGAGATTTAACACGTGGACCCAAATCACGGGTATGCTGGAAAAGAGATGCCAGTTTTCTTGTTGTGTCCTAGGCAAAGATATCTTTGCCATTGGTGGAAGGGGTGAGGATGGGTCGCTGCATTCATCTGTGGAAGTCTATGATATCAGCAGGGACAGATGGACGAAGACCAGGGAATTGCCATGCAAGATACATGGCCATGCTGGTGCTGTTTGCAAGAACACTATATACATCTCTGGTGGCAAGTACTCAGCCCCAGCCAGCACAAGCAATGATGTATATTCTCTGAACTCACTTGAAGGGCAGTGGATGAAACGAGCCCCAATGAGCATTGCTCGGTTTGGGCATCAGATGGCAACAATCAGGGATTCCATATTCACCTTTTTAGGACTATATGAACCATTCTCTGAAATAGAAAGGTACGACCCTGATCAAAACCAATGGACCCGGCTAAGACCACTGGTCTATGATCGATTTTCATATGGCCTGGCAGTGGTAGAGGAAACAGCTCTTCTTATTGGGGGAAAGAAATGGCAAAACTCACTGGAAGTCTCCACGCAAGATGTGGTTGGCTACGACATTGACAACGATGGCTGGGAAGAGATCTGCAAAGCCCCTTTGCCTTGGTGTGGGCTGCAGTGCGCGGTGCTCCAGCTCTCTGAGACGGCCGATGAGCAAGACAGTGACACCCAGCAGAAGAAGCTGCCGAACTGCTGAGCTCACACACTGAGCAACATCCATCCCAGAAGATGAACAAACAGGGTGGCCCTGGAGAAGAAGAAAACTGCAGTGGCACTGAATACGAGAGAGTAGAAGTTCTGTTTGGATAAGCCAAATGCTCAGTGGAAAGAGGCAAGAAACTCTGGCTCCAGCACGGAAAACACTGTTAGGATTTATAGAGCTAGAAGCTGATCTCACTGAGCAAGGATGTACCAAGCATCACGTTTAGAGGCAATAAGTGAGAATTATAATCCTTGACTTTTGAAGAGTAATACCTAGACATCAATTAGCAGGTGTTGCAAGTTAAATTTTTCAAATATTAAAAAATATAATCCATCTTTTCTGTTTTCTTAATCAGAGGTAATTTTTCCAGCTGGTAAGTGCTATTGAGTTTTTATGCTGTGGCTAAGCAAAATGAAAGTGAGCTGTATAAAGACGAGAAAATTGATGCCTACAAGAATTAGTAGCCAAGGAAAAGTTATTATTTGATATGTTGCATACCATGCAAGAATGTCTTGGCTAACCAGAAGGAAATTACTGGACAGAAAGCATGGATTTCTCGCTATGTAGAGTCAGTTACAGCCATAAGTTAAAACAGCATTTGTTTGACAGAAGCCATTTCTCTCTCAGTGGCCTTTGTTGTAGAATGCTTTCCAGATGCTTATTTTGTGTTATTTTAAAGAGGCACTCTACTGGTACTGTACATGTCTTTTGTATCCAAATCCCGTGTTAGCTTAAATGGTCAGAGCTGAATAGTTATTATTAGACTCTAAGAAGCTTGTTACAGGAGTAACAAGCTGTAACTAATGCCTTGACACTTACCTGGGTAGCATATGCTCTTTTATCATACCTGCTCATAATGGTAAAATTGTTCATTGCTGTTGAACTGGTACATGAGAGAAGCCTGCCATCAAAAAAGGTTTACTTTCATCAAAGAGTACAAAGGGGAGGGAGGTAACTGAAGGTATTTAGAAGTCTTTATTCACTGTCTGCCTACACACGAATCAGCAATAGTCCTTTTTCGCCACGCTGGCAGAGTTTGAAGTCACAGATTACAGAGGTACATAAAAGTACGTGGATCGGCGAAATGCAGGTAAAATGCTCAGATGCCACAGAATCACTCTGGTATGAAGTAAATTGAATCTTGAGTCATAAATGTTCATTTAAAAGCTAAATTTATTGTACTTCATTATACAGTGTTCCCTTTCTAGGCTGAGAGTTAATACAATAAAAATATATATATAGAAGAACATTTAATACTCTTAAAAGAAGGCAGCACAATGGAGAGGACACATGTTCTTTGTCACTAGACTAGCTTAAAAAACTGTAATGTTTAATTTTCACCTTTAAAGCAATCAAGCTAACTTTACTAATGTAAAGTGCAGGCAGAATGGCTGTTGCATAGCAACAGATCTAAGTCTTCTGAACTGCCTTGGTTTTGACAAGGAATCAACTACACAATGTGCATATACATCCATCAGATATAAAGAGTTTTTCATATGAATATATTTACTTTTGGTCCAGTAAAACAATAGCAAGAGAATCTAAATGCTTGGAACAATAGCACAATCCATTTCAAGTCAAGCATTTTTTAAGAGAAATTTACAAAAAACTCACAAATTTAATATACAAGTCAGTACCCATGCAGTAAATAAATGTCCAGTTTATACAAACAATATTCTTCTAATAGTACAAATCTTACACTGGATCCAGAACTCTATACAAACGTTAGTACATGATTTGTCATCCATATCGACTTGAATATAGGATTACTGAAAATGGGCTACAGAAAGGCCACTCTTCTGTACAGTTGTGCAAAATCTGCAGAACATTTGCAATCCAAATGCAACAAGATAGGAAAAGAGAAATGGTGAGAAAGAGGAAGAGAAAAAAAAAAAGGGGAGAATGAGAAAAAAAGAGAGAAAAAGAGAGGAATAAAAGAAAGAAAGAAAGGAGAGAGAAGACAAATCTGTCCATTCTTTCCTTCATCCCTTTGTGGATATAACTGCCAGGAAATATCAGAGCTCATAAAGTTTAAAGTACATTCACTGAGCTGTACAGGCAATAGTCTAAAGCTGGTTAAGAGTACAACTCCCTGTAAAAAGTATAAAGGAGGCTTTTCCTTTTCACATGAGCATTATTAGATCATGTCATGAGTCCTAGCTTATGCAGCAAAATAGTGAAGAGCAGCAGAAATATTTTGCCATGCTCTGATGACTTTTCAAAAACAAGCCCATAAAAAGTAAATATGTGATTTAAGAGTTCCCTCCCCCTTTTATTCCAGGCATATGCCTAACTCTAAGGAGCTATTTCCACTCTTATTCACTGGGTTGTCTCCAACAGATCTCAAATCTCATGGAACTTTAAAACATTTTAATTGGCTTGTGAACTCAGCAGAACCCAGAGACATCTCTTCCCCTTCAAAAGCAACCAGAGGCTTTTTTACTCCTCAGTTATTTTTCAGGTTCTGTGCCCAGCTCTGCTCTGATCATACATTTTCCCTGCATACAATACAGCCAAATTTCACAGCTCAGAAAACACATAGGAGACTACTTGAAAAATCCTATTCACTCCTTTCCTATTGTGGAAATCTTCAAAGCATCTCAGATTTGGAGCGTTTCATTGGGAGCCTTTTCCACTGCTGCTTTTCTGGGCAAAAGAAAACCTGCTACCAAGAATGTTCAAAGTTACATTTTCTCTTTTGCAAAATCTGCACATTATACTGATACCTTCAGTGCATCATCAATCACAGTACCATGACTAATTTTTTTTAAAAAAATCAACTTAATGTGATTAAGAGACAAATAACACACAGTTTTTTATAATACAAGCCAGCATCCCTTTGCACTGATGGAAAACCTCAGCATCAGGCTTTAAAAAAGCACAAGGAAATAAGACCTAACCTTTTGATATTTGAATTCACATTAGTACTTTTCTGTCTGCTGATTTTCACCCTTTTGTGTGTTTGACAAAACTGAAACACAACCACTGTATTACACTTTCCCCCTCTTATTTAAGAAAACTCCTAGAGTTTCTCATTAAATATAAAAATTGATTTTCTCCTACCACCAAAATAGTACCTGCACTCCAAAAATGCAATGCAATATTGGAATTATATAATATAAAATATCATTGCAAAATGACCTTCAATAACAAAAGCTTTAGTGTGTGGAACTTCCTGCATGAAGGCCACAGTCTTCCAAAAATGCTTTTAAATCCTTTTCTTTAATAGCTAAAGATCATGTTTGTTAATTCACATAAAGTAAACACAAGCAGAGAATTGGTAGCGTATAAAATATACAAATCTTCATTAAAGAAGTGGTATTGTTGATCATTGAAGGTTTACTTCACACAGCTGAGTAACATTAAAATATAATTTACTAGAGCTTTCACATATGGATATAAAAACTACTTTATGCACTTAAGTAAAGGGCTGGAGTGTAGCAAATGGACAAAAAGAGAGACGTTTATACATGTGTTTCTATGTAAGAGTGAGTGTGTGCTAAGGAGGCTATAAGGGCATCAACCTCAGACGAGCCATTAACAGAGTCCCTCGGGGTGCTGCTTTGATAGATGTCCATGAAGAGATCAAGGTACATTTGTTTCCATTCTTGAAAGTCTCTAGATGTCAAAGCTGGATTATCCAGAACTTTATCTATAATGGCTACTTCTCCTTCCCTGGCCTGTGAGAGAAAAGGAAAAAGCAAAGAGTCAATGCAAGTGATGAGTCACTGGTAATATCAATCACGGGGGTGGAAGGAGAGAATGGGCGGTGCAAACTTAAGCCACAGAGCTCCTAAAAAACCAGGGACTGTCTGCTATATGACTGCTCATGAACAGGAGCCCTTTCCACAGGATGTGAGACCAGAGCTTCCCTTGCCTTTTCAAGCACCCTTAGAAACAGTCCCTATTCCCCCTCCTTGCCCTGTGTTCAGCCCAAGAAAAAGCAAGCCCTGTACTGTTTACTATTAGCTGCTTGCATTTCTCAAGATGGGTTTCACAAAGTGCCATCTGTTTGCTCCTGATCAGCATCAGAAATACTGCGTGGGAAGTAGACACATGGCCCTCACCCGCCAGCACAGCTAAGCCTTTTTACCAGGCTTGTCATGGGGGCATCTGAGAGCTACATTGCAAAGGGTTGTGCAAGGAGCCCAGTGTTAATGACAGCTCATCTTCACTAATCTAGTGTATGTGATGGGGTGGCTGGCTGCAACATCCTCCTACCACTGCAGTGGCAAAGAGAAGGCTGAAGAAAGTGAACTATAATATAGCTGTTGGTACCTCCTCATACATCACTGAGACAGGGGATGGGGCTGTATCATAATCGCTCTCTGGTGATTATTTTGTAGAGAGTTGACAGGCAGCTGGTATGGATCAGAGTAAGCCTCAGATACACCCATGGCCATTCATGGTTGTTGCGAGGGGTGGAAGCTGGATGCTACAGACATAAGTCCTGGAAACACAGCTAACACAGGATTACAGCAGCGCTCCTCTATGAAGAAATGGTGTGGTCACCAGCAATCTCCCCTCTAACCTCCAGGCCAGATGGGTTTCACACTCCTCATTGCTAACTCACATTTTCCACGTCTATAATACGAGTATGTTAAATCTTTCTAGGGGAGCATGGTAAGGGGAAATATTAAGCTGTGTCAGCCCACACTGATAGGACAAATCAGAAGGTTCAGAGACATTGCCCTTAAGCAGCATGTTGAAAAGTATTTTTCATGCTTTGCCAACAGCAGCTATTTAACACTTCCTGCTAGAATATTCATTTTCAGAATTGGAGGAGCCAGCTGAGAATGACCATTGAAAACAAAACCATGGGAATTCCTGATTATCACATCTCTGCCTGAAATACCATAACCTGCTTCTCGTGGGTTGTAGCTGGTCCCACACCTCTGCACTACCACCAGGTAGCTCATACTCACTGGCAGGAGAATGGTTTTGTTTCATCACAGGAAAGAGAGTAGAGGGGTCTTTCATTAAGGACTCAGAAGGCTGAACAACAAGAGCTAGAATCAGTTTGGAGGGCAGTCTCAGGCTCCTATTATGTAGGATAAAGTTCAAAGAGAGTTCAGAACATCAGCTCTAACAAGCCAGTGCAATTGGCTGCATTCAGGATGGAGAAATCAAAGGCACTGATAAAAAGAAAGAAGAACCCTCTAGGTAACAGCAGTAGCTACTGGTAGGTATGACTAGAAGTGGAGCTCTGGGTTATAATGGAGCTAGAAACTCATCCTGAGTTCCTGTGATGTCATTGCAAAACCAGCACATCACTCTACATTGTTGTTCTACGCAAGAAACAGCAATTACCTGTCTTTGTTTCTTGCTGCCATTGTGCTTTCAGTTATTGGTGTTCTGTACTTAAGGATGATTTGTACAAATCACAGTCCAAACCAGAATGACAACAGTTTAGAAAATATGGCTCATGGACAGAGAGTGAACAAATTGTGTTTGCTTGGTCCAGAAGAAAGAAGTTCCAGAGAAAAATAAAAACGGGCATCCACCAGGTCAAGAGGTTGCGCTGCTTTTGGACTTCTCCAAAGGAAAGCAATTTCATTTGCAGGAAGCCATTGGTCTAATGTATCTCAGGTACCAGTAAATACTAACTGTAAGACAGACAATTCAGCATGGCAGCAAGCTGCTGATGCTGAACCACAGCTTTTGTGTGAGTGACCCTGCCATGGTGCAAAAAGCACAGCTAGAATGTGAACCTCCTGCCACCCTGATGTGTCTGAGAGTACTGTGATTTTGTTTCAGTTTCACACGCTTGTAGAAGTCATGTGGAAAGCCTCTGCACCTCGACTTTTTCTGCCAGCCCCTAGTCCTGCAAAGACTCACATACCCAGATAACAGTGCAAGCTGCCTTCAAGGAGATGATACAGTACAGAAAGTTAAGCATGCGTAAGATTATTTTCAGTATGGGGGCCCCACAGCAGGAAAATAATATTGCTTAAATGTTTCTCTAGGTGATGGAAAGGTAAATTAATTAATGTTGATAAAGCCCTCTTTGATGAAAGCTGTTACAAAATGCACTGTACAATTATCTGGTGACTTAAAATGTGGTAATTTAATATAGTTAACAGGGTCCCTGGGGAAATTCAGCATAGTTTGCTGAAATCTCTATCAGAACAAAATTGAAACCACTGTAACAAACAAAGGAAGCTGACAAGGAGGTTAAATGAGTTGTGGCACATTTAAAATAACCATAAAAATCTCCAAATCTATCATTACCACTATTTATTTGATCAATCTTACTGATTAAATACAATGATCCTATCAGCTTACACAGAAAGCAAGCACACAGTTTCCTCCTGGAACAAGCTCATCAATTAGAAAATAATCAAGTGTTGCAGGAGATACTGTTCCCTTCCAAAAGGCTGGTTTTGCTTAACTTTAGGTGTCAGCAATTACAGAGTGAATGTGTTTTGGTAAATGAAAATGTTCAGGAACAAAAAGGGATTAAGGTTTTCTCCAATAATTTGGTATCAAATTCTGTTTAACTAGCTAGAGGAGGAGCAGCTGACTGAGATTTTATCTGTGCAGAAATAAAAACTGATCCCCCCACTTCGACTGCTCTCCCAGGCATATTTTTCTCTGCTTTTCAAGCCGTGCTTCCTTGTGTCTCCCTAGTTTCTCACACCAGGTTCAGCCTGGACTCCAGCTGCGCACAGTAATCTCTGCTTACAATACAGCCCAATCCAACCCTGGGGCAGGATTTTTCCTCCTTCTTTTATCTCACCTTTAAAGTGCTTTTCAGAATTCGTAGCTGGTGCAGTTTTTCATTGACTACTGGATCGCTACATCTCTTTATAAAAGATTTCTTATACTCCAGCTTAGTGGAAATCCGGTGTTCTCCTAAAGGAGACAGGCTGGCCTGCTCCAAGGCTCTGTACAAATCTTGCAAGGAGTCTGCTGTTTTTTCCTCTATAGTTTCAACTGTAATGAGACAAAGGGAAAAACAAAAAAGGAGGAAACAATAGAGAAAGGAACAATGTATCATTAATGTGATTATACCAAGACCTATCAAAAACCTTAACCAAATGTGTAACAGGTTTAACTAGACCATAAGGAGAATATTTAACACTCCTAAGCTCCAGAAAAAAGTGCTGCAACTGCTCCTTCTTGCTATTACCTTCAGGAGAAAGGGATAAAAACTTTCAAGACTTTCTTGACTCACAGAGAAAGAGAGAAAAAAAGAGAAATAGTGCAAAGTGTGGTAATATTGGAGTGACTTACTGCCAGAAATCAGGTCTCTGATATTGCAGTTAAATAATGCTGGAGACTTTGTTATTACAAGGAAAGGAAGCCCTGGAAGCATCCTGCTGGGGAAGCTATCAGGGATCAGATCTTGGCCCCCAAGTGACAATAATGGCACCCAAGACTGTGTTTGTGAAGGTGGCTTTGAAATGCTGTGATTTTGTTTCCTAGAAAAACCCACTTATTTATGTCTCTTATTTTTGATACTCAATAGTGTTGTTCAATAGCCAGTAATGCTTTCAGTTGTGGTCATTTTTTACTCTACCATTACCTGAAGGTTCAGCAGCAGACTAGAGACCAGACATAATTGCATATTAATGACCTGGCAGCATGGCAAACCAAATCAGAGCTGTTTGCATTACAGTTTAGGTTTTAAAGATTAAAAAATATATTTATTATATAATATGTACAAAATATATAAATATAAAAATATTAATTGATTGTAGGTTTAAAAATATTTGTTCTAACTAGCACTGGAAGGATTTAAAAGGAAAAAGTGAAAAAAAAAGTTTTCTCTAAAAACAAAGCAAAAGCTGGGGATGAAGTGTTGCTCTGACATTTGAAATGCTTCATTTAGAAAACATCAAACCACTTCAACTTCTCACACACTGTTTCCCCCAGAGGAAACTGTTTGATAATTCCATACAAAGTTTGCAAGTGGCGGTGCAGTTCCAGGATTAGCGGAGTGGTGATTAGGAGAAGCCAGAGCAGCCCTGGGGAGCAGCCAGCCAGCAGGACAGGTATCTCTGTCCCTGCTGCTTCTTGCATCCTGACACACATGTTCATGCAACAGCCAGACACCACCTGGGCATGGCCTTCTGGTTGTTTTCAGAGCTCTTGAGATCCTCCCACCCAGTCCTGGCTTTCACACTGGTGCATGTTTTCCTGGCTCAAGGTGCCTGTGTCCTCAGGATACTTTCATGGAAGCTCTTGTAGGAAGGCTGTTCGGTTTCAATCATTAGTTTCACCCTGTGACTGACCCTGCACCAAGGCACAGTCATTTCTACTGGCTGAAAGTTTATCACATACTGCAGTACCTTTATCCTCAGGGGATTGGAGGTTTTCTTACTGTTCACCGAAAGAGAAGACAGTTCATGTTTAGAAGTAACATTTCTAGCCCACGAGGAGCTACCTGAGGATCACCCCATTCGAGCCCATACTATGTAGTACAGCAACTACTCTCCTCATGCTCAACAAGAACTCCAGAAACCCAAATCTCCTCACCCCATCACAAGAAGTGTTTGCATTTGTGTAGATCTTTATATAATCTCAGAATTTTGCAATCAGCAACTGATCTGGCCATCTCTCATCAGTTTATTCCTTTGGCCTTCTGGGGGGCAGCTATTTTTAAAGCACTCGTTTAAAATTATTTTTAAAAAGAGATATGGAAGTGAAGAAGGGTTGGAGAGTTTTTATTGATGGAAGTGTTGTGAGCCTGTACAGAGCTCTCTAAATCCTCCCTGTCCTACCCTGCTTGGCAAGCTGGGTTCATCACTGTCAGTGGGGGCCAGGACTGAAAGAAAAAATAGAAATTAGATGTATTTCTTTCTTCTGAATTCCTATTAAAACATCCAGTGTGTTAAAGAGCAAAACATTCAGTAGCTGAACACTTAGAGAGTGGTTAAAATCTCATGTGGTTGTGAGTTTTTATGGTTTCTTAGAAAGTCCATGCAGCAATGAGATCAGAAGTTTGGGATCTCTCTCTATCAGTTCATATTGCTGAACGCTGATGTCCAACAGTCTGACAGCTGGGGAATGGGAGTGATTTGTGAAAGGGAAAAACACTCCTCAGTTTGACACAGGAGTATTTTCCATCTGTTTCTCTCTCTCTCCCATCTCTTGTTATGCAAGGCAAAAGAGATGTTTCCTCAGGTGTCTCTTCTCCAGCAACATTGCTGAGGTTGTGCCCTCAGGGGGTTAGTACAGGGATGGCTTGTTGACAAAGAAAGCCAGTGCTTTGACTCCACGCTATCTGCATTTGCTTTGCTAGAGTGATCTAGAACCTGGACTGGCAACCAGCCACCACATCCAGGCTTGCCATCTAAACCCCATGGCTTCCTAAATCACAAAGGCTTCCTACGAAGGCAAAGGACAGCATTTGAGTTCAACCCTAAGGTTCAGGCCTGAATGACAAATGCCTTTAATGAACCTAGATGGCAACATGGTCCCTGCAGGTCTAAACCCCATGCAGGGGGGCTTGTCCTGCCCTTCTTCCCCACACTGCTGGCCTGGGGATCTGCATGGCTGGTGCTCCCCAGGGCTCTCCTCTGGGGGCAGGCGGTTCCCACTCAACATGGGCCTCAGAGGGACTGTGAACAGTGCATGTCTGCCCTCGTCCCAGATGGGAACGGCTCTGAGACTGCACAGGAAGAGGCACAGGACTGTGGGGGCAGGACACAGGCTGGGTTAGGCAGCAGAACACTGACAGAGGGTCTTTGGAATGCATCAGAACATCCAGCTGGCTGGGGCTGCCACCCCAGACTCTGTCACTGCCTCGGTGACGTAGCTATATGCAGCGTGTCAAAAAGGGGACAGGATTTGCTAAAAAGGAAAGGAGGGAAGAAAAACAGCAGGTCCCTTAAATGCCTTGTTGCTGATGAGGCTGGGGAAGCTTTAAAGAGGGCAAAACACAGCTCTGTTCCACTCCTGGTGGGGGAGAGAGCAGTAGGCATCACACAAACACATCCCAAACCATCAATACTTTCCAGAAAAACACTGAAGGTGGTGCTGCTGCTCTCAATGGCTCTTAGTAGGCGGGAATGAGATTACAGGCACAGCTGCCCTCCCTCAGCCTTCTGCTAGAGCCTTTGATTGATTTCCTGTAGGTGTTGGTGAAACCCGTGGCACCATAAAGCATCTGAGGTATTCTGTTAGCTATAGAGCTGAACTTAAACCATATTTTCTTTTTTTAAATTGGTGGAATTGTACGTGAGCCATGCTATTACAGCAGGGCTGTCTCATTAAGTAAGAATAAGGCTTCTGGTAATGTCTTGTTTAAGTAGAAAACGTGGCCTAATAGGATTTGAAGATGACCTCAGAACAGCAGCCAACATAGCAGTTGCTTTTCACCCTCACTTGGCTGCTGAGTCACAAGTTGCATCTTTCCTGTTCCTCCGAATACACTGCTGGGTTCCTGTTTCTACACAGTGCGGAAAAGAACGGTGTCTTCTCTGAAGCAGTAATTTTGTCCCTTGTCCCATCCAAATGTGAACAAGTCTGTAACTCTGGAGCAGAAATAAAGCTGCACAAACTCTGCAACACATGGGATCTAAATTCAGAACCGTATTTCCCAAATGCAAGAATACACTGGCACTACAGTTTGTAACAGTGAAGGTCCTGTTGTCTTCAAATGAATGCAAAGACAGTTGAAGAGAATGAAAGAATACCTCAACTAGTAAATATTATCTTTCATTATTCTGCTTTCCACAGGAAAAATTTCTGAACTTTTGTACTTTGCCCTCACTTAGAATGCAGTAAATACTTGTATCTACTTTTACATTCGAGAGAGAGAGAGAGAAAGAGAGATGGAGATACGGGTGGGTAGGTGAAACTCTAATTGGTGAGGAATGGTTTGGGTTCTTGGCACTGAAGAAAAACTGGTGGGATATCTTACACTGTGTTGTCATTTGCTGTTGAAAAGAGCATGCACTGAGCTCTGTGATGTACTGAATAACCACTTCCTGGCTCCCTTAGGCAATTCATCTTTCCATTATTTCCCTCTTGCAAACCAAGATCCTAAGAGCAACAAATAAGAGCACAAGGCACTTGAGTGAAAAGTGACCAGAGAGAAACAGTTAACACTGGTATTTACATGGATCAAGAGATGATTGGTCTGTATAAACTGATGATTCAGGAAGATGCTACTGAATTAGAATCATGCAGAGGGTCACCAATGCAACCCAGATGGTCAACATATTGCTCTCTGGACACAGAGAATCTCTAGGCACACACTTCTCTTAAATCTGCTCTAAATACACAGAATAACCTCTAGCAATTTTGAGAGGAGCTCCCTGCGCTTCTGTGATTCACCTTCCCTGTGAAAGCTCAAGCCACCAAAATCTTGCATGGTTTTCCTCTTCCAGTGAGGCACCTGAGGAACCTGTGATTTCACCTGGGGCTGTGAGTCCACAGAACTGCCCATGCAAGGATAGTACTACAGTTAATCATATATTTTGTCACCCACTCTGCTGACAAGGTCAAATTTTTCAAGGATCAAAGCTCTCCATTGGGGCCCCTTTTGTCTTTGATGATGCCTCCAGACACCTCCCAGGCTCAATCCCGTTGCCTTTAGACTTCTCATCCTGACTGACGGACACCGCTGCCACCCTGACGGCATTCTCCATTTTCCTGCTATCCTCTTTTCTGTTTGATACCTTTACAGCTTAGTGACGCACTTTCCTTCGCAGCTCCTCTCACGCACGCCCACTCCTCTCCTTGCAATTAGCCCTGCATTTGAACAGAAGTACCACCCTCTGCAAATCCTCAGAAAGCCAAGCTGCTGCGAAGTCTGTGACAGGGAGCGAACAAGGCATAGACAGACTGAAATCCCCAGGCTCCACAGATTTAAACTCCCATCTTCACTCCTTTTGGTGAGCTCACTCTTTCTGGCAGAGAAACCAGCTAAGCTCAGCTTTTGCAGATCTTAAGGAGGAAATTTTGTGAGAATACATCACTAATTACATTATTAAACAGCTACCCTGTTATTCCCCCCCTTCAGATCCCAAAGATTTGCTTCCAGTTTTAGAGCTACACCTTTCTGCTTCACCTTTTATGCAGGCGAGGCATCTACCTGAAGTGCCCCAGAGACTTTCTGCAAGTGGCAGTAAATGTTCCACCAAAACAAGGAGCATCCCATGCCTCTGGAAAATGGCCTCAAACCACTGTGTGGGAATGCACAAATATCTTGGTTCTTCCTTTTACCTTTGCCTTCTTGACCACAATGTGTCTATGTTGGGGACAAATTGGTCTGTCACAAGCTAACTAATCCTACTACCAACAAAGCATTTTGTAATCTTCCTATGCCACAGCATGTTGTCTCTGCCATGTCTAACAAAAGAGGTCTATCAAAACTTGCCTGGTCCTGCATTAGTTTCACTGGTAGGTAGGTAGTGCAGCAGACAGGTGTCTGCTGACCCTTTGGGAAGGGGGGAGCCTTCTGCAACAAGCTTTCCGTCCCCAAGTCAGGCTGTGCCAACAGGCAGGCAAGGGCAGGAGGTGTAACATGGCCACAGGGTCCAACAGCTTAGCTGTAAGCCCCAGGAGCGGTTAGGAGAGAAACAGAAGGAATCTCCCTATATTTAAGGTGAAAAAGTAGAAGGATGGAAGGAGAGTGGCTGTGGGTTTCAGTTGTGTTGCAGAGAAGGCGATGAAAGAAATCCTCTAAAGAAGTAGTTGGTTTCTCAGTGCAAGGCTTAAATCCATCTTTGTTGCTGTTCTGGTTTATCATTAAGAGTCCAAACTACACGTGAGGGAGACGTACCCAAATGCTTATAAGGCAAGATCCAGGAATTAGTAATTTTTGACACTATTTGGATGATTGGCTGGCAGACTAAGGTAGGTATTTCCTTTCCCCCACCAACTACAAGCTAAAAGGAACAAAATGGTGAAATCAATGAAAGGCTTACAAGGAGGTGGTGTCTGCACAGCTGTGTGCTGTGTATGAGGTCACCCCTCCACAGGTATGGGGAGGAACCACAGTGACATGGAAACAGCTCCTCATAGGAAAATGTTACCAGCCACATGCCTAATTACTGAGAAAAGGAAGAAGCAATACCATGTTTAAGCCTGCCATGGTACAGCAGGCAGGAGGTGCAATAAAATAGAGGTCTACATGGAAACAGCTGCTAATCATCTGCTCTGGGTAATATAGAGCAGATTTCTGCATTAAAGTACAAATAAGCAACCTGTGCCATCTCCTATGCCACATTAAAATCAAGGCCTGACTGAACATGAGATTCCATCTGTGCACAGACATATATAAATACGTCTATACATACACACATGTAAATTAATGTTTTCCACAAGTGAAGAAAAGTTTAAGCAAGCTGAATTAAAGCTGGGGGCTTCTTGTGCAGTGCTTGGTCTTTGCAACCCTTCTCTCTGGTATTGCTTCCCTTTGCCTGCCCTTTTCTGATTCGTGTAATCCTCCATCCTTTCTGCTCCCGTATATGTGAAAATGCAGAGTTTTTCCCAAAGTCTTGAGTCAAAGAAGGGAGGAGTGGTGTTCAAAAACAAGGTTTGGTCCATGTGTTTGGTGAAATATTAGTGGCTGGAGGATCATTAATTTTTGCATTTATTATTTTGTATTTATTTAATGCATGTATTGAACCTGCATTTTATACCATCCTTTCCTGTAAAGGGGAAGTATTTTTGAGTTACCATGATAGTTGGCTTCTATTCTGTCCTATTATGTAACTCTGCAGACAAAAAAAAGATACTCCCTAGAGAGGGTGTTCACTGAAAGCACCAACACAAGTCCTGCAACATGCCGGAGTTTTCTACCCAATGGTATGAGGCTGCTTCTTCTCTTACATACATGATCATAAATTGGTTTCTTGAAATAAAGTGAACTGTACAGGCAAGTGGAAAACTCATCTGCCACAGGACAGATATCTGAAGGTATTTCAGGCATTTTCCACTACAACCAACTTCATTCAGAAGCAGTTAGGTACCATAACCACTTTTAAAAGATCTGAGCAATGCTAAACCTTTGCTGTGGCACCAAAGGTCTAATTCTTTTTGTGAGCTATTTATGGCACTAGCAGTTTTCCTTTTGGATCAGTAGAACCCTACAAGTCTCTTTTCCGCTGAAGTCACCCTTCTGGTGATGCCTGAATGACAAGCTGCCTACACCTTGTCACAGCCTCGTGAGCCCCCACCGCCCCGCAGGCTGTAGTGTGAGCTGGCAGGCTGAGGCATGTCCAACCTCCAGCCTTCATGCTGGTCTTACTATAAGCTTCACACTCATCTCAGTCACCTCTCTTCAGCTCTCCATGCCACTGGAATTGCTTATTGAAAACAGCTGACACTAAACTCAGCATTAGGAAAAAGGCTCAATGTCTCTCCCTGCAGACTTGCATTGTTGTGCTGACAGTAACATTTAGCTGATTTCAACATCCACTTAGCAATGAAGTACAGGTGCCAGCTAATGGGTTAATATGTTAGTGGGAACGGAAAACACAGGGAATAATTAGCTCATTCTGTTCCTGCTGCCTCTTGACAGTTCTTACACACCTCAAATGAGCATCAGGAGTAGCTCCCTCTTTGGTCCCAGCCCAGCTGTTTCATGAGGTTATATTGGTGGGCTGTGATTTCAGAGAGAGCATAAGAATGAAGTAACTCCAAAGCTTCCTAAAGTAGCAGGGAACTCTGATCAGTGGCAGAACTTTTTGGCAGTAGTGTTATAATTACATCCTTTTTTGGTTTTAGACATGGTATTCTACTCATTAAGTTGCCTATGAAGGCACTAGTTTAACCTTTATCTGCTGACTTAATTTAGTGACTATGTGGGGGAATTTTACATATTGAAATAGGATATCCTGACATTTTTCTGTGCCACACGTTGATATAAGTGCTGTTTAATTTTAGCACAAGCTACCAATGCTGAAGTGAAATAAACAGACCAAATACATTTTGATGGTACACTTCCCCCAGGGGCCCTGCAGTCCAGAAACAATGCAAAACTCGTATTTATGAGGTAAGCCAGGAGCTGGAGCAGATTGGCTAAACGGCTATACATGTGGGAATGCTGTGACTTTTAAGCAGGACAAGGAGGTCCTTGTGAATACATCTCACAAGCAATATATGAAAGCAATTACTTTTTTGGGAAAATATTTTTTTCACAAACCTAAGCTGTTACAGCACTCGAAGTTGTGAAAGGTTAAGTGACAAACGATACAGACCTGGCAACATTACTCACCAGTCAGAATCAAGCCACAGTCACGCTCAACAGCAGTGCCTGTCAAGGTTTATGGGACTGATACCTGAAAGCAAGCCTGAATAGGAGGGGTACATATTCCTAGTGAGCAACACCCACCCAGAAAATGAACTCTGCTTCAGACTACATCCCAAGGTGCTAATTTGTATGAAAATGTACACCAAAAGTGAAGTTTTCAAAAACCTTTGCATCACTTAGGAGCTGCAATCTCATTTTCAACATGAAAGAAACATGAAGAATTACTGTGGGTGGGGGCCAGATTGGTTTAATTGCCGTCTCAGTTACCTCTGTAACACGCTGCAGTCTGTTGGGGAAGCACCTCCCGAGGTGTTTCTGAAAGGGGCCCGAAAAACTTCCCAAATTGTTATGCCAGAAGATGTCATATTTATTTAGATAATCAGATTTATTATTGGATTTATAATTGCACGTTATGATAGCTTCACTGATTAGATTCCAGCCTAATTAATCTGCAACTTGATTTACATGTTATTTAGTAGAGCATGACACTGCCAAATATTAAGCACCCTCTTGTCAGCTGCTGAGTGCCCACCACACCACCATGGTCTGTACAAAGTTTTTTGGAGCAAAAGCTCTGTGGCAAGAGAAATGCAGTAATGCTGTGTGGCTTTTCTAGACATTATTCATGTCATCCGATGTCATAATGACCTCGTGAAGACATAGGCACGTCAACATAAAGTGCTCTCTCAAAACTGGCACAAGAGTGGTCACAGCAGAAAGCTTCATTCCCCATCCATTGGGCACAATGTGTTTGCCACAAGAGAAAAGAAATGAATATCAGCCCTGACAGACATGGTTATGCAAAAGCAAGACTGAAAATTTGCTGGCTTATTTCCTTCATTAAGCCCAAAATAACACCTTTAAAAAAATCCTGCCTTCATGAATAAATCAAATGCCTTCATTAAAGAAACATTTACTGCCATTTTCTATACTTTATTTTAAGGCATACAGAAAAATATTTAACAAATGTGTATGCAATTAAATGCCAGGGACTGCTAATTACAGCCCTTCTGAATGCCTCTGCAAAACAAAGATATTCAATACAATATGTTAGAAAGGGTGGGGAAAAGAAAGAGAGGAAGTTGAAGACAATCTAATAGGCATTAGTGCAGATATATGCTGGCCTTTGGCTACGAGCAGCAAATAAACCATCAGCGTAACCCCAAATGGCAGCCAAAGGACATTCTAGAGTCACATCTTTGCTTCTGCTTCTCTAATCCATTTCCAAAACATTTCACCTCTAACTGATTATGGAATTTAATGACAGAATGTAAAGGACTGGCTGTGGTTGCAGGCCATTCCAACAAGGCTTTAATGACATATCCTTCAGGTTGCAGAATCTTTATGTACTTAGCAGTGATGTATCATCCCTGGCAGAGGCAGGTACTTCAAAGGCAACCTTATATAAAAAATAAATTCTGCCTTTGCCAAGCATTGGAAAGAGCGCTAAATTAAATTTTAAAATCAATTCCTACAGACAAGAGAGTCATAAAAACTCAGTGGATTTGTCTATCTGGCCAACAGGCAAAAATTTATGACAGTACAGTTTTGTAATCAATAATAGCAATACAGTGTATGTTTCTGATTAGAAAAAATTAAGGATGCCAAAACAACATTGCTAAATATTTAGGCTGATTTGTGACAGTCCCATTGAGCAGAAACATAAAACATGCATTTTGATGAATTTCCAACTAGTTGATGTCATACTATACTTTTTATTTTTCAAAAAAGAAGAATATTAAAATTATTATAAGCTTTGTCACCTGCTGTAAGGCAGAATGATGTAATTTTATTCACTGCACATTTCCTGTTTGAGGCAAAAAAGCATAATTCTTTATAAAAGGGAAATATATATAACTATATATATATAATTTTATTGGTATTAACATAATGCAATACCATACATTGAGCAAACAGAAAGAAAACATTTCAAAATACATCTTTTAAAAGTATCTCCCCGTAAGATAGTATGAAATATCAAGTAATTAGCATTAACATTATTACAATACACCCTTAACCAAATATATTAAGGAAAATCCACATTCTAACCACAGAGATAGAGGCAAACATCAACCCATAGGGGACTCAGAACATAATGATAAATACAATATCTGAATCTACTTCGAGTGACATCCAGACAAATACTGGCCCCAAAACAGCCCTCTGGAGTCTGGGTGTTACGCAGAGAATACTTTGTGCCTGCTTGGTCAGGCAGCATCACTCACATGTTTAAGTCCTAGAAGATAAAGAGGAACTGAAGAGTTTAAGTGCAGAGTCTAATAAATCTCAGCGTGAGGTATCTTCTCCATCATCATCCAAAGGAGTGCCAGTGTACCCTCTGGTAATTCATTACAAACCATTAGATAAATGGAAGTCTCCAAAAGGTCTGTACATACCTCCACTTGACAGAATACACTTAGATTACCATGACACAGTAAGGTGACTTCCTTCGCTAATGTGAAGCACGCTTAAATGACACAACTCTGTCTGGTTGGCCTGAATGGGTTCACTGGAGTTCAGTATAAGCAACAGGATTTTACAGTTACCATGGCTGAATCCCTCTTTAATTCCTTGAGGTGCAGAACAAAACTGAGTGACATCAAAGCCCTTCCCCTGCCAAGACCCTCTTCCCCTTCCGTTCTCCCATGCGGGGGGCAGTATTTTCTGCAAATGTGCTCCATGTAGACTGGATCTGACTTTGTGCCTAGTCCCATTGTGGAAAGGGTGCATTCTTCAAAAGACTGGTCATGCCCTTTGACACCTTCCTGGAGGCCTCATATTCAGGCATGTGGTTGTCTATGCTTTAACAGGTCTGTTCTCTGTTATAAACATCAAAGTTATTCAAGAAGAACTGACTTTCTGAACGGAGGCCATTAGGTTTCTTGCAAGAGGCTGAAGTTGAATCTCCGTCGTGCCAATTCTCTAATGATAAGTTTATCAACCTTTGAGTCCAATCGGTTCAGTGCCAAGAGATGTGGATCCCATTTGACATGGAGAGGTGCTATCAACTCTCGCAGTGTATTAGCCTAATATGATAAAGCAGTGATACAATATGTTGAAAGATCTGTGATGTGCCATTATTTCCATATCATATTAGTAAATTAGAAATACTATCATGCAAACAAGAGCAAATAGCAAATCTGGCATACAGTAGCAGCACTACAGAGCCTTTCTAATCTGCATGCAGCTATGCTCATGAGGACAGAAACATGGCACTGTTCTGCTATGACACCTCACTCCATTAAAATATCCATCCCTGATGCAAAAGAGATATTTAGGGCAGAAAGTTATATATTCTCTTTTTGTAGATATGCCTTAAAGAGGAAAAAAAGAAAAGAACTGAACAAAGACCAATTAAAAAAACCCCAAACAACCCACAAATAAAACGAGAACAGTACACATCCTAAGCAACTTGGGTCGGTTTTCTCCATGTTGAAGACACATTAGCTCATTTGGAAGCTCTGGGAAAAGGTCACATGAATGACGAGAATGGAAGCAAAGAATGTGCCCCAAATCCACCAAACGTGCTACAAACACAGAAAAATATCCTGGTGGCAACTTATGCGTGAACTATAAAAAGAGGTGGCACAACACAATCTGGCTCCTTTCGTTCTCCTAGCTGACAGTCCAGCATTGTGCAACGTTGGGTGAAGGATAAGATACAGAGCTAGGAGATCATGTGATTTTGCAACCACACTGACATTACATACTTCCATAAGCTAGGGCTTGAGAACTCGAGAATCTTTGTGGACCTGTGTTAGCAAAGAAAAGAGAAAGAGAGAGGTGGAATAAACAGCATACAGCTAAGTTGTTTACTTAGAGTTTCTGTGTGGATATGCAGTCTCTGCACACAGGCAATTTCAAAAGCCCAGGTAGTCTCAGTGCATTCCCTATTCTATTGTCTACTACACTAAATTGTAATAAAAAGTGAAACTCCACGGATCTTGAAATCCACTGTTGTTTTAGTTCCCAGATATGAAAAGCTGGGGGATGTTCTGTCGTTATAAAAAACATTTTGGGAAATAGTTCAACTGTGTGTAATGTAAAGACGTACAAATTCAGTCCAATTTAGCTGGTGAGACTTGTTTAACCTTTGTTGAAGAGATTTTTTATTCCAAAAGACAGGATGAAAAGGAAGGAAAATATGAAGCATTGCCATTTTTATTCTTGAGCATATCACAAAAGGTCTGGAAAGCAGAAAAGAAATGTCTCAGTGACAGAATGCACAAGGTAGAAAGACTCCCAGATGGAAACATTGGTGCCATTTACTCCACCCACGGCAGCAATTGGAAAATGAGTTTCCAGAGAGGCAGAGGGTGAGCAATGCTATACGGAACTCAAAACGAGTTCAGTCTCTTCTCTCTTGCTGAGATTTCCTGGGACTCTGTGCGTCAACAAGGAGAGGAGGAAGAAGGGTGAGGAAAACAGTTTATATAACTAAATCCTAAGTATAGCAGTCAAGAGAAACTTTTACATAATCTATTGTTTAAAATAAAAAACATTTGATTCTACAAACAAAATGAAAAAAACCAAACCCAACCCCCAAAACCAAACCCCAAACCCCTGACAAACAAAAGGCCAAACCAGCACATTACAGGACTCATGGGGTTGAGGAAAGGGAGACTTTGTAGAATACAAAAGGGAATGTTTGTCACATTTCATTCTGTTTTATACTAAGAACAGTCATAGCACTGAAAATATGAGTCTTGGATTTGTTTGGAAAAAGACTAAGTAAAAGAGGATAGTACTCCTTTTAGGTATCAGTTTTGCAGCTTTAGGAGATCCGGCTGTTGTTCATATAACTTTACCTCTAAAAATTCAGGAAATTTGGTTTCAAAGGTCAGGCTTTGGCAAAAGAAACTTCCCTTTTTGTGAAACAAGGTAGTTATGAAGTAAAAGAGGGTTACTAAAGTTAAAGCAAGGGCACTACCTAGCAGATGTCTATACTATTCCACACAGCCTGCTGAGGCTGGCTGGGACATGCCCTCTGCCTCTATGGAAGAACTGTGATACTTTCAACAGATAGTGGTACAGGGCGTTTTTTATGGACCTAAAATCCAACTAAATTTTACATTAGAAGACTATTTCTGAAAAGAACTGCTAGTAAGATACACTTTTGTGAAGACTGTTTAGTAATATTGCTAAGGCCTAATGATACAGGCCTATCATCAAACCCTGACAATTTTTTGCTGTTCCAGTTTGGATTAGTTATTGTACATGAACAGCCTTTCATCAGGACCTCTTCAGATAAGTGGTAGAATACACTGGCCTGTTTATCTGAGGGTGGCTATAATTATCAGCCACCAAAGGGGCTTTCCTGAAGAGATTTTTGATATCACTGACAGTAACTAAGAGTTTAGAAACTCTGCTTTTTAGTAGCAAAGTTATTTTTCCTTATCCTGATAAAACCCATATTTTTCTTTCTGTATCACGAGCGCTAGCAAAATGATTTATGTAAAAAAATTCCAGCATATGGTTTTGTTTCTAGATAATTTTTTTTTTCTAATTTATTTTAAAGGAGAACAAATACGAATAACAAAGAATGAGCAACATGCTTTTTGATGGATACTTATTGACACTACAACTTATGTAACTCACGAGACTTGCGAACGTTTTGAAAAATAAACCAACTGCCATTCACATACAAAAATGAACGCGACCCTGTGAATACAGCGAAGTGAACTTAGGGCATTTATCAACCAAATCACGTTTGTATTATGAGAAGGGTTTTACAGCAAGTAACTTCCCCAGAGTGGTTACAGAAACAAAACTGCCTGCTGTAAATCTCTGCCTGTTTCTTCAGCTGACCTGGTCATGTGAGGAATCTCATGTCTGAGCAACCCTGTAGCAGTAGGAAGTACTTCACCCATCTAAAGTGGTGGAGACAGAATGTATCAGGGCTGGGACCAACCTGCCAAGCAGGAGCGAGGGGCTGTTCTGCCAGCCCTCCAGGTATACCATCAAAAAAAAAAAACGGGGGAGGAGAAAGTCCTCACCTGAGAGAAATGTTTGAGGGTCACAATCAATAAGGTCTCATAATGGCTCCCACACAAGTCCTATGTAAGCAAAGGGGCACAGAACTTGCTACAACTCTTTCTTTTTCTCTTTGAGAACTACTTATCAATCATAAAGGCACATCAGAAGTCACTAATGAGAAGGTAACAAGTTAAGGTTTTCACTTTGATGTGTTTTTTAATAAAATGCATAAGATTTTACTGCTACCACTTAAGAGTATACCTTCTTATGAATGTTCACATTACGTATTTTGCCTAAACAGACTACAAGGTACCTGGTTATTAAATGGCATGTTTATGATAACTTTGCTGTTTAAAGAAGGGTTAAGTTGAATAATAGCAGGCTAAAAAACTTTAGAAATATGTAGTGAAGTTTTAGAAAATGAAATTTCAGGCTTCCCATCTATAGTGACAATCAGTAAAACTGTAAATGCCTTTTGAAGATCTATCCTTCGTTCATTTGTATCCTATTTTGTGTAAATATTTCTACATCTGTCTATATATTCATGAGAGACTGGACGCCCTTACCTATTACCTAGTCCAATAATGAAGCATAACTAATTATGTATATTCCTCTTAAGGTAAATACTACATGTAAGTAATCAGGTCTGAACAACAATGAATGCAAACAATAACTGGGAAAAGAAAACCTTCCCCATGTGACACAAATTGCTACCCAGCTGCTTCTAACTTCTGTTAGAAGTCCATCAGCATATATATCTTCCTCCTTCCTAGGGAGATGGTTCAATGCTTTTTGGCACAGAGTCCTGGGGAGGAATGCTGGCAGATTTGCAAACTGTCCATTGCTGGATGGTGGGAAGCTCCTACCATCTCCAGGAACTGCTCTGGTCTTAGACAGATGCCATGCAGAGATGAAAAAGAGCTGGTATAGAGCCTGGCACTGAGACCACCTGAAGAAAGATGGTTTTGATGACACATCCAGTGCAGCCCCCTGACACCACACTCCAAAGCAGCAGCTCTGCACAGCATCCTGTAGGAAGCCCCTTAAGTGTGGAAGCTGCAGCAGGAGTCACTCAGTACTCCTCAGGAGACTGAGCCACTGCACTAGAGGCCACTAAATCAAACAATGATAATACAGGAATATGCTACCTACAAACTGCAAGCTTCAGCTTTTCCAACATCACAATACAGGCTTTAGTGTCCCTCATGTCCTCACTGAGGAACATCAAGAGCACAAACGTTACATGAGAAAGCACCAAGGTGAGGATGTGGGCCGGGGAGGACAGACGGTGGTGTCAGCCCACGTATAACCCCCAGCTCCTGCTCCTGTGCAAGTGCTGCATTGGGCCCCATGAGGACAAGGCAGTGGGAATTCAAGGGCTCTAATCGGCAGGCATTTTTCTTGCCACTTACTACAGGATTTCTAAATTACAAATGTATCCTGGCTCTCCTACGCACTTCATGTACTATTGCTAAATAACCCTCTATCTACTCAGCACTAAAGAAGCAAATAAACTAAAATGTAGCACATTAAATTGCCAAATTACTAACTCTTACTATATTATTATATTATTCCTAATTCTGCCCATATTTTGTCCCTCCGTATTAGATATATCTAATGGTTACTCTCTTGCTGTTCATGCCTCTCTCTGATATCTGTAAAACCCTCTCCTTCAGCTCATGACCAGCATAATACTGAAGCGAGGGTTCACAGCTCCAAGACAGAGCAGTTTGAGTTGTGGTTCTGTCAGAACAAAGGTTATTTTTTCCGAGTAGTCTCTTTTGTAACCATTGTAAACTAATACAAAGAGCTGCTCCCAGACAAAGAAAGCCCTTTAATTTGGGACATAAACAGACACAGCTGAGTAACTGTGGTCAGGAAAACAAAAAAACCAGCAGCTGGCTGAATTTCTCTTAGATTTATACATGTTCAGAGGGTGCAGGATGTAATCGGGACTTTAGCACTCCACTGGGCAATTTATGAATTCTGAGAATGATACTAAAATTTCTGCATATTGGCATTCCAATTGCTGGATTACATGGAGACTTAAGTTACATAAGCCTATAGGACAGGCCTCACCCCGGAGAAGTTACATTCAAAAGACAGGCACATGAGGCATATATCTGTGCCTATAATAAAGTGATATTGCTTTCAATCCTCAGTAAGCTAAAATCAGCCAGGCTGTGATTGTACTGGCGCATAAAGCTCAGTTTAATCTACCAAATCTCCTGCATGGTTTATTCTGAGAACGGAATGAAAAGCCATGCCTTTATTTCCTGACCATGAAACAGGAACTGTTCTTCCAGTCTGTCGCTCTGGGAAAGAGTTACTGTACAACACAAAAATGGGAGCTGTTTCCTGAGTAATGCTATGGATGTCAACCCTGAAAAAAAAAGAAAGTACTCATTTTTTTGCACTTGTATCAACAAATTTTTTAATAAGGAATATTTAAGGAGAACTGGTCCTACTATTGTAACAGACTATTCCCTGTATAATTTTTATCATCAGTGTATTTCTGGGAATTTTTATACATTAACTTGCTCAGGGCTTTAAAAGCAAACAGAAATGTATGGCACTAATTGTAGCATGTCAAAATTTACATTTACCCAAACAAATTTTTAACTTCAACCAGTAGAAACCACTTTAGATAGAGAATGCTTTACCAACCCACCACCAAGTAATAGCATTGTTTTTTCTGATGGTGCCTTCCATACTGAAAACAAAAATACCAATACACCGACAAAATCACTCGTGTGACTAAATAATGCCCAGCCAGACTGCCATGTTGTCCTGGTTTTAGCCTCACTGCCAGCCTACAGCCAAGGGCAGAGAATGGAGATCCTGCCCCTGCCACAGCTGCTGACAACTGCAGCAGCCTGGCTCCTGGCCTAGGATCCCTTCTCTGAGTGGATCCATAAAAGAGCCACAGATAACATAAGCACTCTAAGTTATGGATATCATACCATGTTGGGGTTCAAACCATAGATTCCCCTGCAAAAAACCCTATAGCTGAAGCAAGCAATCCTGCTGCTGAAACAAGCAGCATTGTCTTTCTTATAGGAAAGAAGCCTTGGGAAATATTACAGAAGTAACAAGTTATGGCTTGCACAGCAGGTGTTTCATAATAGTGAATAAGGCCTTTTGTATTTTTGCTTAGTAATACAGATTTTTGCCTAGCAATGTAGGATAATGTAGCAAATATACAAAGTCCTTGATATAGAACAACCACTGTTAAAGCTTAGAGGGTATAAATATGTGTTATCAAACTTAAAAAAGGTTCTTGTTCTTGCAAGGCAACTGGGTGTGTGTGTAGTTGCTAACGGGGACCGTGCTGGAAACATACTGCTGCAATACCATGTGGTTAAGGTAAAATGAACAGAATGAGAAAAAAAAAGTCATCTTCCTTGTGCCCCACTCTGCCTAAGTCCTTCAACAGCTTTTGCTAAAACCTCCAAGAGGAATGGTGTGAAAACCTATCCAGTCAAGGACATATAGGAAAACTGGGAGGGTGCGTTATTGTTATTGTTGTTATTACTAATGTAATTGAATTTGGAGCTCCCTGGAGGAGCACACACACTAAATATGGACTGTACTATTACCCTTCTGGCAAGGCCAGTAAGTGAAATGTTGGCAATGGCCCTGGCTGGCTGTGCTACATAGAACAAAGGTATCCTCTTCTCTCTCTTCATGCACTAGCATGTGTTTGATGGGTCAACCCAACTTGCCTTGACCGTTCCCAAACAAGTCATACCATTCTGCTCCACCTCTATATTTGATTCAGACAGGTCCATTTCAGGTTCAGGAGGGCCATATTTAGCAACATAAATGCTACCAGACCTGAAACCTTTCCTCATATCAACAACCTGAAGTACACAGCACAAAATTAGCATATAAAGAAACTGATTTTAGACATCTTGCTTTTAATTAATTTGGTTCCCAGAAAAATAAGACAGAATTTTCTTTTCCTGTTCTAAAACAATGATTCAGCTGCTTTCTCAGGTGTCCATCAGACCAATACTTCTCTATGCACATTAGGAGGGGGAAAATCAGCAAACATTAAGGGAAGTGTTTTGTCCTATGACCTTATGTGTTCAAGCTCCTGGTTCAGTACTCTTTCAGAAAACCACTAGGCAACCATTCATGAAAATGAATGGTAAAAAGCACTTGCCAGACTGGTCAGAAAGCCCAGACAAAGCTGAAGGATGTCATCCCAGAGTCATTAGCCCTGCCTTCCTCTGCCAGCCTTCCTCTGAAATTCAGGCATCCATCAAAGGCCCTCTTGGAGACAGGACATGGTATGCCTAGAGGCTTTTAAGGAAAGATTCCAATTAAGTTCTTGGTGAGCTGGGGATAACCAGGAAGGAGTTACATGCACACTTCCATCAATTCCTACTCTTCCAATAATTCCTTCCACCAATTCATCAGGTTTTTACCCTCAATGACATTTGTACAGAGGCACAAAGACATTGGTGTGAAAATTCACTACTTCTCATTAGTCTCTTCTTCCCTCTTTTGTCCTCAAGCATCTCCAAAACACAAAAAATGCTTCTGTCACACATCATGTTTGGAGAGGTGCAGCTTCCATGCTTCCATATGATGGCATTGCTTTACAGAAAAAATAATCCTGTGTTAAACAGATTATAGCACCAGTATTTGGGTACTAGTCCTCTTCTCCTGCATGTCTGACCCCTTCCCAGTATGGAAGGGCAGAGCCTGGGGGAGACTTGCTGTTCTCCTGGGGTGATGGAGCAGTGCACAGAGCCTACCATGTATCAGCCTCCTTTTTCCTTTAGTAGCTCAGGCTCCTCTACTGGCACAACCTACCAGAGCTGTGTTGGAGATGGGCACTTCTCAAAGCCTTTTGAGATATTAAAAGTGTTGTGCTTTTTCATGAGAATGCAAATAGCATCTTTGCAGCTTTCAGCTGGAAATGAGAGCGCCATCATGTTAGGACATGCATGACTACTTGCTACCTCATCCAGTGTTTGAGATGACAACAAGGGAAAAATAGTTTCCTTGAGGTTAAAAATATCCAGGAAAAGAGAAGACTGATTAAAGTGAGGACAGCTCTTCTCCAAAGGGTTGCTCCAGCTCTGGGAGCAGCTGGGCAGCCGGGGAACAGCTGCCATGAGATGGTGGTTGAGCCAAACTCTTTGGCAAGAAAGAGAAGTGGAAGGAAAGCAGGCTCTGGGTGGGAAGGAGCACCCACTGCAGCTCCACCACTGACACCTGACCCTGGCATTGCTGTAGCAATCTGCTGGGAAGTGGGGGACACATTTCAGACATAACTAGTATTAAGAAAAACCTCTTGATCTGGGGGTAATGGTGCTCAGGAAGGCTCAGCCTTCTCCCCCTGCAGCCTCCAGGTGAGCAAGCAGTGCCAGTCCCCGGAGCTGCTGAGCACTCTATCCTCTGTCCCGCCAAGGGTAGGAGAGAAAGCTATCCAGAGGCTTGAAGAGGAAATCCCTGTCCCCACAACCAGTGATGGTTGTATGCAAGGGAATCCTGCTCTGCAAAGGGTGTGGGGCACATGGACTGAAACACCCTGCGATGCCGTGGGAAGAGCTATGCAAAGAGCCAGCCTTTGAAACTTCCAGGTAAAAGCGCCTCTCCCTCAGGGGACCGTAAGCCAAAGGACACTTGTCCTGAAGGGTTTCTGCTGTCCAGACCAGTCATGTGCATGGGCAAGGCTCCCCTGGGCAAGCTCTAGAATATGACCCAGAGCTGTTCTGCAGTGGATATATTTCCAGCAATTTGCTACTCGCTCCCCTTTGGTTTGCTTAAGTACCTTTCATCAAAATATCATCACTAAACAAAGAAAGTACTAGCATCTCTACAGCCTGGAAAACACTATCATGTAACCGAGCTCTGTTCTCATCCCGTGACAACAACCTCCCTCCTATGGAATGATTGCTCAAGCTGCTCAGTTAGCTGTGTCCTCTGCTATTTTCCTCAGCAGCTGCTTTGTCTTTTTTTCCTTTCCTCTCCTCCACAGTCTTGTACATGAACAAAAATTACACTTCTCTTTTCATCATCATCAACATCAAAACCAAACCTTTTTTTTTTCCCTATCAGACAGAAACATCTCACACCAAACAGTTCCCTTGAGTTCTCTACTTCGATTCCATTTGTTAAAAATGTCAAATCAGCTTCCACAAAAACAGAGAACTGGGAAGGTTTGGCTTCTATTGACAAGTAAATATAGAAAGTAGTGTAGATAAAGCAGAAACAAAATAAAATGAGACCCATTTATGACATCTCACCTCAAAAAGCAGTACTGAGAAAGGTAGAGAAGGGCAGATAGGACTATTGGTGGTGCAAAAGGATTTTCCTGCAAGGACTGTGTGGTCCAGAACCAATCAAGACTTCTTCCCCTCTGTAAACAAGGGGAATGTAACTGAGGTCTCTATTAATTATGAGCACACACATGCAGAGAAAAGGCTGATCATGGCCTCTCTGCGTAACAGAAACACCTGAAAGTTTGCGTGGCAGGTTCAAAACTAACCAGAAGAGATGGCTGTCTCTCTAGACTGGAGTTTAAATGTGCAACTCCTTACTGCCACATGATAGAGCTCAAAGTACACCTGAGTTCAAAACTGATAAAGCTACAAGAAAGGCACCTTTAACTCTCCCCTAGAAATACGGTTTTAGGCACAGTTCAAGGCAGGCTAACTGGGTTAGCTGGAATGTAGGGCTCACGGCTCTTTAGGGCAATAACTTGTGCTTGCAGGTGACTTTTTTAAACTCAACTCAGATTCTGAGGTCTGATATAGAACTACAATTTTTTGAACTGGACAATTCTTTTGGACAATTTTTACTAAGCCCACATCTGCCATGCAGAATGGAAACGTTAGGTTGCAAGATGCAGTGATAAAAATAACAAGCTCAATGACTTTTTAATTTTGCAAGGATTTGTTTTTTTTCAGAAGAAAGTAAATACCACTCCTAAAGAACGCGTGTATCTGATGGCAATAAGCTTACTACTTTTCCTGTATAATGCCAGGAATGCTATCAGTACAACCAGCTATTCCAAAGGGGCTTTACAACATTAGATTTGTCACTGCTGCTTTTGTAATTTGCAGTGACTGAATTTACATTCATCTTTCTCAATGTTTTTTATTCCAGAAATACAGGTGGAGAGGTTTTGGAGAAATTGTGGTGCTACAATGACATATAATTAGGCTATAAATTCATTTTTGATTCATGTAATATTTTTCATAACTAGGAGAGAAGAAGAACAGAAAACAACACTGCTTCTGAAAAACAGACCAAATAAAAATAACTTCAAAACACATGAAGATCATACTATCTTTTATAGTGCACTTGCTTTTTATCTGATATCTTAAAGACTTTACTGTGGTTACAGAGTAACAACAAAGTTGTATGTTACGTAACAAATCTATTCAACAGTTCTGTGGAAAAATAAGAACTTTCTCAATTTAAGTTTCTTATGAAAAAGTACATGAGAAGGTAAGAATGGGCAAGACTTGATCTGTTCTGGTTACATTATGGTGTAACAGGCACCATATTGGCACAACTGCTGGTGAGGAAGAGAACGCTGGTGACCACGATTTACACACTTGTTTGTAAACTATAAAATACACCAAGAGCACGGTCAGCTGAACCTGAAGGTTTGTGAGAAAATAGACGCGTAATGGTTACCGACTTCAAACAACCGTGGAGGCCCAAAGGTGCTATGCTGAAGCCAGGCTTCGAGGCACAGCCTGCAAGGCCACGTAGGGCCTTTTATCGTGGTAATTGCTGTCCCTTACCCAACTCTGCTCAGCTGTAAAACTTGCCCTCCCCTCAGCGAACGTCTGATGGGGCATAACTGACTTAACTGTGCTGACATGAGAGGCAGCTGTCATGTCTTAGAAAGGGTCATAAACCATCAAAGATCCCCAAAGTGACCCCAGACTCATTTTCTGAGGCCTTCCACCAGAGGACTGAAAGCTCCCCTCCTGCCCAGGGGAGGTATCAGGTGTTCCCTCTTGACCTGAACACACATCAACCCTTCTTCCCCCACCCCTGATGAATCAAGACCATCACTTTGTCCTATGGTGCAACAATCAAGTCTCTTCGTAGATCCATGAATAGTGACTATGAATTTTTATCCTTTCCCTCCCTCCCTTCCTTCCTTCCTCCCTCCCTTTCTTTTTCCCTTATTGATTTTGTTAAGCGTTTTCTTATTGCCATACTACTATAGATAATACTAACCAAAATGGCTACAATATCTGCATTCCATTGCAACCAAGCTGTTCTAAAATAAACCCTACATACGTGTGTTTACAAACATCAATCATTCAGTGTCCTTCACTCTAATCCACCCCAAGGGATCTATTAACAGGAACCTGAGTTGCTCTCGCCTTCAGGGGTGAGTTGCAACAGGTTTTTAAAACAACCCCTTAGCAAGTGTGTGCAGAAACTCTGGGAGGATTTCAGAACTGGAAATCCATAGGTACATAACTAAGTGCAAAGAACAAACTCCCCTGCTCAGCCTGGAACTACCACAACCATTGTATTTGCCTTGGAAACAGATGTTAGTAAAACCCAGGAGGGATAGAGATAAATCTCTGGCTATATACTTTTGGTCATTAATACCAGTGCCAGCTATGGCAACCAGGAAAGATGAGCAAGAGCCCCATGAATTTGTCTTTTAAAACATCTACTCCATTTCCATAAGGTACAACTGAATAAGTCAACTGAAGAAAAAGTCTCACCAGTGGGCTCTGCTAGTCCTTTTAGAAGACATGAGGGAACACTATGAGAAGGTTTGACTTGTCAAAAATAACTGTCATCCCAGCTAATTATTGGGAGACATATTACGGGGTTTTCAACTTAATCATGATGTTATGCCAGATTCTTCTCCTTGGAGGACAACTTGGTCTGAAGAAATGTTTCAATGCACAGGCATGGTCTGCCAGAACGTGGCCCCAGAATAAAATCCATCCACTTGGCTCACCTGCACATCATGCTAAATTGCATAAATCTGTGAAATAAAGCCAAAGGCAGCATTTATAGTAGGTTATGCTGTAAGAGAAATGTGACACTGTAAAAACAAAATACTTTTAAACCAGTTTTTTCTAACTGGGGAAAAATTTATAACACCATCATCCTAATTTGTGGCATAGAGCATTAAAGGCTGGTGGGATTTTCATTATCACAACTTCACAGAACTTGTTGCATAGCTCATCCCATCATTACAGATTTATGTCCTATTTCTAGTCTTCTACTTTTTGCTTCCATCTCACCCCACTCGATTTTGCAATCTCTTCCCCAGATACCCTGATGTTTCCTGTTTCCAACAAGCAGTACAGATCACAGACTGCAGAAAGTGTTTCCTTTCTTTTTCATGGGTAAATTAAGCTTCCACCCCCTTTGGGATGGGCCTTCCTATGTTCACTGGCTTATTCTCAGCAACCTCCTCCTCCCCACAATCCCAAGGAGCAGTGATGCTCAGAAACTCATACAGTCTTCTGACAGCTTTGGCAGAAAAGTCAAATTATGTAAATATAAAATGTCACCTCTCCATGCCTGTTTTCCTCCAAGTAGAAAGGACAGGTGTCCCAGGTGCTGGCTGCTCAGGGCCATTCAGCCATGCCCTCATCCTCCCACATTCAACCTCCACTAAATTTCAGGAACAATGAAATCCATAAAGACCCAAGTGCTATTTTCAAAACTGAAGAGCCTAATTTTTAGTCCAAGTGACTTTTTTTACTCTCGCTATAAATCCCATAGTCTTGTTTAGCCACAACATGTACAAGCCTAGGAAACTGGCCTTTTGGGATGGGAGAGGCCAAGAAGAAGGTGGCTGACATTTCTGAGTTTCATTAACTGTAAAAGCCATTTCCTAAGTCTGAGTCTCCAAGGCAATCATTTTTTAACTTTACGAAAACCCTGAAACTTCCTTATACTCTCTACAAATAGTTCAGAATTAATTGTACCAAAAATTTCAGCAATCCCTTAAACAAATATTCCCAGGAATACTCTTTTCCTCTTCTTTTACTATGAAAACATTTTACACGTTTTATAGACCGTGCGAGACTTTCATAAAATTAAATTTCTCAACTTCTCAGTTTGTATAGATGCAAGCACAGCCTGTTTATGCTGTAAGACTCATGATTGCCCTTACAAATTCTGCAGGCAGAATTCGTGAAGGTTAAAATTAAAAGTGAGCAGAGAACTTGGAAACTTACAATTTATTAATGCACAATGCACTATTGTCTAAAGTGCGTTTTCTGTTTGTTGGGGATTTTTTAATTTTTATTCCTGTCTCATCATTTCATAAACGATTGTCAAAATCCACAAATTTAAATTTTCAATGTGTTCATATAAAAAAATTTACAGTATGGCTAAATTATTCTAGTTCATTAATAAGTATTTCTAGTCCCTGTCAGAATCACATGAAACTTTTGAGGCTACATTAAGGAATAGGACATTAAATACCTAGATCATACAGTAACACTGGAGAAGATAAACACAGTCCTCAGTGGCAAAACAATGTAAAAAAATTAATAATTTAGTCTTGGAGAGTTTTAGTTTGGAGTGTAAAATTTAAATGGGATTTTCCTCAGACTCTACACAGCCAGAAATAAATAAATAAAAACGCTGCCTTCCATTTTCCAAAGAGACAGAAAGCAGCATCTCTAATTGTCTCTAAAGCCATTACAATAAAGTTGGAAATCTGTTTTACTGTAAAATTACGTACATGTACTCAGCTTGACTAAAAAAACAACCCCAAGAAAATGTCTTGAAAATAGTTTGGGGTTTTTTTTAATTAAAAATTGAAAATAAATGGCAGGGCACATTCTAGCAGGGAGGAAAGAAACAAGAATTCTCAGAATAATCAGCTTCAAGCTTTTTACAGATTAAGTATGATTTTATATTGGATTTCAAGTGTGTGCATTATTGCAGTAAAAAATAATGCCTTAAATGCCAAATGCAGAAGCTCTTGAAATACTGTTATGTGAATTCTAAAACAGATTTTGCTGGTTTTACTACAGGAAGACACTCTCTAATTCTCTAGGTCTCATTTTCACTAGCTCCCAAGTATTCCATGAAGACCTCTTCGCATGGATAGGAAACACCACATTAGCTGCAAGGAGCCCACTGACAGGGCCTCTGGCAGCCCCAATCCCAGCTGGGTGCTGTGCCAGGAGCCACATCCGGAGCATCCCCCGAGCCATCCCACATCACCCAAAATCTGAGTTTCATTTAACCTGGAACTAAAAGCACAATAACCTCCCAGCTGAGGTTTCCTGAATTTTGCCTCCTCCTTGAGGCTTGTAAATCACAACATGATTAAAGGAACATTTCAAAATCTGGCTGAAAGGTGGGTTTAAAGTGAAGGTTTTTTGGTGGCCTTTTTCTTCACACTCTGATGATGGTAACTCCAATACTTTTAAACAAATCAGTGTTGATATTTTCTATGCAAAAAGCCCTAAATTTATCCCTCTGGGATCCAGAAGAGAAGAAATAATGAGCTAATATTATTATATGCCAGCAGTGCTCAAAATGTGGAGCCAGAAAGCAAAAATCCTACTTTAAATACAGCCATTTTCCTCATGTGAATACACCAAGATCCCACAGAGAACTTGTTTCATGGGGTTTTTTATAAAATCACGGTATTTAATAGCACCACAATAGTACAACGATGTTGGAGCATTAACCATCATCAACAGGTTCCAAAACTTGCAAATTTGGGCCACAGAAGGAGACAAAAAATATTTATCTTCTAACTTTTGACCCACAATTTTCGAAAACAAAGCTAGGAACCTATTTTATTAATAATGAATGAGAACTGAGATACTTGCAAAATTGCCTGATTACAGGGCTTTTTTATTTGCTAGTTTGTTAATAAAGTACTATATTATCACATTTGTTTCACAAGAACTGGCAATGCTTGATGTTGAAAAACAACAGAAGACCTTACAAACAAAATTCACACGGTTAGTATAAACTCTGAGCGTTAAACACTTTAGAGGGACTGATGGAATCCCAGCTGACAGAGGTGTGGAGCTGAAGGCTCATCCTTGTCTCCAGGTAACACCTTCCTTGGCTATTTAAACACACAATGGCTGTGAGGCTCTCAGAATCAGCTCTCAGAAGTGGTATTAGCCACCTTCCATAACCAAGGTGCCCTCTGATGGCAAAAGCCAAGCCCAGATGGAGGAGACACCAGAGGCTCGCTGTTAACAGGGAAGGCTGCACTCTGTGCCCTGCTTTCAGAAATAGTCCCAGATGGCACTAATAGCAAGAACAGTGGAAGAGAATAAACTTATTAAAGCTCACAAGCACCAAAGTGGGAGGAAACATTTCCTAAACTGCTGGAGGACAGTCTCAGAAGTTGGAATGATTTGGAGAGATGATATCCCTTGCCAAGTTTCATACAACAATATGGCAAAATGCTATGCTTAACAGACACAGAGCTTGGCAAACGCCAGGTTAGTCTGCAGGGCTTAATTTTTCTTTTTTTTTTTTTTGTTTTTGCCTAATCAGGCTGTTAGTTTTACAAAATGTCATATTTATTGGTTGGTTTTAGTCCAATTAATTTCATATTTTAATTCACCTGAGGTTTTTATTAACATGAGCTACTTATTATGGATATGTAAAAGGTGCAGGAATAATGAGAACAACTATGATTAGAAAACACAACTACTTAGCAGAAAAGCATCTGGGATACTGTACAGCACAAAGTGAAATATGAAGTACAGTATAGTTGCCAAAGAGATACTTATCACAGTATAGGGCATAAAATAGTCAGGGCAAAGCAACCACCCTGGTCTCAACCAGGTGTGCTGCACCCAGCTTGGACTCTGCCACTGCAGAAGATGGGAGTCATCTGGAAAACCCAGGAAAGAGGAGTCAGAGGCTTAGCAAACACTTCCTATGAGAAAAATAAACCAACCTTCATAACAACTTTTTGTCTTGAAAGAATAGCTGCTGTAATGAAGCAATCTATTTCCTGTAACATAATGGAAATGCTGGGCTTAAATTGCAGGGGGAACAATTCAATATCCATTAGGAGAAAAAAAATAATTCCTTCCCAAAACAACAAAAGGGAAAAGCACTGTCTGGAGGGAATGAAGAACGCCCACCACTGGGGGTGTCTAAGGGCAGATTCAGTAGGTATAGCAGCTCCAGATTTAGGGGGAAGAGCTGTAATAATCTTTGAATTCACTTCCAGCTCACTGGCTCCAAGACACACACAGCACACACAGCTTCACCAGACCCTCCTGAGGGAACAAGACTTTAATGTACATATACTGCCTTCCTGCAGTGCGAAGGTTTAGGAAACCACTAAGGAGATTAAGATGCCAAAACAAAAGCATCTAGTGCCATTTTAGCTGTCAAGGAGCATCCAAAGAAGTTGTGTAGGGCTGGCAGGTTAGACACATTACCTGCACAATATCTGTGACCCTCTGGAGCAGCAGCTACTGACCAAAAGGAAACTCAGACAGAAAGACAGGCTAGGATGTTTTTCACAAAAAATTGTCCTGCAACATTTATCTCACAGGCCTCCATGACAATCTTAATTTTAAGTCCAAAAATTCTGAAGACTTTTTAAAAAATAGAGCAAACCAAACAAAACAGCTTTGTAACATATTTGTTTTTTTCTGAGTCTCTTGTCCAGCAAAAAAAACATTCTAGCAGGATGCTGACCATTTGCATTGAGGTCTTTAATGTGCCATCCTGCTTCCCACATGGAAGAATAATTAAACAAGAACGTACATCTACATGGTGACCCTCCAGACGTTCAGCATGGTGGTACTTTAATAAAACTACTTCTCTTCCATGTCTTTCCAAGCACTACTGACTCAAGTTCATCCCTGTTTTAATGGTTGCCTTGAAAGAACATGACAATCACACATAACAGATGGTACCACCTGGAGATGTAATAAATATAATCCCCAAAGAGTTCGGTCCTATTCTGTTCTCCCATTCTTACTGGTACTGTGCCATATTCTTCTGATTTAATTACAATTGATTATAGAAAAGGTTTTATTTTTTTTAGCTTTGAAAAAAAGTTAGAAAATTTAAAATTATACATTTTGAAAGAACATTTTCATGTACACGACAGGTGGTTAACTTTTTTATTGTAGGCTTCTGTTTCCTTTTCATTTAGAAACCTTCAGATTAGGCTAAGTGCCTGCTGCATCTCAAAGAGGAACTATCCCACTTCTGTAAAAATCCCAGTGAAAAATGGCTTAGTCATGGAAGAAGTCCAATTAAATTGCAGTGGTCCAACCTAAGAGTGTTTTAACACAATTTTCTATGAGTTCCTCTGCGATGGGAAAACCCTCTTTGC
The DNA here is from genome assembly GCA_013396755.1 of Sclerurus mexicanus. Lineage (NCBI taxonomy): Eukaryota > Metazoa > Chordata > Aves > Passeriformes > Furnariidae > Sclerurus > Sclerurus mexicanus. Next base: position 712,266 of record VWZF01000445.1, on the reverse strand, counting down.
AATGGAAAACTATGTTAATTTAAAAAAAAAAAAGGCATGTGGATTTTACATGAAATAATTTCAAAAAAGCTACATATCCTCATTTAAGAATGAATTTAGAATCAAGGCGGGAGGGGGAGGGGGGAAATCTGCAAGCCAAAAAAAGGCTTTTTTATCTTACTACTGAGATGTATCAGACCAACAAAGTGGGAAGCAATAGCATATCCTTCACTAAGGTAAACAGAGAGCCCCAGAGGACCTGGACTGTCCTCCCTCTATTGCTGGTGAAGTGCTCTGCCATTTAAGAGCTGCCTTTTCCCAAGGACAGCACCTCTGCACCAGACTCAGAAACGGCAGCAGCAGAGACAGAGCTCGCTTACACCAAGAAAGGAAAAAAACTAAAGGTAAACCAGATCAGTTACATAACACCTAGAGAGAGAATTAATGCAGAACATAAAAAAAACCCAACAGAAATATACTCTCACATCTATACACTCCTTGCTTCACCATCTAACCCAAAGGGGGGTCTGTGGTGGGTAGTACCACAGTTCCATTGACAGTCCCCAACTTAGTAACTGAATTGAGGAAACTCTGCAGGAAAAGTAATTTAGAAGAATGGCCATGTAAGAAATTCTCTTGTGCATTTCTTTTGCTTATAAAGAGACCATTTAACCCCTATATTTCAGGCAAAAGCAGATGACCTTTGTTGGCAATGACACACAAAGCTATTAAAACCAAAAGAAAAGTAGGAATTCACCCCTCCTTTGCATTTTTAGCAGCATGGCAATGGAAATCAAAATTTTAAATGTGGCAACAATATATTTGTGGGCAAAATGCATTCACATGAATAAACAATAACAAGCATAAAGTTAAACTACTCTTATTTTTGTTGACAGCCCATATTGCTTTCTGAATTGCTGCTTAGTCAAATGATTCAATATTTGGCTTTCGAACACTGCAGGCAATTTTTTCCCCTCAAACTGAAATTTAAAATCAGGATGCAGAGGTTTCGTATCCCATAATTTTTGTTTAGAATGCAAACTCACTTCTATAATGGAATTGCTTTTGTGTATGAGAATTGGAAAAGCTTTATTTAATAAATTTTAGGTTTTAATTAAAGAACATGCTCAGAAAGAAACATACCTATTCCCAGTACTTAGTTATCTCAGTCTTCATATCAGTAATTCTAATAATATATTAAACAGTCTAAGAGACATTTTTATTCATGGAACTGAACATACACATGTATATGGCAGTGAGAAGATAAATAAGAAACTCTAACTCCAGATGACAATTTTCCCCAATACACAGTTGGTCTGGAAGCTTACAGAAATTCCTATTCAGATAAAGATTAAATCTTAAAATTGAATAAGAATAAAGGAGTTTAGCCAGACATATCACCCAGATTACCAACGATGCTCTTCTCCCCACTAATTTTCAAATTTAACAGCTCTCATAGGATCTCACTGGATCTTATGACAAATGAAGCAGTAAATGCTTCAGTTAAAAACACATAAAATAGAATATGTGAAGCCACACCATTCTACCAGACATTTTGCAAGTAAATCATTTGCTTTGAAGAGCAGACGAGGTGCTACTGCAGCGACTGCCCTGCCCTGCTTCTCCATGGTTCCTTCCTGCCTTGAACTGATGAAAATCTCATTGCAAATATATAAACTATGCAATTCAGTGCAGGCTAGATATCTACACTATAAACCAACAGGTTTAAGATCATATTTTTGAACATAACCAGGCAGCATTTTTCTATAAGCTCATTCTGAGTTAACAGTAAAGCTAGCACCTTGGAAGCAGTGGGAGGGCGGGAGGGATGGAGACCTTCTCCTTGTAGACAAGGCACGAAATGATGATGGCCCTCAGCCCACAGAAGTGCAAATGACCAGTCAGGTGCCACAGGAAGGCTCAAATGGGAATTAGGGATGAAAAATCAGAACACAAAGCTCAGAAAAAGCAGACATTTAATCAGCCTAGTCCAGTGTCTGAGCATGCACAGGCTGTGTCACCCACAAGGATGTCAAGCAAAAAAACCCCTTGCGAATTCTCTCAATTGTACAGGACTGACAGTGGACGCAGGAAGTCAGAATAACACTGTCCTTAGTGCCCCAAAAAGGTGCTGCACTTTGTGCTATTCACCAGCCTCTATGGGATACTTCTAATGTGAAACATTACCTGTAATGTCTCATAGTTTTGCTTATTTAAGACACTACTGGGCATTCACACCTTTACTAACGTGAGTAATTCCAGAGGGAAAGGTACAGTATCTTTGGGGTCTCCCCTTGCCTCTCAGTGTGGATAAAACTAGGTGGTCAGACGACAGGACACCACTGACGGCATCCTCTCTAAAATGGAAAGAGGCTGTCAGAAAAGCAAACTGCCCTATTAATGTCAGTCACATCCTCATCAGCTCCAGTGTGCACAATCCAGGCTTTATGCAGTATTCATCCTGACTCCCACATTTCACTGTTGCCTAAACCTTGCCCAAGTGAAGACGCCCTACCCAAAATGCAGAGAAGCAAAACCTAGAAGTGATACATGGGGTACCACTTCATACCATAGTGTTTAATTGGCAAACACTGATCTTTCTGAGAGATACCATTTGCACTGCACATTAAAGTCCTCTCTTTAAAAAGAGGCAAGCCTCCCTATATTTCAGAATCTGAAATACCTGACCTTATTCAGAGTATATTTTTTACTAGCATCAACTCCTTCTTGTAGGTAAATGCCAGCTAGGATGCCCCATGGATACACCTTCTTGGGCACAGTGCATGATACCCATTGTGAGTCATGGGACTCCTTAAACTCCTGTATCCCATTTTGTGAAAGCACTGCCACCTTGCATTTAATTTCTGCAACTGGGTCGTGGTGTGGGAGAAACTGTTCTCAGTTTCTCTTATAATCTTGCTGGCTCATAATTTTTCTACAGGGAAAAAAAAGGAAAAAAAAAAAAAGCCTCTCAGGCTTGATACCTCAGGACAGTCACTTGATACCTCTTTCAGTGACTAGCCCTCCCTGATATCAAGGTGAGGTTTCCTGAAAGCCTTCACAAGGAGTGGACATCTTCCTGAGCTGCAAAATGCCAACATTAGCTCCTGCTCTGGCCTTTGACAAGTGTTTTCAGTGGAGCCAAGTTTTAGAGACTGGATCATGAGGTTATTGTGTTCCTCTGGGACAGCACTCACAAGACTGTGTGGGACTGTGGGATGCCAGGAGATGTTGCAAACCTGAACAAGGGCTTGTGGTACTGGAGCAAAATGCCAGGGAATATGTGTGAGTGTGCCCAGCCTTCAGAAATACGGTGAAATCTTTTCAAGGTGACACAGGTCACATGTGGAAGATTGTTACATCTTGCAAACACTCTGGAGGGTGAAATCAATGAAGCAAACAAGCGGCTCCCAGCTTTTAATTGCCCGGAAGGGCAGCCATCCATGTATTGGAATTTATTTAAGCCTTTGTTACAGTTGTCCACCCTATATAGAAGATACTCCAAAATTATGATGATGGGGTAGCAACAAAAAGTTCTTAAACACGTCAGGAGGAATTACAGTACTTAAGAGTGAAGAAGCAAGAGAACAAAGAAGCAAGGAATAAAGCAGAAGGAAATGGAGTTTAACAGTGGGAAGACAGCCTAAGCAATTTCTTCTTGCTGCAAATACTGCTTCAAACTCAAACACAGACATCAATGCTTTCCTATCCATATTCCTGAATAAATTTTATGGAGCTGGCACAGTGGGAAGCTCCCTTGCACATTGCTGCAGGTCCCAGGTGTGAGCTCCCTGGAAAGTGTGCCAATATTCCTCTGGTCAATCCTGCAGCACACGGAGCCAGCAGCACAGCTCCTGTCCCAGCACTCTCCGGGCAGATGACAGGACCAGAGATTCCCACAGACACTGCTGTTCTCCAAAGACTTTTTCAGGGAGTATGCAAAAAAGGTGCAGGTTTTTCTTCAGCTAAGTTGGAGGGGTCTATGCTCCGTAGAGAGCTGGTTATCTGCTTCTCTTAAATGCTGAAACTTATTAATTCCTGTTACCGTCCCACAAACCAGAGACGTCTTTGAAAATGAACACCATAAAAAAACAATTAAAAAAATTAAGCAAAAAATGAGGCAAGCTTTCCTGGGACAAAACCTGGAAATAGCTTCTGAAGAAGATCCTAGAAGTGTCCTTTGCCATTATGTGGTGAAATCTGTCAAAACACACAGAGGGCAGACAGTGGTGGGGCCAGAGGGGAAGGGGGTGACAGTGCCATGATGCACTGCTGTCTCCTTCTATTCCCTTCCACTAGCAGAAAACAAACCTGAAAAGGCGCAGCTCGTCCTTCATAACTGAACCACAGAAACACAATGCACTGTGCCACAGCCTTTGACCTGCCTGTGCAGGCTGCCTCTGAACAAAACAGCAAGAGGGGTGTTTGGTGCCACAGGTCTGAATGTTGTTTGCCATTTGCACAGCCTCAGGAGCAAACACACAGACAAACTCAAATATCCCACATGAGAATCCTCTTTGATTACAAAGCAAGAGACCACTACAGGATGATGTCAATATGGAACATCTAAATGATTTACACGAAAGTCATTAGGGAAGTAAAACAATCCATTATAGATTAGCAGTGCATTGTTAATGTGATACAACAAGACAAAAAGAAGCACCTGAACACACAACAAAGTTAGATCCTAATGGATAAACATAGGAAAGGATAACCTGCATTTTCAATTTAGCGTGTATACCTAGGCATTGCAGCAGAGCTGATACACAGAACTATTTGCAGTGTCAGTAAATCTTGCAATAGCTATTTAAGGCGTAAGGCAGACTGAGAGATGTTTAGTCATTGCAAATCAGCACAGCTTTAGCAGAAAGTCAACAGAACTATGTTAAATTATGACAGCTGGGGACAGCATCTGAAAGAAGGGTGGAGCTCCTAGTTTGTGATGCAGTTATTTGAAAGCAATTTTGCAAAAGAAGTTGGAAGAAACAGGACCGCATTTTGCTGTTTGATTTAAATTCACATGGATTTAAAAGTGAGAATGTAGAAAAAGAAAGCTAAGAAAACAAACTTTTGGCAATAACATTTAACTTGCACAGCAACAACTGCAAAGGAGCTGCATTCTTGTCCTGCACAAAAAGCAGTAGGAATGACTAAGTTTTAAAACACATACACGTACACACAAGAACACATATAATCATCCAAAAACCCAGAACTATGTCAGGATCACAAACATGTAAGGCAAATAAATATACTTAATAGGTTCTGATACCACGTGAGGGAACATTCAAGGTGAGATTAAAGCATTTCCAAAAGACAGAAGGTTGCCTTTCTCCAGCCAGTTGCAACGTTTCATTTTCCCAGAGCAATGGAGGTGAAGGGGGCAGTGAGGTAGCACACACAAGGACACCCATCCTATTAGTGACTTAGCAGATTCAAGCAAATCTCAGCTCAGAAACTGGATTTTGCACTTAAGAACACCACTTGCATGAAATCCCTCCTGCTTTTTACTCGTAAGGGCACTGGAAAAAAGCAGTGTTGCAAACAGAACATTGCAGCCATAGCAACAAGCAATTCAACACTTTAACTTTTCAACACACTGAACATTTTTTACTTCTGGTTTTATAATTTCATGGTCAATATTTCATCATGAGCACTTCACTTGTCTAGCTGGTTGTTAACGTCTCAAAAATAATCTCCTGTTAAAGCGTCAACCAAGAAAACCTCCTCACTCAAAGAATGTATGTGTACACAGGGAGACCCCTTCAGAAATTCACCTTTTTTTTCTCCTTTTTGGAAATTGGTATAGAAAGATGGAGAAGAGACCAAGTTCTGGCCCATTAAATCAAAGACTAGCCCTTTATTAGTAATTAGCATGCTATAAAATGCTACAACCAGGTACCCAAGAGCACTGAAATTGAGATTTAAAACACCTAACAACTTAGACCCTGCATCAGTATCTGTAGGTAATGCCAAACAGCACAGCAAAAGACCATGGAAAGTCTCCTTGACCCCTTCCATTTTCTGTGAGGATTTTTTAAAGAAATATTTTTATATTGCTATCAGTAAAAACCCATTTGAAAACCAAAACTGAAGGCTAAAAATAGGATAAAACGTTCTGCATGGTTGATGCAATTTAACCCTGTTAATTAGACAGCTTCATTTCACAGTCAATAAGGGTCTAATATTACCCTAATAAATGTATGATTTTTTTAGAAAGTGTCATGAATGAACACAACTGTAGTGCCTTTTTAAACTTTTAATGGCATCAAATTTAATATCTGCAAAAGAAATCACTGTTTTCTCATAGTCAAGAACTGGAGATGTTTAGAACATAATGACTAAAGCATAAGGGCAATGGAAAACTGTTAGTCTCTCCCAAAACTAAATAACATCCACATGAATTTCAATGTTTAACAGTGGTGCTAACTTTAATGGATTAACTTAGGTAGGTAGTTCATTACCAAAGCTTTTATTACCCTTTCCTATCTCTTTATCATTTTTATATCCCTTTCCTGCAGGAAAAATGCTGAATCTGAAGGAACAGATAGCAGAGACCCTTTGAGAGCTTCAAGGGTCATCCTTCCTGCCTTCCGTGCCATTTCAGGTAACTTAATTGCATAACCCCACAATTCATGGATGACTCCATTGACTGACCCTACCACTTGGGTGTGAACTCAACTTTGCGAGCAGCACATGCTGAGAAGCTCCATAAACGACAGTGAAGGACAGAGCATGAAACAGACACAGAAATGTGTTTACACGTTCAGGAGGGGCAAGGACCTTCTCTAATCCCTGTTTATTTGGATTACTTTTGACAAGTAGCACTAATCCCTATGGAGGTTATGTGCCATGTCAGTGACAGTTACTCAGTGTTATGACTTTTTTTAAGCTTTGCTAATCACATAGTTGTTCTCTATTAATGTTTGTTTGTTTGCTTGTTTGTTTGACATGTTTTTTTAACTTTTCTCCTTATAAATTACTGGATGAGGAACTGGGGAAAATATCCTCTCTTTTTCAACTTCTTACTGGGATGTCTTGTGATCTGCCAGCCTGCATAGGTGTTTAAGAGGCATCTGGATCTGGTACTGGGTGATGCAGTTTAGGGGTTACAGTGGTAGTGCTAAGTTGATGGTTGGACTTGATGATCTTAAAGGTCCCTTCCAACCCTGATGATTCTATGATTCTACTTTATTATTCTATGATGTTACATAATCGCAGCCTGACCCTGCACTCCAGGATTTACTAAGTGGTTTTTACAGACTGGATGGGGTTGGCTGGAAATCTTTCTAAGTGTGTGCTGAAACACACATGTGTCAGTGGGGGAGGATACTGTGCGAGTGGACATGTGAAGAAAGCATGAAAGCAAAATCCATTTATAACTAAGAATTACTAGTAGGAGGTGATTGGTGACCAGGCTATGGGGAAGTGTCTTATGATTATGAGAGATCATGCAGCACTCTGATTATTAAGCCTTTAACATGAGGCAGATCAAAGATGTGTGTGACAAGGGGGACCTGGTAAAACATGGGGGTTGTTGAAAGACTGTTGGGGTTTTTTGATAGGAAAAAGGAAAAACAACCTCTATGTTACACAAAGAGGACACTTGGAAAGCCACAGAAATATCCCATACTTACTTTTATCTTCCTGGTTTTCTTCTGCTGCTTTGCCTTCCTCTTCCTCCTCCTCCTCAACCTCTTTCTGCTGTGCCTCTTGGTGGTGATCAGCAGCACCGACTGAAAGGCTCTGGCAGCAGTGGTTGAAGCCGCTATCCCGAGGCAGAGTGAAACTTCGGGGCTTTCCCCCATTCCCATTCAGCGCTTGCATCCGCTCGCCCTCCACAAGGGGGAAGGGGCCGTAGTGGTCTTGCAGGTGGCACTTCTGGGTGGGCAAGGTGGACTGCCGCCGGTGCTCAGGGGAGACCACGGCCACCTCGGAGAACACGGAGTCCTCCAGTGGCAGCGTCTGCAGGTAGTGGAGTCCCGAGCTCGTCAGCGGTGTCTCTATGAGGTCCTGCCAGGAGCGCCGCTGGCTCGCCGTCTTGCGCACCGGGGAGTCGGTGGCACTCCCGGCCACCTCCGGGCGAAACTCCTCGTGCGACGACTGCGACTGGGAGGTCTCCGTGGATGACAGCCGGCTGTGCTTGGGCTCCACGTAAGGGCTCGTGCAGCTCATCTGCAACGTCAGCAATGGAGCAATCTTCAGATCAGGGCAGACTGAGACCTACTGCTAATAATAATGGCTTACTTTCCATTATCACTGATGGCACCCAGGTCAGTCGCAAAGGCACAAACTTATCTGATTAACCTGCCCTGATCCTAACTTTAATGCATGCCCATATCTATACATGTCACACCTGTAGGTCAAATACTGATACGTATTAATAATAAATATCTTTATTCTGTCCCTTAATCTATAAAATAAGCCAATACAATTATTTGCAGAAAAATTTGCAGACTGTGGCACTATGGAAGACATAGAAGAGAGGTGCCTGGTTCATTAGAAATCTTAAAAATGCTATCCAAATGCCTGTTGTTATATTGCAACAAATTTCTTTAGAATCATGTTTGCAGTGCTTCAGTACTATGATTCAAAGACCTATAATTTTGTAAGATAAAGTACTGCATTCAAATCAAACATCATGAATGGTCTCTTTCCCCTGCCTTTCCCCATTTTTCATTCCAAAAACTATATTCAAGTAAGACACATCTGTTAAGACTGAGTACACAGACACACAAGTCAAAATTGCCAGTGCAGAACAAGTTAGAGGTCTATAATCTGGTTTTATCTCAATAACTGCCTCAAGAAAAAAAAACAAATCCCTTTTTGTTCTAATTTAAAGAGAAACCTACTTTTTCAAAATACAAAACAACTGGTATTGCTGTTTGCAATACAAGACAGAACATTTTTATGTTGGCATTTGTCTGGAAATGCAAGTGTAATTTGTTACTGTAAAGCTTCACAGCACAACTGCTGGAGCCTTAGAGAAGAGTCTGTGTTGCTGCTGAGGTAATAACATTTTCTCAGAAAAGTCGATAAGGGAGTGGTGAGGGATTGCATGGATGAGTAGGTGTCCGTCATCAATGAAGAACAGGAAGAAAGAATTCTGTAACTTAATCTATTTTGTATAGCAAGTGGGATTATAAATCCATGTTCTCTACAAACCAGTGAAAACAGCAGTGATGGCCACTGAACTCAGCAATATGTGTTATTTAACAAATGCTTTAAGTCAAGCACTGACTCAAAACACACACCGGCGAGTGCCATCACAAGCACAAGCACAAGCACGTACTCTTAGGCAGGAGAGCAGGTGAAAGTGGCACTTTAGGCAGCCAGTTGCATGTGACTTACCGAAGGTGGCCGTGGGTATGTGTCGTATGGGGGTGGTGGGCTGTCTTGTTTCGGTGTTGATGGAGTGTCAGCTTCCTCCTTGTCGCTCTCACTCCAGTAATCTACAAGTTACATACAGATCAGATAAAAAACTACCAACATGATTTGATGCATTTGTATATCAGAGACTTGTTTTCACAAAAGCGATAGGGAATTCCTTCATTGGTATTATTAAGAGTGAAATATTAGTGAATGATGATGCTCTAAATGTTGGCTGCTGCGATTTCGAAAATATGACAACTGTAACTTTGCTAAAGTGTTGTTGGCTGCAAATAACATCAACAAATGTAATTAACATCAACAAATGTAATTAACATCAACTGGCAAATCAAAGAAGTAGGGGTTATTGCACACATGAATAACTAATGGTATTTTTCTACCCATTTTCTCCATTGTATTCTACCTGTGACACGAGTTTTTCAATTCAGTTTCTAATTAAAAACAGCTGCATTTAAGATAAGATAGAAAACCTTTATAACATATATCTGCTTCATGAAACACCTGCTGCCCTGTTATCCATGCAAGAACATAAAGATGGTACATGAAAGAAAAATATGACATTTAATAACAGAGCTTTAAAATACAGATGAGAAAGTACAAAGGACGCAGATCTTGTGGGCTAAATTTAATAGGCTATAAAGTTTCATTTTGCAGGAAATCAAGAGTTGGCTGAGCTTATCTCAAAGGGGAAAACACACAGAAGAATATACCACGTGGGAATCTATATTTATTCTGTTAAAAACATTTTTGAAGCTGAATAGCATCTAACTAAAAGGACAATGGACCTTAATATTCCTTATGAAAGAAAAACTACTTCAATGCTGACTCAGCTAAAGATAGATAACTTTTAACATTTTTACACATTGCAAGACTTATGCACACTTTTCTGTTGCCACTTTGTTTCTGACTGTATTACCTTTCAGTATTTGGGTACCTCATTGTTCAACAGGACACTTTAGCTCACACTACTTACAGATTAATCATCGGCAATCTTCACTTTGCCTGGTAAGTGTTCAATGAACTGCATGATTTGATACTCTCTCTTTGATACATAAGGAGAAAAAGATTGGTTGCTGCTTCATAAATGATCTAAACTAAAAATCAAAGCTGATGTAGTATAAAATTTTGACCTTAATGATTTTTTGTTACAATTATGATTATTGTACTGTATGAGTAATGATTTACTGCATCTAATCTTACTCAAGACTTAAAACAAAAACTTACCTTTAAATGACACCATCTTGAAACAGGTGTCACTAAAGTTTTGCATATTTTTAGATCACGGGAATGGTGGGGACAGCCTTATTTACTTATTTAATCTTTCCATGCAGTAGCAATTCTGAACTTGGAGCCTTTTGATTTGCTTCCTGCAAGCTCATAGCTGAGAGATTATCTTTAAATGGTATAAAAAATAAGTTGCAAAAATAAAGTTTTCATGACTACAAAATAAAAAACTCCAAATAGTTAGGTCTCTAGACATTTGAAAATAATTAATTTTTGGTAAATGAAAGACTAAATCAGTGAAAACTCTTTTTTCCAAATAAATCCTAGCTTTAAAAAAACCTTATTTCCAGCAACTTAAGACACCTGAAAATATTGGCATATAGGCATGTTTGTTCCTGTTACAGCACAGCCTAATGGTGCGGTGTGGTGAGAGACCTGTCAGAATTGCACCATTCAGTGACATTTCTGCAGACTTGGAGCTCAGCTGTTTATTCTGAAAGTGAAATTTAGCAGTCTCAGTGCAGGTTCCAATTTTGGCTAAAAATAAGAAGGTGCTCTTGCTATCAAATGCACACACAAGAAAACACTGCACAATCACGCTTTTGCACACCTTATCTCAGACAGGGAATTCTGTCGGCAACCTAAGGCTTGTCTAGAAAATTTCTGAAGTCACAGAGGTCAGCATCCAGATAAAATGTATGAAAATAGCCTCTCGCCAACTTTTAAAAATGTTCTACTTTTGGCAACTGACTCACAGTCTATGTAAAACACGTATGATGCTATGAAACAGTTGCTGTATCTCTCTCTACAGATTTTGTCCAATTCAGTGATGGACAAGCTCTATGCCTCACAGATATATTGAAAGTTTTCTCAATGACTAACAGACTGCATATATTATATATAAACTAACATTGCCCTGCCATTTCCTGATTAAATATATTCTATTTATATAAGCAAGTTTTTTGTCCCTCTGATTTATATGACTGGGAAGTGTGTAACTTCTCCATCCAAGGAAGTCCCTTGCTGTATTACTAACATTCATTGTATTTAATATGGAAAGTTGATGGTATTTTTATAAAACTGTTCTGTACAGAATGTAACAGTTTATTCAGCAGTACACCCACAATTCAGTGATTCGTGCATCTCTGAAGCCCTTGAAATATATTTATGCACTCCAGATTCAGAACCATTCAAGGCATAATAGAAACAGATTTGACAACTACTGTTGAATTGTTTCAGAGGTATTATAAAGCTTTGCTGCAAAGGACTGAACTGAACAGAAACAAAAGACCTTTTGTCAAATCAAATATGTAGATGACAATTGGTACAGTCACTGCATACAGAAAATTCCAGCTTCACAGTTTCTATAACTGCAAAATGCTTGAAGTGATAGAGAGGTTTTACTTTGCTAACTCGATGCCTCTGCTAATTAGGGACACTACTGAGCTGTATAACAGCCCTTATGCTGGGAGCCAGGGAAAATCACCAGAGGCATTAAAACAGTGGCAGTGAGGGGGGAATGTGATACTGACTCCCACACTAAACACAACTAAGCAACACAAAGAGGATATAGTTCTACCTACCTGTATATAACAAATCAACATGAGTGAATGGTGTTAGAGTGGTAATAAAGAACTTCATCAGTGCCTGGGATATGATTTCCATAGTCAGTGGGGTCTTCCTGATTATCTTCAACAGGGACATATTTTAATAATAGGCTACAAGAGGCTTGAACGCACTTTAACTCGTGTCTAGGAGCTGGATCATCTGCTATTTTATCTATGAGTGATTTCTTAGTAGCAAAAATGTTTCTCCACATCCATCTGGATTTTGAAAGGTGTATCGTGTATAACTGTGCACTTGGACAGCATTAGCATAACATACACCTTTTCCCTTCCTGTCCCACATGGCACTGTAATTCTAGTGCCAATCTACTGCCAATAAAAGTTTGAATTTGGCTTTGAATGCCAACACAGAGGATTTCCTAGAAGACTCTCAGAGTCAGAGTTTGTTCACAGCCTCTTCAAGCAGTGACAGATGGTATACAGGTCCCTCCAAGCATGTTACTGTAGTGGTGCCTAGGAAGTATGGATTCCCAAACTGATTTTTAAGTCTGGTGAGGCACTGAGAACATGACTGGAGAACAGTGCGCATGGTGCTGCTATCCTGGGCTGTGTGAATGCAGAGGGCCCCGTGTTAAAAATAAAATGATGTGCCAAGGGCCATACCAGACTAAAACAGGGTGTGGGCAACACTCCCAGGATAAGCAGCTGCACTTACTAGAAGACATGATTAGAAATGAGGCAAGAGCAGATACAACTTAGTTATGTGCAAGAGTGACAGAGCACCCAAAAACCTTCCCATGCACAGTATACCTCCAAATTACATCAGTATGCTGTGAGCCATCACTCTTCAACACCAGGCTCATCCCTCTGGGATTCTCTGTGGTAATGAATCAAGGTAGACATAATTTCCTGATGCTCTTTTAAAATCTTCTACCACTGCAGAATGCCCTACTCTCTTATGTTTCTACCTGGCTGTGAAATTAACCTTGCCTCTCACCAGGGCAAGGAGTTTTTTGGACAATGTCTCCCACAAAAATGGCACTACATGGCAATAACACACTGCAGAGAGACAGACCATGCACATCTTTCTCCTCAGAAAGATGCACAGGGTATCAAGCCAGATGGTCAGGGCTAAGGCTGATCCCACACAGGTTGGTACAGAACCACAACCACACAGCATGTGGCAAATTTTAAAGCCTAGAACTGAAAAGTGAGGTTTTGACTGAGTGGGCAGCAGGTGGACAGACACTTGGATAATCATGACCACTACAATTTTCTGGTGCCTGCTGCTGGGTACATATTTAAAAAAGAGCATGGATTCAAAAGCTACCTGCTTGCCAAAGCAGCTAGTTGGACAGGAACACTTCTGTGGATCCATGTTACTGGCAATTCTAAGAAACAACATTCCCAACACAATTGGATGGACCCTTTCTTTTTGCTGTCTGCAAACAGGATTTATACTGAAAGCAAAGCAACTCATTATGTAAAATATGCTGGTTTTAACCCATGAAATATTAGGCACCAAAAATAAACAGATGTAAAATGCTGTAAGTCTGCAACTCCAAATGAAACACAAACAGGGCTCTACCATACACTGCAACATAGAAACACCAGTAGAAATCACAAAATTTAAGTGGCCTTAAAGTCTTTAGGGGAAATCCAATTATGTCAATAGGCTGTAGGAGAATTGTTTTGTTTCTGAGACCAATTTCATGCACTTCTGCCCTCTGTGAATTCAAAGACCAAATGCAATGTTTAGTGGTTTTTTTTTTCAGCTTGCAGATTCTTAAGTTTCTTCTGGTAAGGGACACAGATTCTTTGGTACCACGTACAGGAGCTTACTGGCAGTATATCTGCTGCTTTTAGCTACCTTCTGTGGCCTTCTCAGAAATAATCCAGTGTCTGTGGATCAGAATCTGGAGGAGCTAATCTAAACCCCTGACAAAAAAGGAATTCTCTAAAGCAACAACTGTGATACCCATATGTGAATTACTTTCAGATGATGAGAATGAGGCCTGATACACAGCAAGGAAAAGAGAACAGATGAACTTGTGATAAGAGCTGACAGAAAAAAAAAAAAAACCAAAAAAACCCCCAACACCACATTACCTTGCTCTTGTTTGATCCTCTCTCTTTCTGCATAACCAGCAGCAAGCATGTTAATTCTGTTTAGCCATCTGAAATAATATTAAAAGAAGCAGTGATACCAATCCAGCCTCTAAGTTTTTGGGTGCATTTCTACCAAAAACAAAGCTAGGAGCATCTGAAGGAGATAAAGGACGATTATATTTTTCATATTAGACAAGTGTTCTCTTTGATATTCTTATTCAGGGAGTCTCCAAAGATCTATGATTTTGCTGTTGACCAAACTGTTTTCACAGCAAGGATTTTATTTCAAATGGAAAACCATGTATGATGTCAAACATCTGTAAAATAAAGGATTTTGAAATAATCAAAGAGCTGTTAAGTCTGCTGCTCACAGATATGCCATCACACAAAACTCCTGCTGTTCTGATTTCTTAAGAATAAACACCACTTTTCAGAGATTTAAGCAATATTTTAAGGCCTCAACTGGCAACTTAGCAGAGGAACAGAGCAGAAACCAGCAGTAAAAAGAACAGGTTCACTCCGAAACAGATGGTGTGGTTTAATTACGCCATTATGTATTTTAGAGCTTACCTACAGTGCCATGTACAAAGAGAAGGAGGCATATTAGGATTCACGTTTGTGTCAGAGAAGCAGGGGGAGAAAGACAGTTGCTTCAATGCAATTCACATCTAGGGGTTTAATCTCAAAATAGACTTGAAATAATGCTTCCATAAGCTGCACAAATTTTTTTTAAAAAAGAAAAACCAAACAAAAATCCCCACAAAAAAACCCAAATCAAAAAACAAACGAGCTATTGCTGCTCTCTTCTAGCAGGACTGTCATTGCCAAGCATACACTCAACTGTCTGCAGCAGGGCACTTTCAACCTGTACTCTTCCCCCATGGGGCTCTCAGTGCATTCATTAGCCAAATGCTTACAATGAATCAGGTCGTTCATCAACGAGGCTTTAAACCACCATGGCAATCTCCCGCGGTTGTCCATTCCATGGTAAACCTGGAATTACTTGCTCCAGTCATCCCATAGTCAGGATTTGACAGGCCTGGTTTGCCAACCTACTGGCTTGCAATTTAACTGCTAGGGTATACAGAAAGACAACTCCAGTCAGGTTTGCGTTTTCTTCAGGAATGTGAAACCCCTGTTTCAGAAAACCGTGCCTGATGGGTTTCATTTGCCTACTGCATGCACAGAAACAGGACGTTTGTCTCAGCAGAGGATACACATTTTTAATGACTCCTGCATGCCAGTCTTCAAGACACTGCAGTGCAGAGTAAGCAGGTATCAGGTCATAAAATACAGTCGCTTTCCTAGAATTAATTCCTGTTATCATGGAGTAATAGAATTATAGAATATTTTAGGTTGGAAGGACCTTAAAGATCTTCTAATTACAACTCCCCCCCCCACAGGCAGGGGCACTTTCTATCAATAGTCACTTGTCCTTCTACAAACAGTGACCATGTATATGATCTGTAAACCATGTTAATGGTCCATGAAGTGTTGGACATTGGGAAGAAAGCTAGAGATTCACTCCTAAAGTGATTGCAGAATACCTAATGTTACCACACAATCAAAATTTCTACCAGAAGATTAGGGAAGCTGAAGAAGAGACTTGAAATTTGAATTATAATTCTTAGAAGTGCCATACAGTTATAAAAAGTTGCATATAGGAACAGAAATCCAACAAACGTCTCAGACAATGATTTCACATCCTCCCAGCAGAAAGATGACCGGCTACAAAGCTATCCTTTAGGTTCACACTCCTGATGTGTGAAGACTTTGGAGAATAAAGCTCAGTTGCCTTGACAGCTCTGCCAGCCCAAATCAGAGGCACTGCGGCAGGAGCGTCACCAAAAGCACTCTAGCCCAGTCGTGCCAAGGGACCAGCAAAGGCCACACACTTGTCTGTCCAAAGGGTAAAGCAACACAAGACAAGAAGCCTCTGCTGTGTCCAATGGCATGGCAGACAGTGGAGATGGCCCTTTGCTCGCCTCTCGCTTATTCTGGATTTCATGTTCCCAGTTCCTGGCTTACCACCCCCACCTGCACAGCCAGCAGGGAACAGCCACCTACTGAACCTGGTGTGGTTGTAAATTGTTAATAACCACAGCTTTTGAGTGGTTTGCCATTCTAGAAACTAAAACAATGGTATTGACCTCTTCCGTGTATTTTTTCATATGAGGCTGCTAAAGTTTCTTCAGATATGGTTAGAGAATGAATATTATTTTAATAAAGCATGGCTAGAGTTATGGTTCATTGAAGTGAGAATTGTAGGAGAAATTCGACACACTGGGCTTGTATCAAAAGGGCAATTCCTGCAGAACGGAAAAGGAGTGAAATATGCCTGCATTACAATGCACTGCGGACTAAAGTTCCAAGCATACAGTTACACAAATATTTCTTAAAAGATACAAAGCCCTAGTACATGGGAAGATTTATATCTTTCTTCCCTGTAGTATGTGTGCCCTGGTAGCCACTGTAACCTTTGGAGGGCAAGAGGCCAAGAAAATTTTGCTTCTTTACAGCAAATGCAGCTTTAATTTTCTTGTGAGAATTATAAGACCTGTTTGCTAGGGATGACAATAAACACAGTGGCACTGGTAGCTGCAGAAGCCATCTACATTTTTTTTTTGTTTTCTTTTTGAGAACAGCACATTCATTTCTTGTCAGTATTTAATTAAAACAATTTTATGACACACACAACAGGACTAAAAGATCCCTGTCTTTCTGTAGACCTGCAATTTTTGTAAAGGAGGATGCACAGTACTGGAACTCTCACAGACTGGTAGGAAACATTTTCCTATCCTATCTCATGCTCCAGGTAGATGTAATGCTTTTAGTCAAAGCAGGGTGTCAAATTGTTCTTAATCATAAAGCTCAAGGACATCGGATGAATTTGTTGGAAGGGAACATGGACACCTTAGAGTGTCTGTAAGTACTCAACTGCAGTTTAACCAGGATGAAGAGAACAACAATGAATTTCCAAGCAGGATGTTTCCATGACTATACACTTACACTTGCAAAAGAGTACTTTGCATCAATAAAGGATATTCTGTCCTTCCTCTTACCCAGACTAAACAAGTTATATGGGTAAAAATACCACGTCTGCTGGCGTGACCAACTAGACAAGAGGAGCTTCAGAGGCTGCAGCAATAGAGTTCAGTGATCACAGCTGTCCAGACTCCTCACCAGCACAACGGTGTGGCACAGTCATAAAAGTAGTAAGAGAATTTGAATTGTGACAGAGTTACCTGAGATTAAAATGCCCTTTTTATGTGAATAGATACACAAACAAAAATATCACAGCCTACAAACACTTTTTTAAAAATAAAAACAACTTGAATAGTTTTACATAAGGGATCAAGTAATTGAACCATTTTGAACTTTCAGTCAGACTATGTATTAGCAGTTTTCTTCTGTTGTTTCTTCTGCTTCAATAAATGGAACTGAAATGACTGCTTGATATGTAATTACAACGTATGTCAGAAACTTAACCCAAAAAAGAATAGAAAATGATCAAAATAGTCTTAGCATAATAACTTGAGTCTGTGTTTTACTTCATCTAGGCTACAAAATGCTTTTAGACAGGAAGAATTTTATTATCAATGCATTTGAAAGATTAATTTTTAGCCACTCTTTCCAATATACTGAGTTGATTCGATGTTTGTGAAAATGAACTACTTTTTCTAATACATTAGACAAAGAGAAAAAATAAAATTCTTTGGTGAGACTCAGATGGCAACTCAGATGTAAGAATTTCCTTTGACAAAGTTGCTTTAAATTTACATGTGTATAACTCGGATCAAAATTTTGTCAAGCTCATTCTAAATGAATTAATAAGCACTTTTTTCAAAATATGATAAAAACACTACGTATGCTGGCAAGTTAAAAAGCTTATAATTTCTGGGGTTTAGACTGTGCAATATATTTTTAAAGAATTGTTGCATATTTGCTGTTGCTTTCTGATTACCAAAGAGTTATATAAATTTTCATGCTTGAAGTGAAGGTGCCTTGTCATACTGACTGAGGACCTGCTCACAGAAATATTTAGCTACTGCTGTAGCTCACGATATGCCCCATAGATCCTGTCATTATTCTGTTTGCTGTGCAGCAAATTGCATTTTGAGTGACTCCCGTGACAGAATTATCAAGAAAAGGCAAGCCTAAAATTTCACAAACAAATAAAAAGGTTTTAAGTTTTCTAACTGAGGGGAGACTTTTGAAGTGAACCTCAGTCGTGCACAAACTTCTGAAAAAATGTTAACAGAGAGCTATTTCTAAATGAAAACAAGCATAGCATAGTGTCAGCATGCTTTTCCAGCCAAATCTTATCAGTTAGGAACTGGCAGTACCTTGAAGGTGCTCTGCCAGGTAGTTGAATCTATTACACACAGGAGAGATTAGACCATGATAATAGCACTTACTAATAGTTTTATGGATTCAGTTTTACCTCCTTTTTCCTCTATTTTAAAAACAGTTCCGGTCAGAAAGAATGTCCACAGACATTATCTAAGATAGAGCAATTCTCAGGTTGCAATAACAGATTTTTGTTTGTGTTCTCCGTCATATGATGAAAATGGCATATTATTTGGAAGTGAATTAATTTCAATTTATGTTGTGAAAATAAATGAAATAATCCCCAAATATCTGTATAGACATGGGTTCCATGTTTTAATTTACCATTCAAATAAATTAAGAAGAATTGTGTTTATTTTGTGCTGAAGTTTCAATCATTTTTCTAAAAAATTGCACAAATGGTCTACAATGGATAGAGTCAGGTTCAATACTCAAAGAACTAAGAGTTAAGTCCTTGCTCTTTCTCGAGATGTTGAAATTTTCTCCACCAAATTCACTTCAACATGTAGTTAAATTGATGGCAGTAGAGAGAATCTGCAAAATTAATTCCTTGTAATCCCTTTTTCATTTTTCAAGACTGGCAGGAAAAAAAAAATCAGTGACTTCTTTAAATCTTTCTCCAACTTCCTATTCTCTACAGGGTAAGAAACAGAAGGATTCCCAGAGCAAGCATCACATGTGTTTGGCAGTATGGTAGGAAGCAGAGCTGGAGATACCTCACCTTTGCAGGTGCCACACAGCCAAAACCAGAAACCTGGAATTCTGCAATTGTGTTTGGATGCTGTTTCACATACTGTATTTATTTCTTTTAGAAACAGGGAATCGTGTTTCTAAAGATCTTCAAACCTTCATTTCAAGAAAAGGTAATTTTTGCACGAATCAAGTATTTATCCTATGAAGCCAGTCAGAAATAACGCTCCTCTGCACTTCTTAGCTGTTAAACTTAACTTTTTAGAATAACATGTACTTTGTTATCACTCTGTTATTACTAGCTTCAAGAAGTGTCACATTTAAGGAATGTGCCCTTGAACTTTGCTAAATTTCCTTACCTGTTCATATCATCTAGATGTTCAGCAGCAAAATAAAAACTTTTGATCTTAGGATGGCAGGCTTTGAATGCACTGTAGAGGAAAAACATAATTATAAAAATGTAATGGCAAAACTCTTTTTTCTTTTTTTTTTAAATGTAAGACAGTGTGGTCACCAAGGAATGAGATGAGTTTTTACTTCCTGAGTTGTTGCATGCCCCCAAACAGTATATGAACATACAACTTTTAGGATTGTGCCAGATTTCACCAAGTAAAGTGCTCTTAAACTACCCATTTCTAAATAATCCTTGAATCATATGTGCATAAATAATTGCTCAACCATCACCAGTGCATTAAGTTAACCAGTTAAGGATATAGTTTTATGTATCAGGTAATTTTGCTGATACACATAGAGCTGTCAATCTTTTCTGAAAAGAAAATGTATTGAACAATTAATTCAAGGCAACAGAAAAATTCTCAGTCCTGGTGATTTCTCACATCCCAATGACTTTGATATTACCTTTAGCTCTAATGACTACATTTCCGACAGGAAAATGTGATGTGCTGATTGACTTCTGAAAAGCTGTCATAAATCAACACTGTGTTCATGAGGTCATTCTAAGCAATGGGCAATTACATCTCATCTTTTCTTTCCATCAAAGTAATCAACACGACTGAGCTGAGAGAATTACTGCATTTCATACATAATATGAAATAAATTACTATAAAGAATCTTTTAACTATGTTGGATAAAGAGTTATGGTGAAGTACTTGAAGACCCAAAAAACGCATTTAAAATAGTTAATAGAGTACAGAAGAATAATTTTTCTGAAGGTGCCTCTTAAAATAAGTACAAAAAATGTAATAGTCCCAAATAGGGAAAACTGCGAACATGATACATGAAGAACATCATCACCATTTTTCTGAGACACAATGGATTTGTTAAGTATTTATATATATAAAGATATATAAGGTAATAAAATAATTCTCACTCTCTAGTCCATTGTGTCTCAGAAAAATGATAATTATGCACCTCGTGTATCATGCTTGCAATTTTCAATATATATGTCTGTATGTGTACAAAGATGTACACAAATCTATGCTTTGCAAACTAGGCATGTGAATTTGATATCCAGGGAAGTTACTGCTAGAGAAGGTAACATAAAATTGTATAAAAGAATTCCTCTAACACATTACAGCATGACACCATGTTATACAACTTAAAGCAGATGTACAGTGACATCTGCTCAGTTTAGAAAGACATCATCAAGTTACTGAGACCCAAAACTTGACTTCTTAAAACTGTTACAGCATCTGTTGTCTGGATTCTTCGGGAGGTTTTTATCTTTATATGCCACTCAAGCAAGGAATCTTAATAGCTGCATTTTACATGCTACTATCCAGTACATACTGAATCAAGCAAAACCAAACCAAAACAATGGAAGCAGGGTGCAGTTCTAGAAATGAGCTGACTTATGAAGCACTTCAGCCATGGGGCCAAAGGACACAGGACAATAAGCCCAAGCTGATGTATCTTATTTTTTTCTCTTTTTTTCCCCATTTTCTGCCCTTTGAGACCATCATGAAGAACAGAGTTCATTCTGAAGAGATACACAGAAGAACTGATACAAGGTCAGTGCATTCTGTAGAACCAGAAGTCATGCCATTTAATGTCTGCAGATGCTGTTTTTCACAAATGTCAGCAATTCCAAAGTCTTGTTAAACTTAAAAGAACTCTACAAATCATTAGATAGCAAGGCAAAAAATTTCTGAACAGTAATGACTCTAAAAATATCTCCGCAGACGTATGCACTTGTCATATTGCGACATACGCTTGAATTTACATCTAAATAGTAAATGGATTTGTGCAATGGCACAAATCTGGATAGCAGCATAAACTGGTGAGAAGAAATGTTCTTTGAGACCATCAGGTCATATATCAAAATTACAATGAATGGCTGTCATTTACTTTTTAACTCTGCCTCAGGACTGATCCACCATGTCAGCAAACTTTTGAGATGATGCTAAATAACTTGGAGTTACATTAAATATTGACAGCTGCCCATAACTTGGGGACTTTTTTATCTGGATGGTCTCTATGTTATGCTTAAAGATTCCTATTGTGTATGAAGGTATCACAAAAACACTCTCCAACCCCCAACAAACAAATTAAAAAACACAGCCCAAAACAGAAAGGAAAAAAAAGAAGAAAGGAAAACTAGGAAAATAAAGGGACAGAAGCAGCCAAGCAGTCTTCTTGCTCAGAATTCATTTTGGCCTAGTCAAGCACTGTGATTCATGACAAAATAAAAAAATAGCTTTCTTTGGGCAAGATGGTACACAAACAAAAAAATTAATTTGCTTTTTCTGTATGAGCTTATTCTGTGATACAACCCCATTAACGTTGTAACAACGTCCATTATGTCCCTGTTTCAAGAGAAAACCTCGTCCTTTGTTCCACCTTTTTTATTGTATCATTGCATTCCTTTTGAGCATGCTTACTATTTCTTGCGGCATTCACTGGCTCTGTCAATTTTAAATTCAGGTAGACTGATGAATCCTTCTGCTTTTTCATCCTGCAAAGATAGTTCCAGATATTACTGTAGCTAAACTGTCAGAAAAAAACCCCCACCATGCTGAAAATTTAGAAATGTTCTCCCTTGCCTGCTTCTTACATAAGGAATACTAATGTATGCTCTGCTCTGGCAAACCTCCCACAGAAGCCACTGGGACTTTTGCCAAAGTAGTAATACAGATCCCTTGCTGCAAAATACAATTTCAAATACCCAGTTTTCTCAAACAATTTCACAGCTGAGCCAACATTTGAAAATATACAAAATGGCCAAATGTATTCAGTCAATTAGTTATTGTAATTAGTTAATTTTGGGAGAAGATGGACTAATTAGTAAGGAGAAATGCAGCCTACCGTAAGAAATAGGGAAAAAAGCAATTTCAGTGTGTGCTGTTTGCCATCTTTATATGATATCACAGCTAAGAGGCATGATATCTCTTCAGCTACTTTCATTTCTCTGCAACACTCAGAATATATCTGACCTTCCTCCTTTCTCCTCTAAAGACTTACGCATCATTTATTTTATCAGATATTCAACCTCCCTTGACGTTTCACAGTTTGAAAGCATTATTTGTTTTAAGCTACTATTACATCAATAACACAATTTCTTTTATTTAACTGCTCATAGCTTTGCATGCAGAATTAATACAGGATCATAAAAGTGAAGCTACAGAAAACACAAATGTATGTTAAGGAATTCCACAGAATTACATCCTTTTCTAAGAATTCAGATTGTTATTTATGCTACATATGCAGTCCATAGGATTATAAGCCTTCCTAAAAACAAATTAAAAAAAAGACATAAATCAGTATATAGAACTAGAGCTGGAGTTGTTATGTGGAAGGTACAAGGTTGTAACAGGTTCTGCATTAGAAGGTATTTTTAAATTGAAAGGACACTGTTTAGAATAATCTCGCTATTTCTTTTTGGAAAGGTTGCCTAAGGAAACAGTTTTGGCAAGTGCACTGTTGGCTTGTCTGTCCATCTGCCACTCAGGCACCCCCTGCCAGCCTTTGAACCTACTGGTGATTACAGATACTGCTGACAGAGCTGAGGTCTCAGAAATGACCGAGTCTCAGGAAGTCTCAGGGACACTTGGGACAGGGTTAGAGACAGAGATGCTCACACCTCTGTACAGGCAAGACCTTGTAGTAGCCAAGGGAGGGAGAACAGAGGTAGGAGTTAGTTACTGATCTGAAGCTGGGATCAAGGCACAAATAGAATGAGTCTGCGGGAAAACAGCTTTCAGTAACTCTTTTCATGGAATAAATTGCTTTCTGTTTACTCAGGGAAAAGTCAGGGATTACAATATTTTGAAAAGGTTATGTACAAATGCTTGCTGTGATTAAAAGAACAAGTCCAGGACAAAGTGCATCCACATGTTGGCAATGATTTTATCTCAGCACATTTACTTGTGAGACAAATAGGATTTAAAATCAAGGTTTCCTAACTCACTGGCAAAACCCCTTTGTTGCTAAAGCTAATAGAAACAAATATGTACCAGTGCAGAATGAGTTCCAAAATCAAAGCTGTACACAATTCAGCTGGGCTGCTCCCACGCTTTTAAATTCAGTATATGTGAGCACTGAAATCACATCGAAATGTACAAAGAAGGAACAACAGGAGAACACAACTGAGAAAACAGAAGTATCTTCCTTAATTGCCAGAGGTTTTGGTGGTTTCACTAGCACAGATAAACAAGGAACACCAGGCAGCACAACATCAAAGTTTACACTCCCATGACTAAGCTTGAATGACAGAATTAAATAACTACCTTTTCCCTTTCAGGGGTTTGAGGATAGATTTATTCTAAACTGGTGTCAGCAGGACACAGAAAACTGCTATTTCTCCATGTAGTAAAAGGTGAACTGGAAGCACCAAGTATCTCCAGGCCTTAATGGTAATTTTGTCAGGCAGCAAATATTAATTTCACTATGATTATTTGGGTGAATAAGGTTATTAACATATATAAGCACTCACAGCATTAGCTTCCCACTAAATCATGACAAGGGCACTACATAGAGTATTTGCTGAGACAATGAGCACAAATGCTTTACCTCTTCATTGATATACCAATATAGAGATGTGTCCTTCAGGACAAACCAGTACTTTTTCCATTTCTGGGAGAAATAACTCTTGGCATCTTTCTTTTTCCAAAGCCAGCCTTCACAGTCCCCTCGACCAAGATCTTTACATGAGATCCGTCTTTTGCTTTTACCAGGAATAGGAGCTGAAAACGACAAGAAGTTGATGTGAAAGCATTTCACTTGCCCACTAAATCAACAAGACAGCTAGTTAGAAAGCACCATATATTTGTTTAAGAAAATCAATTAAAAATTTCAACTCGGTTTGCCATGAATAAATTATTACATTTTATTTTGACCACAAAGTTTATGTAAGTCACTGTAATTTAAAAATCCAAGTAAATCAAAACAAACCATGTTCAGCATATTAGAGCTCATACTCTATGGATAAGACAAAAAAAAGAAAGGCAGCAGAGAAAGAGAAGACACTAAAGAGAAAAGAAAGCCAAGATGTTTAAAAATAAGCAAAAGATTAATATTTCACATCAGGATAAAGCACACAACATATAAATTCATGTACTTTCCCTCTTGGTTGCCAAATACAACTGTTTAAGTACTTCACAGGTGTTCAAAAAATTCCTTTTGAAACTAAACAGTTCCTAGGGCCTTTGTACTTCTAAATCAAAGGAAGAAAATCTACTATGGTATAAATTACCTGACAGTGTAGGTAATGAGCAAGTGCTGCGCTGAGGCATTCCATGCACACAGCTGGGAAAACCAACCCTGGCCCCAAAGAGGCTAGAGTCTAAGTGTTCAAAAACAAGATACAAACACATTCATGAAGGTAGAGGAGCACTAGGAAACTATGAGACAGTAATGGACTAACACATTCTCAGCATGATCAACTGAACTGAACATTTGACTGCAGCTAACAAGTTCTAGTTCCTCAGATCCTGCAATATCGCAACATTAACGTTGGCATTCCCCTCCCTATGAATACATGAAAACGAATTTATTTTTTACCTTTGTTCTTCTTTTTACTTTTCTGCTGTAGAGACGACTGTTGAAATGTCTACAAGAAAATCAAAATGGAAGAAGTGAAAATACAATGTTTATATCCTACCACATCCTTATAATAAAATAAATGTAACATGGAGACGCTGGAGTCATTGCCAGGTAACGCCAGCCAAGAGACTTCTAGGCCTAAGAAAAAAAGGTAAATTTAGTTGACCTGTTTATAAGGTTGTAAAGCAAAAGCACACTGCGAAACATCTTAAATTAGATGACAAATTAGTTTGTCAAAATAACTGAAGTTTCTCTCTAAAATGGTTGCTCTTCTCTTGGTCTGCTAATCAAGAAGGAATGTCTCCCTTTGGTCACTATAACAGTGAAGCTACACAGCCTGTGCATTTCTAATACATCATCTCTTTAAAATATCCTTGACATACATATACAAATATGCAAATTGACACACTGCCTAACGCAGGTGTGAAGGCATTTATACAAGTCATTTGAGCATCAGACAAATTTCTCAGAAACAGGCCTAGTATTTTGAAGGACACCAGGAAAATTCTGGTAAATCAGAACTGGGAAAAAGTCTCCCAAATAAAAGTTCTGAACTAGAACTTTATTTTTTACCAGGTTTTAAGTGGAAGTATTTCCCTCCAGTTGATCCACTCCCATGAACGAACCTATTGGCAACGAGATGGGATGTAAATTACTCCTTTACTTAAGAGCCTAGCTTTTTATTAATAGCAATATATATTAACACATTTTATGGCCATTTCTGTTTAAAAACTTTACAATCCCTAGTGAAGTAAAAAAATAATTTTGCAATCAATCACATCAAAATTAAAAAAATTATTTCACTTCTTTTGAATGTTACTTTTCTACCAAGACAAACAAATGTCTTAGGGCAGAACCGTGTAAATAACTCCCTCTTAGACACTTTGAAAATCTTGAATAATTCAAAGTGGCTTAAAAAACCCACATGCAAATCCAAAACTTTAGCACTTCTCAGTTCACAGCCCAGACAACTTCATTCTGCTGCTTGACTTTTCTGCACTAATATTTTCATGGTGTCAAAACAAAAAATGCAAACCTCTGCTCGGCTTTCTAATAAATGATTGTGAAAGCAGGTGAGAACAATATGAAAAGCCTTCTCTTTAAATGTTTTGTCTGTAAATTGAACCTGCAAACGTGAGCTCACACCTCTCAACTTCTGAGTCAGTTTTTGGGAAGAAAGGGTAATGAAGGGGTATCAGATTTTAATAGGAAGAAAGCATGTAATTTACGTGTCTAGCCATTTTTCCATACATTATGTCATATTGCAAAATAGAAAGGTTTTATTGAATTCACTTATTATTCTAAATTAGCTCACTGAATTAAATTATAAATTAAGGACAAAATCTACAACTGTGTGAAGTTCCTGGGAACTGTTCAACTGCAGTGATTTGACACTTTGCAGTATTTTACATAGACTCCAGGCTTCAAGTTACTTCACTCTTTGCAAAAAACAGCAGCAGCTTCTTTCTTTAACCCTGAAGATGTATATGTAATATAAAATGTGCTGTTTATAATAGAGAATGATGAAGGAGGTCATGCCCTTCCTCTTGACCACAACAAGGCTTGCTTTGAAGCCAGCACTAGATCGTGTTGTTCAGGGTCATCTCTAGCCTAGATCCAACTATCTGCAAAGCTTCTTTATGTGACCTGTCCTAATGCTGGCCACCATGTTTCCCCTTTTGAGCTTAATTCTGTGATATGGCAAATATGGAAATAATATAAATTCTTTTTAATGCCAGAAACCCTAAAAATATGGATTTACACCAAAGTCAGAAATTCAGCTGTACTAATGAAAGCTTGCTGCAAGATACTGTTTAATGTCTCACCCCTACAAAGCCAGATTCAAGGTATGTTCAGTGCATTTTGATTCTGATGCATCTTGAGCTTTGAGAAACTGCTTTCACATACATCTTCTCCCAGTTTCCAAGAATTTATCTCTTCCACTAATTCTGAAAACAAGCATGAAATTAAATACAAAGCAGCATTCTATATTAAAGCCACTCAAAATAATAAGTAAAATGGAAACAAGATTGCCACTGAAAAGATAAAATAGATGAATAGCTTAAGACATTGGAAATTGTTATTCCCGAAGAAAATTTGAAACTGTTTAATAATATTCTGAATTGCATGCTTTCCAGTCACCGGAAATACAATTAGAAAAACTTTCCATTATCCAAAAGCAAGGTGTCACTTAATGATAAACATAACACAGAACCCCTTGGAATGCTCCGAGCCTCAGTTTTTTGAATTCAATGATTTTCACTGGTAATACGTGATCTTTGAGCTTGTTGTATTTAATAATATACCAAAACTAAGCCCTCTGACAAATGCACGTCCAAGTAGAATATCAAAGAAACATTTTATATATATCTGTATCTGCCTTTGCTATCAGCAGCCTCCAAAGCACATCTATTTCAAGAGGAGTAAAACATAATTTTTACAAGGATTTTTCCTATGTTTCTGCTCGATTGTTGGTTTTGTTTTCTTTTTTTAACAGAGGTGCCAGCCTATCTCTAGTCCTACCTTTCTGAGGGCTTAGCTGCACATTCCATCAGCCAATGGAGATTTCCACGTGCATGGAGGAGCCATAACAATTCCTCTCTTCCTGCAACTGTTCACTACCAAACCCGGCTCGGTGTGTTATATTTACTTTAACACTCTTCAAAATGACTGACAGAGTTCTGAAAGTCCATCAGAAGACTGCACAGCTGGAAATAGAAATCTCCCCCAGGACATGCCTTTTAGGATTATAGCACAGTAACACAGCTACACAGGAAAAAACTTGCAAGTGGAGACTCACACCAACCAAAGAGATCACCAATGACCTATAATTGTATTTGCTCCTTTAGCAAGAAAATAATCCCATATAGATGGTACAATCAGCACTAACTGCATGCAGCCATTCAAGCATCAGCATCTTTATATGTGAAACACAAAACTGTCAACAAATGAGACTACCAGGTTTTTGTCTCATTCTCAAAGTTACCCAGGTTTCTGTCTGATTGCAGCTCTTGGGATAAAGTATTTATTCTTGGTTAGTATCATACCTTCTTGATGCTTTCTCAGAAGGGAAACAAAATTTAACATTCAGAAGCCTGAAAACGTATTTATTATTAACTCATTTAGTAGTAATTTGATAGTTCTCTACTTGGAAAAATGAATTTAAATAAAAGTGTGACATAATTTAAGTTTCAATTAATTTATTTGTACATGACAAATAGGAAATTTAATAAACTGATCTTTTAACACTAATATGAAATTGTAGTGAAACTGCTATCAGGAGAGATGAATATTTAATAAAACTGTTATGATGAAAGTTAGAAAATGTCCATTCCAGTTGATAGCTCATATAAAAGTAGAAGACAAGTAGAAGCCACTGATTTGAGAAGACTGATTACTTTACCAAACTTCAAGAGTCTGAGGTCTAAAGATTTTGGGGCCAAACTGCTCCTTAGAACTTCTCTAAGATCTAATATAACTGCCAGGTGTGACCAACAAAACATTACAGCCATGTTCAAAAATACATAGATTCTAGTAGTTACATAAACTCCTTCATGGTTACAGAATTTGTAGGTCTACTAAAGAAGACCACAATTGAAGGTTCTCTTAAGATCTAGACTGGCTATAGCAATTAGTACTAAATTGGACAGCTCCTAAAACTCTCCTTCTCCAAGGAGAAGCACTTTTTTGTTTCTTCACTTTTCTTCAGAGATTTTTCACTCGCTCAATTTAAAAAAGCTGGAGGAGAGAACAGGGTTATGGAAATAATAATCTCCAATTCTTTTACCTGAATTTGAGCTCAGTCTGATTGGAAAGGAAAATGGCAGATATCTTTATGGTTTTATTTAGAGCTCAAGTCAAATCCAATTTTTCTCAAGCTGCAAGTTTAGACACTGCGGAATTACTTACAGTCAGGCAGTTTCCCTGTGTCACTGTAAGATAACTTTCTCTAGTTTCAGCAGGGTAACACTTCTGATTACTATAACTTTCTGCTACAGATGGAAAAGCTGGTATCTGGGGAACAAAAGAAAAAAAAGAAAAAGCTGGTGCTGCCAATTATTTGATTGATCTCTCACTTTGAGAGGTAGTTCTCAATACTTTGAGAACACTGGCAATGTTCTGTTTTCACAGTTTTGATACCCCACATACACATTTCTCTGCATTTGGTGTGTTGAGATCCAAAATTTCAGAGCTAAAAGAAGAGGAAAAAATGCAAACCTATTTATATTACAGTGTCACACTACACATCAGTATAACATTTCATGCTCAAGGGTACTTGCAACAGATGATTTTGCCAAAATTTTTGTTGTTTACCATGTTGTTTAGTCTCCATTAGGAACTAATAATAGACAGTAGCAATTATTTTCATGGATGTTTGTGGAAAATAAAGTTTTCAGGGACTGCATTACAAAGGCATGATGAGAGAAGACTTCTGGCAGTTCAGAAAGTTTGAAATCTCCTGCCAGTTAGCAGCAGAATTTCATTCACAACAGGTAACTGCCTTGTTTTCAGGAGGAGCAACTACTGACCTGCTTATTTGACTATTTTGGTCCTCAAAATAAGTTAAAGAAAATTACTGTTTATTATAGTCAGATGGGTCTTGAAGCTAGCTGAGTCCACACGGGGCATCGGCACGGCAGTTTTTGGAGCAAGGGCTGAAGCTGGACCACACAGGACTTTACTGGTGTAGGAGAGAAGAGACAAGGCATGACTTGATGCTCTGAAGGAATCTGTTAGCAGGCTAAGGGTCAAATTGAGCACCTAAATGTGAAATTACATTCAAAAGGAAACCTACTAAAAAGCAGGATAAAGAAAGACTATGTTCCAGGTTATGACTGTACTTAGGCAAATACCTCATTGCCTTGTTTTGTGTGTTGACTGGAGTCCAGAGACTGCTAACAGATTGAATACCTGCAAAAAAGATCCCATGTTGGCATATCTGATCTGTCAGGTCATACAGGGTATTATGGGAAATATTCCTGTTCCTTTAACCAAGAACTATTTTAACCAAGACTATTCCAAATCCCATTCTATTCTCTTTTCTTCTTACATTTTTCACTGAATAAATGTTCCTATCTTTTTATTTACTTCTGGACTTTGAACTTCTCATACACTCAACATTCTCTGATTTGTCTTTGGCTACAACTACTTATTTGCCCTAAAATGGTACCAATCGGTTCTAAATTGTGAATAAAGTATTTTCAATATGGTTCAAGAGCTTGAGTTTATACAACCCTTCTAAAAGTGGGGCTTCCCTCTGGATAGATACAATGCAAATGCAGTAAATGGGATGGTTTATGTGAGAAAAAATCTAATACAAAAGCATAGCAGTGAATTTATGAAAGCAGACCCAAAACTATTTTCTACGCTAGTCACAGGCTGATGACGAAACAAGCATCATAAACAAGTAATTCATAAATCTGTGGTGAGTTGGAATGAAAAGAGATTTACAAAGTATGCAACAACTGATTAACAGTGGCCTGAAACCTTCAGTCTTGCCTCCCAAAAGCAAAATTTATTGAATTAAATCTTGAT
This sequence comes from Sclerurus mexicanus, assembly GCA_013396755.1. Taxonomy (NCBI): domain Eukaryota; kingdom Metazoa; phylum Chordata; class Aves; order Passeriformes; family Furnariidae; genus Sclerurus; species Sclerurus mexicanus. The sequence goes on along the minus strand of VWZF01000445.1, from coordinate 681,427 downwards.
CTTCTGGTGCTTTGGTAACAGATACTTGTGCTTTCCTAGCACACTCTATAGTAAACTTACTATACCTGGGTTTAAAAGGACAGCACTCACTAAGATTCTAAGACATCTAATAGTAAAACACAGTATGAATATCACTTATGAACAAACTTGTAAAAGTGAGTTTTTGTACTACATACAAAAGAGTGTCAACAAGTAAGGCAGAATCATTATACTAAATACTCAGTGGATATTTCTCTTCTAAATGGTGGGTACTTCAGTCAGAGAGAAGACTGAATCACTGGTCCTGCCAAATGGGTTGTGCGAGGCACCGAGATACTAAGCCACTAGAAGAATGGTTTGGTATTTTATTCTACACACCATATTCTTACTCCTCCTTTAGTTGCTTTTTCAGAGACCCAAAAGGAATTTCAATACTAAGGCCAAATGAACTTGTACTTGAGAAGGTTGGCATAACAATAGTTTTCTTGGTAGCACTCAAATGAAAGGCTTCTAGGAAGTACTAGATCTACAGTACTGTGCCATGTCATTCATGGCCATGGTTCTAACTGGATTCCTGTATATTTGGATCTTTGACATATAATTCTAACATGCATTTTGTTAAAGACCACAAGGACAAAGAAATACTATGTGCCTTAAGAAGAGTTAAATATGTGCCTTAAGAGTATTTTACTGTAAAAAACCTGTAGCCTGAGACCTTGAAGCTGCCAACTTTCTAGCTGCCTCTGTGGTAGGCAATGGTTGTGTTAGCTGTGCAGGATGCTCTCCTTATTACATAAACTACAAGGGCTGATAATGTCAAAGATGTCTATTCTTTTCCCATAATTATTCCTGCAGCTGGTTATCCAAGAAGAATATGCTAGCTAAGAACAGAACTGTGAATGAAATGGGATCGCAAGCACAGCTTTGCTGCTCAGGGATATGTACTCATTCTCCCATCCCTAAATGTTTTCTTGTCATATGGGAGGGGCTCTGTGACAAAGGTTACATTAGCTGGATTCAAATCAGCAGTTGCACAAGCTAGTACAAATTGTTCGTGCAAAGTTGTTAGCATAATGAATGCAAAAATAAAATAGTTTTTCAAATCTTCAGGCTACGTTGAGAAAATAATATCCAGTGGTGCTGCTTTCCACCAGCAGGGACATTTTCCTTCCTAGCCATTAAGACACAGGACCCTTTAATTGAAATACTGAAGCAGTAGAACTTCTGGACAACATCAAATTTAAATGAGAGCTCTCGCATTTCCCCACTGTCTTTTCGACTGACAAAACAAGAATTGCAGCACTGTCATAGCTGCCTGAAGCAAACGAGGATAAAAAGTTAAACTAGACAAGTGCTGTTCATTAGAATAATTTATTCTGAGATCACTCTTCTGCTCTACATCTACTCTGAAACATGTAATTTTGGTACCTCCCACACTACTTTTATTGACAGTAAGTAATCTAGGAGAGAAAGGGAGGATTCAAAAACTGTATGTATCCTTTAATGGCAAAAGTCCAAGATGCATCAGTTGCTCCATCACTGCGCATGTTTCAAGTGCATCTCCTTAAGAAGGAAAAAGGAACCAGATCACCTATTACAGAACAGTATTTAGCCCTTTATTTTGATTTCTACCCCAGAGCAGTTCCCAGTTTAATCTTTTACGGAGGAGAATGGACCAGTCAGAAATAGAACACAAAACAACGGAGGCAGGAAGGCACCTCCGGAGATCATCCAAGCTTGTTGCTCAAAGCAGACTCAAGTAGACCAGGTTGTTCAGGGCTGTGTCTAGTTGGGTTTTTAATATTTCCAAAGATGGAGGCTCCCCAAATTCCATGGGCAATCTGTTCCAGTTAAACCATCTTCACAGCAGAAGTATTTCTCCCTTATGTTTACATGGAATTTCCTGTGTTTCAATTTCTGTTTATTGCCTTTTGTCCTTTCACAGTGTCACTGAGACAAGTCACCCCAAAAGCACTCCAGAAGCCTTGTGGACTGCTTGTGCCCTTCTGCATTGCCCCTCCAGCAGGCATCAGTCAGTCAAATAAACCTCTTTCAAACTATGCAATTTCCTCCACTAAAAATCTGGTTTGGCTTAGAAAATTGCTGTCTTATTCATATGAATGGTAGGTTTTCCTCTGTATGCTTATCTAAATTTCAAAATAATAAGACTGTCCAAGCAGATTTAAGAAACACTCTTGATTACATTGTGGTCTGTGGCACAGCATGGAGCCAACCCTGGACCTACTCAGAAGAAAACAAACTACTGTAAAACAGAAGTCAAACCCAGGGCATTAACAAAATCTTGCATCAGGCCCACAGTCTTTCTAGAGGACAAATGGTTAGCTTAAAATAAAGGTCTCATGCCCCCTTACGAGATGTAGGTGCTTGCTTAGGATGAAGAGAGTACTTAGACCTCCTTTTGCAGGAGCAGTTACCAACACCTCTGATTGTGTCCCACAGCATGATCCCTTTCATATTGTTCTGTCAGCCTGTGCGACAGAGAAAAGGGCAGGGGATGTAGGTGCTCTGTAAGGAATAAGGGCAGAACTGACAGATTTCTGCTTTAAGGAAGAGACAGTCTTACAAGTTCTTCTCTGTTAGCACTTGGGCATAATATGCTCTCAGTGAAAGAACCAGAAAACTTATTCTGGCTTTGAATAGAGGGGAGGTTTCCACAGGGAAATGAGGGAAAAAGCGTTTGTACGTCAGCCATAATACCTTCTGCTAAAACTCACACCAAACACTTCCATTGCATCTATGAATTAAGGTAGAAAAAGAACAGTTCATTCCAGGATAAAAGTCACATTACTTGCTGCAATTCAGTAAAATTTCCTCTAAGCACAGGATGAAACAGCACTTTTCAGAAGGTGGGGAAAAATAAAATTGGGTCTTTTTAATTCTGAGCTGGTTACGGTGACCTTACGGTTACAGACCAGCCTACAAAGTTAGTTTTCCACTTCATTCTAAAGTCAGAATTCTGTAGTGTTGGAAATACTATCTACTTGGGATAATCTGAAAGCAACGGGATACACTTGAGAAATGTACAAAAAGCAGTTATCCTACATGGAAAATACAAGGCTTCTTTTTCCTCCACAGCACAGTAGCAGAGATGGATTGGCTGACTCAGAGATCGGGCGCTAAGCAACAAGCACTTCTTTCCAGCAAAATCCAAACACCTAATAAAATAGCTTCTGTTCAGGAGCCACACTGCTGCAAGGAGCCATCTTCCTCCCAGGTGAAACCAGACAATCTCCCACACTGTGAGTTCACAACGGGCTCGAGGAGCCACCACCGTGTAAGTGGGGCAGAGGAACGGGGCAGAGACTCCTGGGGAGTCAAACCCACTACTTTGAAAAAATGGCTTGCTCAGAAACAACAGAGCTGCCTGGAAAAGCATTTTTAAAAAATGGCACTCTGAAATGGGCACCTGTGCTCCATTAATTCAAACAACATTTTCACCACTCAGTACAAGTTTCTGAGAATGCCAAATTTCATGACGCATGCCAGCCAGTGTCCTTGGCTGAATGCTTTCACAGTCCTGGTACCTCCCTTCTCCCTGTGCAGAAAGGAGTACAGAGAGGAGCCAGTTGAGAAGTCAGGACCCAAACTGAAGTTCTCGCAGCTGTGACACTCCCCATCATATTGCAGTGACAACTCATGCTGAGTCCCCTCTGTACAATGTCTGACATACATCTCTCTGCTACAATATGCTGCACTTAATCTCTTCTTTTTCAAGGGGAAGTAACTGAGGGACTAATTCACTTATTCTACCTTAAAAAAACTATATCTCAAAACTGTGCTATTGTGATTCTACCAGCTATGGGTAATGCAGCTTACTGATGTACAAACAGTGTTAATACCTACAAAGGCAACAGCCCTCTATCAGGTAATAAAGGCAGGATACAATCAGGAATGATTCTATGAAATAGAAAAAAATACAGAATGGGGATGTGAAAGGAAATTAGGAAATGGTCTGACATGAGAGATTTATTAGTGTATAGATCTACATCTCCAGACCATGTAAAATTACACTTTCTGACCGTTATATTCTATGCAGTAAGGAATAAATCTAAACTGGCAGAGCTGGACTAGATGACCTTTACAGTAACTCTCTCATTTTTAAAGAATTCCCCAGCTTTGTCATGGAAAGAAATTATAACAGGCTATTTTTTTTCCCCCTCATGGTCACAATGCATAATAAGGTAATAGAGAAAGTATAAAATTTCCACAGAAGACTCCAATTGTGCCTCATGATGGCCCATAAACCAATTTTACCTCATCTCTAGAGCACTTTGCTTTGCTGTAATAATTAGCTCTGGATTTTAGTAAAGATCACAGAATATATAGAAATAAATGTAAAATCTTCCATATTCAATACCTTCAAATTTCATTTAGGCAACTACTTCCCCAATATAAGGAAGCTTATGGTATTAACTACTTCTTTCAAAAAGAAGCAATGCAGATGTGAAAATATTCTCTCATCTGTGAAAGGAATAATATACTTCAAGAACAATGCAGATATTATTCCATGTAATTAAAAGAGTTTAGCACTCTCCTGAGGAGACTAAGTATTACTGTTTCACAAAATATATGCTTAAACAGAACTCAAATATAAAAGCTGCATATGCACATCTACCCTCTTCAGTGTTGAGCTCAAAGGACTGAGCGCCCAGAACTGGCAAAACAGATGTGAGATTACCAAGACACGTTAACAGGATGATTTTAGCTAAGCAGCAATCAAACAACAGAAACTATGCCTTAAATCCAAGCAAGTTGCTATTCTCTCAGATATTGCTGAAATATCTGGTTTTTTGTTCATCTCCAACTTTTCTGCCGTGAGGACATCCAGGCAGTGCAGCAGCCTGGCTGGGAGCTCACAGTCTCCATCTAATGAGGTTTTCAACACCCAGCTGGGTAAAGCCCTGAGAAACCCTGTCTGATCTCAGAGCTGGCTTTGCTTTGAGCAAAAAAACAAAGTACAGAACCTCCTGAGGTCCCTCCCAGCCTGAATTATCCTATTATCCTACATACTTTCTGCTGGTTTCTGAGACATTTGGATTTTTTTTTCCGTAGCAAATTCATCAGATGCCTTTCCCTTGCTGGCATCTTTCCTCCCCTCTGTCCAACATTTTACTTGGAATTATGACAACTGGCTATCCATTCATCTTTTATCACCTTTTAGTGTCCCATCATTAGCAACATCAATTCATACCATGATTGAATGTGGAGTTTAATACAGATCTGAATGGAATTAAGTGATTTATTGCAATAGCAGAGAACTAGACGAAGGAGGCCTCTCTATTCCTCTGTGTTGATTGCACTAGTCCAAAAATAATAAATGCTATCTTCCACTCGTAAGGAATTTATAAGCTGTTTCTCTCTTGCCTTTTCTCTCAAAAATGTAGAAGAATTATTTTGAACCAGATTTCTACCAAAAGTCAAATGGAATATCTAAAATTACTTTTAAGGACATCAATCTTATGGCTATCCCAATCATCACAAGTAAGGCATATTTTGCTTCTTGGTTATCTGTTTGACCATTTTGTTTGTTTTATATGCCACACAGTTCACTTATGACCTAGATTAAGTTCCCACACAGATTTTAACAACATAAATACTATTTTTATCATTTGTGTTTGTTACATTTATGAAGAGCTATATACAAATGAAGGGAAATATACAGTATCATTTGGATGGTTTCTTCTGAGAGTAAAGAGCTGGAACCACTATTTCAACTTAAGAATGTGAGAGGTGTTGCTTTTCTGTCTGAATCAGACACATAAAACTACAAGTATCCAACTGAAAGGAACCCAACATGAGCCAACGTGTAGCATTTAAAGCTGCCCATGGCCAACAGTACAACTGTGGCTGTGGGACACGATGGTGTTTCAGACTCATGATGGCAATAGGTGAGAATTTTCCATTATGTTTCTTTCTCTTACCCTTCTTCTCCTTACTCAATTTTTAATTGTTCTTTTTAAATGTCTCTCAGAGCAAAAGACTGTCTATACATGAACCATACTAGATTAGTCTGACTAAAGAATCAGTACTAGCTCGTGATGCCTTCATAGCAGAATTGCATATTCTTGTCCGCATTGCATTATATGAACCATTTTACTTTTGCCCCTGAATAGACTTTGAATCTTTAAAAAGAACCCCAAATCAGATTATTCTATAACTTCATAAGGCTCTTCAACTCCGTTTCTACTGCAGTGCGGTGCATTCCCTCCATTTCCACATATGTGGACCTAGTTATTATCACCACAGCCTTATTTCCTCATTACACACTGGTGGGAAAATGTGCAAGGAGGTGAAGCTGTGGAACCTGCCAAAGTGCTCTCCTAAGGCTACAAAAACTAAGGTGAGATATAACCATTGTAACCTATGGAAGAAAGGGATGTAAATGACATAAATGCTCCAGTCACCTCCAGAGAGGAATATTCCAGTGTTCAGTTTTTATCAGTCAAGCTGTGCTGGACCTTCATAAACATACAAGTCCTTGAGAATAAACTTGGGTACCAGAGCAGTTCAGAGAATTGGACTTTTCAACGGAGGCACCCAGGAGCCTACCTGGAGACCAGTCTGAGACAGCTATTTTTGTAAGTCTGGACATCATGGCATGTTTTCACTTGTGAAGCTTCAACAGCCTATGTGCTACTTTTGGTTAAGGTTTGTGTTTTCCTAGCGGAAGCTAGAGCATCCATAATTGTATCTAGATGTATCTAGATGTATTAATTGTATCAAGTTATACTTGTAACACAAGTATAACTTTTTTACATCAAATACTTCTTACATTTTCAAGGAGTTAAAAATTTCCTCTGATGATGATTGATGCATGTAAGTCTGTAATCTCTCTGCAAACTTCAGTATTATTTTAATGCTTATCTTTAAATGGAGAAGAAACACCATAGCAAAGAAGTAACACTAATTCAAATGTTAAGAAAAACTATGAAAATACTTACAGAAAATACTTTTCACTATGCAGTGAAGTTAAACTGGACTTTGATATCAACTGCCAGATTTTTATTCTATAACAATTTCATGTTTAACTATAGACTATTGTGAAAACAGGGAGGAGAAAAAGAAAAAGGGAGTCTTGTTGTTTAAATACTGCCATTGTTCGACTTCCAATATTTTTAAAAAGAAATTGTACCGACTCCATCTGTTGTAATGGTATAATGACATTTCTAGGTTTCAGACACCTACTTTAAATCTGTGCACTTGGTATTTAATTTTTCCCCTACAAACTATTACTTGGTTTATTTACAAATATCCGTAACAAAAAATTAACCAAACAGAAATTCTTTAAATACTGTCATGTTTACAATTACAGTAAACTGTTAGTTTTTCAGTGGGGTGGGTTTGTTTATGGGTTTTTTTTAAACAGTTTTCCAGTATATACTGCTTTTTGGATATAATTTCTATACAGAGGATTTTGCAACAAATTGATGGGTAGCTTGTAGACAAGTTTATTAGGAAACTAATACGCGTATGTTCTACACTGTCTTAAATGCTAGTTACTGAGAATGACAATTAAAAGGTTTTATAAATACACATGTATTCAATTAAAGAATTTTCATTAAAAAACTACACTTCATGTTTAAGTACTTCCACTTCTGCAGAGTCAAACAGGAAAAGTAAGGGAAAACCAACCACTTAAGTAAAGACTTCAAAGTTTTCAAACTCAGGAGTTTTTGGTGAATTCTTCTCGATATTGACAACACCTAAATACATACATTTAAAACTGAACTTCTAAAAACCATTTTCCTGTCTTTTTTTGTGTGTAGGGGGTTTGTAGGAGAAAAGAAATATCTGGAAATATGCACTATTTAAGCAGAAGTTATTTTACTTAAAAGTTACTATCTCCTCTCCAATTTATTTTATTAGCTAAAACTTGATTTTTGCAATAGGTCCATAAACAAATCTGCCTCACTTACAGTATTCTCAGCAAGATCAGTGTTGCAACCAAATGAACTCTGCATGCCCTGACTGATGTAGCTCCACCAGCTCTGCTGAGGAAACCCCCCAAGCTGAGCCAGCACAGCAGCCTCAGGAGGACTGGCAGACAGTGACAAAACTGGGATTGTAACCTTGGGCAAAGCCCCCATCCTTGCTGCCTCCGCGCCCTCACCAGCTGTGTGGAAAAGAGAGTGCCTGGCTCTCTGTGGGTGCTCACTGCAGCAAGGATTGTCATTAATTATGGGAGTGAAGAGTCACCAGGCTGCACTTCAACCACATGGATAGTTACACATTGCTAAAGTGGAAAAGAGCAAGTTTGCCAAAAGTGCACCAACTTAATTCACTTTGCAGCACAAAACCTCCAACTGATAGCTGCTGCATTATTTCTTCTTTATTAAAAATAAAACTGGAACATTAAAGATAGTCGATGTGTACCTACCTACATGTGTAAATTCAGCAAAATCCCAAAGGTAAAAAACCTTGATTTCTCTCCTCCACCCATTACTGAACCACCTGTTTCAGATGTATGAACTTTAAATGGTACATCTTGCTACTAAACTTATTTTCAAAATGCAATTAAAATGACCAAGAAAACTCCTGTACTTAATTAAACAGTTTTAAATAGGCTGGTTATTACAGCAAAGTGAGAAGCTGTTATTTTTCTGTCACTTTTCCTAGGACATGTCGTTAGGTATTGCTAAATACACATGAACGAGTGAGCATACACTGGAAAAACAAAGGGATAACAGAAGGCAGGAAGAAAGAAGAAACCAAGTCAGTTATATAAGTTTACTGGTGTAGGTTGCAGCCTATTGTATATAGCAGGGAGTTATGCAAGCAAAAGTAATCTTACTACACAATGGGCAGTAACACCTTCTTCACATAGCAATGCTGTTATAGACTAAGGGAAAGTTCTATTGATCCAGTTAGGAGCAGATTATTATTAACGTGATGTGGAACTTCTTTTCACCCATGACACTATCGCCCTCCTAAATAACCACATTATTTTCCTTCAACAAGAACAAAGCACAACGCACCAAGGAAATTCCTATACAGAGTAACATAATGAACTTGAGAAACTACAATGATATGTCAGAGCTTTCATCTCTTATGCCCCAAAGGTTGAAGACAATTTTAACTGTGCCATTTTCTATCTACAGTAATAGATCACACTGAGCACTTGCTTGCACACTAGATTAGCTACAGGTCCAAAAGTCTGCCTTGGCTTAATAAAAACATTTACACTCTGTGTTGGTTTCTTTTGCAATATTGAGGAAGAAAAACATAATGCAAAATCAACAACTTGGCTACCAATCAGCATAACAGTGGAAACGCTTTCTAGAACGGGCAAAAAACCCAGAGCAGCGAAGAGAATTTGTATGTGATGATTCAAAGATACCAAATGTGGATACAAGAGATGTTTACTTCACAGAAACAACACAAATTAGTTTTTCTTCTACTGTGGTCTCAGCTATCACATCAGTTACGTTCGATGGACTCAAGGAAAGGCTGCTGACTTTTCAAGGCTGTAACTGAAATGCACCTGACCACACACAGTCTGATTGCAATGGCAGGTCAACGATATAAACAAAGCTGTTAAAACCAGTGATTTTATGCAAGTTTAGTATCCTGAGAGTCAGAAAAATGCTAGACTGCCACATTTTTGTGATTACTTTAGAATGTAACAATTTGAATCTGCTGGCATTTCACAGAATAACTTTTAGCAAATAAACAGCAACCAGGCACTTCTACATTACCATGGTAATTTTTTTAACACCATCCACTTTGTTTACAGCACAAAACCATACCATTTTTGCTGTGGTAATTTAATTCAGCAGTGCAGTTTTTTGATCAAAGATTTTTCTTTTCTATGGAGCGATGTATAAAACCAGTAGGAGTTGAAGTCAGTATAATTGTAAAAGCTGTTTCTCTGCAGAAAACCTACACAGTAAAAAGGTAATCAACCTGCTCACGTCAATGGCTGCAAAATTCAAAAGGAAAGAGGCCTGAAATTGTAAGGAGAATTCATCGTTAACCATTGGGATGCATCTTTAGTCCAAAATTATTTAACATTTCTATCAAAGGACTCAGAATGAAAACATCATTGAATAGAGGTAACATAGAATCAAAGACCAGTGAATGACATGAGACTTGACTGCTGAGAATTCAGGAAAAAAAGGGTAATTAGAAAACAAAAACAAAAAGAAGAAATTAAATTTGCATTTTTTTTATTTCACAGAATATACATATTAAAAAGATAATTTCAGAACAACAGTTTTGGTAATTCCATTCCACAGCAGACCCCATATTCCTGGAGCTTCAATACTCCATCTTATGGACCTGGGAATCATGGGGGCCCAATCTGAGGGTCCAGAGCCCTTACGCTCACATATTTCATGCTTAGGGTTGCTTCAGAGACATAGATTATCCAGCAAGCATACCCAAGAAATCATATGTTTCAACACGACTAACCATACACAATGTTATACTAGATAAGAACAAAGAACACAAGATATAAATTATTAGATTGGGAATACCAGTTTTGCAAATAAGTGATTTGAAGAAATGTCATTACAAACATACTCCAAGGCTATGCCTAAAATACGGAAACAGTCCTCTAAATATTTTAATAGAGAGGTAGCGAACAGAAATAGAAAGGTGATATTATCTTTCTATCCAGCTTCTAGAAATGTATGCCCTGTTCTGGCATACATATTTTAGGAAAAATGCTTAGGATGCTTCAAGATTAAATATGAGGATTTGGAAGAATTATGAGAATGAGAAAAGGATATGAAAACAGTCTCTGAAGAAAAACCCAAGATGTTCATTCTATTTCTTTTAAGCAAGAGAAGGCTAAAAAAATGATTTCATTATAACCTGTAAATTCCTATATTGGAAGACAAAATTTCTAACAAAAGACCTTTAAATTCAAAGGATAATTGTACATTGTAATTAAGTTGGACATAAAATCCAGGTAAACATGGGACGACAGGTGAACACTTTTAAGAAGAAGAGCAATCAGGGACTGGAATTATTTAAAGGGACTGGCAGAGTGTTCTCTGGTCCTAAGATCTTATACAAACAGCCAAGGCACTATAGGTACAAGTTCAGCTACAGCCACCTGGTAGAAGCTGCTCTTCAGGAAAATCCACTGGCTTGTGGTAAACAGCACAAAGAGTCACAGTGTTCTCTCTTCTTCTGATACTCTAGTACGAAAAAACCCATCGATTTCTTAAAAAATCCAAACCAAAACCCAACAAAAACTTCTGCCTCTTTCGCTACTATTAGAGCGGTTTTTTGGACTTAATCACTATTTGTCTGCACTGAACTCATGTTCATCCAGAGGCTTCCACTTACAAAAAATCCAAAGTCCTTGTGAAAATTAGGTAGCTGATGCCTGTAAAAAAGTACTTTGTAATAGGGCAGCCATGTTTTAGTGATCTTTAAGATGCAATTTGCAAGTTAAGCATAATGAATGTTTTCATTGTCTTATTTGTTATCTACAGCTTAATAAAATGGTAATGCAAAAAATACAAGTTCCTGGAGTTTTATCTGTCCTCTCCCATTCTTTATCTGATCTCTGCACTGTTTATTTGAGATTTTAAAAAAGTTCTGCCCAATTTATTATAAAACCTTTGGCTCTGCTATGCGGCAAAGACATATAGCCCATGTGCAAACTAGATTAGTGTTTCATAAGCCAGAATGCTTGGATGCCATCACCACAAAAAGGAAACTTCCACTGATAGCATCAGCAATATTCAGTTGCAGAGGGCTGTAAACGCTTTGTGAAGGGCTCCTTCCCATTTCCCCTGAGAAAAATCAATGGCCCAAGCCATTTCTGTTTACTTCATGCATTTTGCTTCAAAGGCAGTTAGCAGATCGATACCGATTTGTATTCTAATGGATTAATAATATTTATTTATATAAATGAGTAAGCTCCTACTAAACTTGCAAAAAGATGCTGAAGATTTAATGGCATTATAGAGAGTGACATCCTTTAAAGGTAATGATGCACAAGAAGGATTAGCAGTCACTGGTGGAATCTGTGGTGTTAACAGTTCAAGCCTTTTGTGGATGGATATCCAAAGTACATGAAAAATGCTGCTTGTCAATTCTAAGTTTGCTGTTCCTCATTAACTTCCACACCAGAATTTTGAAGAACCTTCCAGTTCCTGTGTAAATCATTTATTTTTGTGCATAATTTGGAAACTAGACATAATATATAATAGAGGAAACAAAAGGAAAAACAAAGATGGCACCTTAAAAAAAGGTTTTTCTCACTGCATACAGTCATGAATTTATCATATACTAAGAAAGAAATGTCATTGAGAGATGAAGACTCTCTTACTGCATGGAAAGTGTTGCGAATTGACTACATTGTTCTTGACAGAGTGGAAAGTCCTCCCTTACACAAATAATTTTTCTATTTTGCTCTGTAAATATTTGATTCCAATGACTCTTGCACTGATTAGATTCCTTCTAATAAAGACTGCAGACATTACAAAGAGGATAGTTTGGGGACACTTGCAATCCCCTCAGCTTTGTGTATTAGGGAAAATGCACATCAATCTGTCTTTGCAAATGGAAATCACCCCACTCTCAGCTTTCTAATTAACGAAAAGAGCATAGAAGTAAAGTTGGAAATAAGAATGCAGGAAAAAAAAGTTTGTTGTCTTACCTAAATTACTACAGAAGATAAAGAAAGGAAATAACAATTCTTGAATCTGGGGACCTGATTTAATTAAAGTGCATCACAAGTGCTTACTTTTAACAATAAATGACATATTCTCTGACATTTATCAGACTTACCTATACACTGCAGCATACTCAAGAGTTTTAGAAGCCAGTGGACAAAACATTCAAACGGTATAAAGGATGTAAAGGCTCCGTTAGTCTCAATTAATCTACACCAACTATACTGCAGGAATCAGCAGTGATGTTTTGCTGTGCAGTTACTGTGTATATATTCCTCTACATGGACATCTCTTACTGAGATCTAAAAGGCAATTACTTCCATGGGGTGAATGTGTTATTACACCTAAAATATACTGTGATCCTCTAACTCCTTTTTTTACACATTTAAAAACTAGCAAGTTGCTGCAATTTTCCTTTATCATCCTATTCATAAGAATCCCTTCCTTTACACTTGTATTATTGAGGGCTATTTGTTAAAAACAGTCACATGCACAAGGGCTTCCCTTATATCAAATTGAAACAAACACCTCCCACAGGTTTTCCTTCCAATATCAGGCCTTTCAACTACCTGTAGTAAAGGGGTTGTTTGACAACACTTAGCATACTGCAGTGAGAAAGATCCCAGAAAGAAGGTTTCTAGCCAGTCTGGAAACTGCTGTTTCTTCCCTTTCCATCAGTAACTAGTAAGTCAAGGCAGAGATACCACACTGCATTTTAAACATGATATCTTGCAGATAAAAGAGATAAAACACTGATGTCCATCCCACACTTTAACTGAAAATAAAGAAATCTAAAATAATTATTTGAGATCTAGTCTGAAAAATAGGAATGAGTGCAACAGCAGCAGTCCAAAAAAGTTTCAATACCACTATAAAATTCCAAGACAGTCTCTTATCATAAGCAGAGAGTAATGGCTTTTGTTAATATTATGTTTACTCACGTGGTACAAAGCAGTTTCTGGTCCAGGTGTGCCCATGACTTCTTGCCTCAATGAGTCCATCTGTAAACTAGGCAACAGGGAGTAGTGACTTGGACTACTACTCTTGTCTCCCTTCTTTTTGGACTTTTTCCCAGTATCCTTTTTGCTGTTCCTTTGAAACATGTAGTCTTCTTGACCTATTTTCTCATTGCTCATATAACGAAGCAATGAATTTTCTGTTGAAAGAAATGTAATGCAAAAGATCATTGTGAACTGTTGTATGTCTATTAAACCTGCTTTCAAAACATGCAATATTTGGTTCAGATATAATAAGAAATTAAACTTTTGGTACAGAAAATTCATGAATCTTACAATTTTCTGGCATATTTGACAGAATATAAGGGAAAGTCAATATCAATAAATTTTGTCTTTGAGTCTTAAAAAAATGAGCAATGATAAGACTTCTGAGAATTTTTTTTTACTCTTTTTTAGGAGTCTAATGAATAAAAATGTCAGTGGTGCTGTACTTTTAAAAGTAATTTGCCTTGAACATTCATTGGAGATTATTCACTGAATCATACATACTCTTCCAGCATCTACCAGTTTGAAGCCGAGAGACATCCTGATCCAGAAGAAATGGTTGTGAATTTAGGAAACCCCACCAGATTTCCTTTTCACAATATTGTCTGTTTCTTTGCATTAATGTGCACTTCTTTTATGCACAATCTCCTGTGGGCAGAGGTGCCTTAGCTTGAACCCAAACTGCATGAGAAGCCTTCTCATTTTCTTTTTAGCCAGCGTTCAGCAGAGACATTTGATTTGTTTCAGATTAAACCTATTTCCTTACTTCATTCCAGACAAGACTTTATAAACCTTTATTGTGTTCTGCCTAAATTCCCTAGACTGATGACAGGCAGCTTACTTAATTGACCCCAGTTTGGAAGTAACTTCAGGCATCTGATTAATTTTTGTTGTCTCCTAAACCGTCTTCAATTCTATTGTATTTTTATTAAGAGATTAAAGAGATTCAAACTGCGCACACACACACACACCTCCCATGAGCAACAAGTGACACAGCAGTGTAAGAATACTTCTAAATTTGTCTTGTATTCTTTTCCTAATAATTCCTAAGTGTTTCCTTTTCTGATCCCTACCGAATATTACAGAAAGATCTCTCATTGCTGTAACATCTTGTTCCTGGGTGACAGTAGCCATCTCAGAGGTCATAATTTTATATGTGGAGTTATGTATCCAAGCTTCATGAACTAAAATTCTGAAGAACTTAACCTCTGTGATTTTGAGGTGAATCCTATGCTGCTCTAGAATGTTTTCCATCCAAAAAAAACCCCATGAAGGCAGAGAAATGTGATATATAATTCTCAATAATAAAAAAAAATTATCAGTAATAATCATACATTTATCCACTAATATTATAAAATTAAGGCCAGTTTCAAAATGGCCAAGATAATACAGCTGAATCAATGAAGTGCCAATATGAAGCTAAGACAAACTGCATGGCTTTGCAGTCATGACTTTCTTTTGCCTCACTAACCAACTTCCTCAATCCTAAGATAGGTGCTTCAAAAAATTAGGTATATGTAATAAAGAAGACAGGCTCACAAAAATACATAGCTAAGCAAGCAGCAAAATGAGGTTGAAATATATAGCTTAAAGCAAGAAAAAAAAATCCATAATGCCTTATATAAGATGTGTGTTCAGAGAACTTACCTCTCCTAGTATCTCTTTTTATTTTATTGGGGTCTTCATAATCCCCCACCCAGTTATATTCTACTGGCATAGAAATAGGCCTTAGCTTCCCTGGAAAGAGAGGGAAAATTGAGATCATGCACCATAAGGCAGCATTAAACTAACATTCTTTAGAAGAAAGAATGAATTATGTGCTAAGCTGCTATTCTACAGGGTCGCTTATGAAGGAGGATCCAATGTTGCCTCTGAACAAGAGGTTAAGACAGGAGTTCTGTTTTCTTTAACAGAAAGGAAGCAGCTATGCATTTTTTAATTTTTTTTAAGTTTAGAAAAAATCCAGTGCCCTAAAAGATCTTCATCAGACTGATGTCTGACACTGACAAACGCATTCAAATTACTTCGGTTTTCACTGAACAATATCTATTTATTATTCTGGAAGCCCCTGGCACACACATGGGAGAAGTGTTTTTAAGCACATGTGAATTGTCGGTAATAGAAATGTGTGTGTATCACTGAAGTACCTTCCCAAAGAGCGTATTTGCTGGGGGGCTTAAAAGAACCATCAGTGGCTGAGTAAGACAGGAAGTAGAAAACCTCTACATGTGATTTCTTTTGTAGCATTTCATCCACAAAAAGCAAAATACATTATTATTGGTAAATTCTCTCTGACTTCAGACAGCAAAAGACAGAAAAGCTGATGACTCTCCTATTTTTTAAATTTTGATTGGAAGCTGCCAAACTGATTTAAAACAAAGCTGTAAACTATGATTCGTGCTTAAGGATTGCACAAATACAGTGAGAAATCAGTGAAAGTGTGCTATGGAACTTAGTGGGGTTACTTAAAGTGGTCAACTCTTTAGCAAGTTAAATAGTATATTGAAACAGAACATAGAGTAGCATATGGTACAATATCTGGAAGACTGGAAACAAAATGTTTTCCCAACAAGGTCAGCCTTTGCTCTTCTTTAAATCAATCTACCAGTCACAAAACCAAAAAGTCGGTAAATAATTTGATTTTAGAAGCAGCAAAGCTAGAAGTAAAAACTTCAGAAGTCTTGTAAATTGTTTTAGTAGAGAACCTCTACATAAAGGTCTTATTCCATGTTTTTGAGGTTAAATCCACGATACATTGAAAAAGAAAGACGTGTTTATAATGAAAACAAATATTCAAACCTGTCTATCTCCCTACAGAAGTATTATGTCCACAGAAAACACACCAGTACCCTGCAGGCAGCATAATGGTAAAAGTTTCCATTATCTTTATTTAAAAAAAAAAATGACAAAAAGCTGTATGTTCTGTACAGACCACAGGATCAGGTCACAGACACGTCACTGCTCAGGAAAATATATTTTAAACTTTTTATTTATCATTAATTTTACTATTTATGGACACATATTTAAGCCTGATTGAAGCTGGTGAGATTTAGCTCACAGGGTTACAAAGTCATTTCCTGAGTGGGGGGTGTATTCAGTTTGTGTTCACTTGATCAGAAGTTTCTTTTTCTAGAAATAAAACTTTCTTTTCTTTGCGAGGCTGAACCCACAGTATCTTAATGATAAGAATTGCATAATACAACACAAAAGCTACAAAATTGTGTAGAGTCTGACCATTATTAAAATAACATAACAAATTTTCTACAAAACCTTCAGCTATTCAAAGTACCGGATTTTGTATCTGACATTAAAACTGCAATGATGAAACTTGCTTCTTTCCTTAAACTCAAGTTTCATTTGCCTTTTACCTCTCCTAATCACCTTCTTTTTCACCTCCCCGGATCCCTTAAAACTCTTTTCCCTGCTGGCTACACACAGGAAAATTTCTTCCTTGGGATGTGAACAGAAGCTTTCCAAGGCCAATTAGCAACAACTATATAAGAGCTGGAAGTCAGTAAGAGCATGAAAGAAAAATCTCTTTGTCAATACTGTCAAAAAATGACCAAAGATTCCAAAAAAGAAATTATGGAGGGCCCTATTTACTTCTCACAAAGGAAGACTGTGAAATTTTTTTTTTTTTAAATTGACACCATCACATAATTAGTGATCAGAACACGTTGAAAACAATTATTTCTCTAGGCCTTGGAACTCTCTCTGACCTTCTTTACTGGGCCACCATAAGCCAGAAGATTTCCAGATTTCTGTGAAATCCTAAGGTCACGTCTAGCCACAAACCTTATGCTAACAAATGTCATGTGGGAAACTTTAGAACTTAATGCTAAAATGTGTTTAGAATATTTTTAGAAAATGCACTTAAATGAAAATGGACTTGATGGTGTGAATTCACTAAAAAAGAAGTGAGATCAAACACGAAAGGCTGTGTAATAAATGTGTTAAATAATAACTGATTTTCAGTGCAGTCTTTGATCCACATCTTTATAACTCTTTTTGCTAACAGAAAAAAAGGCAAAAAAAGCTATCCTGTAACAAAATAATGGATTTAGCAGTCCTTGAAGAAGAAATGTGTTTTTTTCACTCTTGACCAGCAGTATTAAAATTTAAGGTCTGGAACAGAGAGTACATCTCTGTTAATGGAACTGACTGCATTCACTAACAGTATTATCTGAAAGACTGGAGTAATAAAATTGATGTGTCCATTTTGAAAACTTAGTAGTTATTTTGTACGCAATGGGCATTGCTAGAAAACACCTGAAAACACTTTGAAATCGAAAGGATGGTGGAGATTTTGCAGCAGGATCATGTAGTTGTGAAGGAAGGGTGCATTTTATGAAAATGTAACCTTTAATGTTGTACAAGCATATTGCTCCAGGTCCTGAGGACACTTTACACAGCTCAAGCTCAATTTATATCAATGTTCCCAGGTGATTTTGGAGCTTGGCTGCATGATGTACTAAATCTATGCTTCCTCATAAATTATATCTATTTTTTTCACAAAGCTATATGATGACAGGACTACTGTAAAAACTCCAAAATACAGCTTGTGCTCAGTTTAAAAATTGAAGCAATATAGCAAGTAGGGTGAAAAATATTCAAGTGTGTGCTCAGCTAACACCATAACAGCCAAAATAATTTTTTTAAACATGAGATTCCCTCTTCACTTTCTTCTATAGCCTAACAACTCTATGTCTGCACAATATCATACTTGGCAACAGAAAACCAAGCCTCCCAGTCCAAAGCTGAAACAAGTTACAATACTAGCTAAGGGAAGGGTTCCAGCAGGTTCAAAGGGCAAATAACCAGAGTACAAGGGTTTGAGCATCACAACTCTCACTGGAAATTGTTTCTGAATTCTCAGCCTAAATAAGCCAAAATCAAAGACGTGGAAGTAGCATGAATACAGGTGCATGTTTACACAAGATTCTTTCCAGAATCTCAAATAAAAGGGGAACCACTAAAAAGCCATCACTTCCCATACAGGAGGTTAACACAGTATTGCCAAAAAAAAGGCACGGTGTTATCAGTCATACTTCAATTCTGGGACCAAAAAAAAATCTTTCAGCTTTAGAGTTTTAGAGAGCAGTGCAGCAGGAAAGCTGCATGTCATCTCGTGGTAAACTTGAAGTGGTTGTGATTGTTATTATTCCTGGTAAAATTTTTCCAATGTTGAATTCCTAAACTTATGCAAGTCTTTCCCTTATACTGAGAGAACAATTCCATTACATACTTTTAGCAAAAAAATATGGGCTTCTCGTAGTTGCTTTTTTCGATAAAATGATACTTACACATAATTGGAAAACAAAGCTGATAAAAATATAGAACTTATATTCAGAAAAATCATCAATATAAAACTGGACCTGCTCTCCCTATCACAGTAAGTATTTTTTTTTTCCTTTAACAGATTAAGCTCTTAGGTTGAAATTGGACCAAAGTAGTATAGAATTCTTAGCCAGGTCAGTGGCCATCAGAAATATTTTCGTGGTTAAAAACAAAAGCAGATGCGCAAAAATCCTAAAAACAACAAAAGGTGATTATCTTTATTAGATCAGTGCCCTACCATATGTCGGTGTGCTCTCTCTCCTTCCAGGACCACTTGTTCTTCCTTTCTCATATTCATAGCAGTATAAAACTGCATCTTCTTCAACCACATTAAAGCGTTTCCGATATTCCTGGTCAAGAAATGAGTTTGGAGATTCGGATCCTGTATGAACTGGTTTGCCCACTATATGTCTGCCAACATCATCACAGGGGAGATTTCCCTTTTCATCCCTTTAGTTAAAAAGAGAGGGTTTTAATATATTGAGACATTGATTTCTTTTTTAACTGTGATTATTTCAATAAACACAGGCTTATGTCTGTATTTCATGCACCAAAACAGATGACATCCACTCACATCACGATAACACATCATAGATATATATTCTTATGTGTATATATGCCAGTTACCTCACACATCTCTGCTTACTCAATTCTTTTACAGACTTATTATCCATTTCATTGGTTTCTCTTGAAAAGAATTCTAGAAATAAAATTGATGTGTAGATACTCTTTCTTTTTTCCTTGTTATTTTTGGAATCTACCTAGTATTTTGTGATTTAGGGCAGAGAAATAATGTTTACCTTACTTTATTACATTTGCATTTTTAAATACATCATAAAGACATGGCTGTAGGGCAAGCATTGGCAAACTCAATCTGGTTCCTTACAAATTAACCCCAGATCAAGAAGAACCAGGCAGAGGTGATGTACAGACATGTGACACAGTCTTGCACAATCCATTCAGGACTAGAAGTTGTATAGGTACATCCATGCAGTACCAAATATGATGTGTAGCATTTGCTCATAACCTGCTATTCCAGGACAGTGCTCACTTTGCAGTCTGTGTCAGATCCCCAAGATAATAATTTTTTCTTTCCTGTACCCCTGCCCTACTCTTTGAAAATGTAATCTACTCAAAGGCATTAAATGAGAGCAAGCTGTGCTGGTTTAGGAGTCCTCTCTTGCACTAGATGAACCAGGGCTCATCGGGTAAACCTGCTGGTAGAATTGTGCCTGGAGATGGCTGCAAAAGATCTAATCACATAGTTAGTTCTGGGCACCAAAATGCGTGGGAGGCAGTCAAGAGAGAAGCTGGGGCCATATGCCATTGGTGGAATCCTTCCGCCCCTCTGGACTCCCATGGGAGTTCCAAGCTGGCCAGAGTGCTGACCCATACTTCCTTTGGCACCTTCTGAGGACAAAGCAAAACCTCCTCAAGGGATCCACAAAACAGCCAGATGCTCATCAGTGCTGCTACTCCATTAGGGGTTGGCACAAGGAAGGCAGGGCAGCCCAAGCTGTGAGCGTGGAGTTAAGTGCAGAACCACCAGGCAAAGACCCTTTGCCACAGCCGTCTGGAGATGAGGGCTTCAGTTCTCAAACACAAGGGCATTTGAAAAATCTGGGCAGGCACTGACTTATGACCAGCACTTCCAGGCAACTGGCACACAGAAAGTGTTGGTCCCTTTTTGTCATGCCACCCATGTGCCATTCACGTCAGCAGCTGTCCGGTCTGTGGGTATCACCACTGAGGCAGCACAGCTTCAGGTTTTACAACTTGTATCAAAATATCAAGTCTATTACTCTATTCCAGTAAAAAAAGGAGGGCTTTTGTCTCTTTTTTCCCTTTGGAATGGGAACAACAAATTGAGAAACACAAGCTGAACAGTTTGATAATACCCAAAATAAAGACATGATTTAATATAGTTAATCACAGACAAAAAGATTGATGAAATGCAAAAACAAATTATGCACACTGTACACTATGTGACAGGTGAAATGAAGTATAGTCCATTAGGATTAAGCTGATAAAAAAATTCAAATGTACAAAGCTAAATCTCTCCATAAGAGTACAGCTTGTACCAATATGTATTATAAGATTTAATCAGAATTGGTCCAAACTACTGCATTATCATCATGATTTAAGAGATGTTATTAATGAATAATCAAAATGCATTTTGAAGATCTCGATTTCTAGAGCAGAACTGAAAAACTGATGAGTAGTGAATAATCACTAAAAATACTTCAAAAAAGAGGATGCATTTCTTATCAAAGTATTTTTGTGACAGTAAACATAATCAGAAGCAGTACAAAGTCACTACTTTTTTTTAAGATGGTGTTGTTTCAGGAGCAGCAGGTCTTCACCATATAACTACTGCATTCAAAGAGAAACAAGCCTTAGACTACGTTTTGGGAGGTTTTTCCCCATTGTAATGGATTAGAATTAAGCACTTGGTTCTTTACTGTCAATTTTCTGAAAACCATGTCCTTAAAATATTTACATAAGCATAATAAAATAGTGTTATCAGGGAGACAAAATATTCAATTCTTATGAACAATTCCAGTGTCATGACTGTTTTTATTTAATTAAAAGAAAAAAAAAGTGAACTAGAGTATGTATTGTTTGGCTATGTCACTGTAAGAAAAACATTAATTATGTCAGCAAGTTCAACTGTGTTATACATGTCACATTTGAAATAAAACAGGCTTTTTTTTTTGTTGTTTTTTCCCAAGAAATAGTAACGAAGCCAGGTACAGAAGATCAGGGATGAGGAAGGAACATGGGACACAGCTTAAGGCTTCACAAAAGACTTGTGATATCACCATGAAGTGCAAAGTCACTCTTTTGCCCTGGAAGGTTTTTTATATCTCTGAACATTAAGAATATATCATAGAATCACAACTTGTGCTCCTCACTAGGAAATTTAATTTGCCTTATTCCTCACTCTTGGATAACCCCCTGGAAAGTCTTGTCAGCATCAGGTCATACCTCCTACTAATTGGATAGAACAGTTACTGATAAGAAAGTCTAAGAAAAACTCAGCTACAGGAAACTTGGGCACAAGAAGGGACATGCTGCCCTTACAACCTTTCCAAGTACTAAGAGACTAAACCAATAGACTAACTAAAAGAAAAGCAAGAAGTCATTTAAAAATACATTAACTGGACATTCCTATATCTCTGGGTAGCCACTTCTGTATTATTTGTAGGCCATAATTCTCTCATAATTTAGCAACATTTGTGTACATTATGGAATTATACTGCATCATTTGAGGACATGTTAAGGTGGGTTGATGAATCTGCAAGGGAGATCTGCTGCTTTTCTGCCTCAGAATGCCCAGAGACCTGCGAGAGATGAAAATGCCTGTTCCAGCTGGCAGATCAGAGCAGCAGGTATCTTTTAAGGGAACAGCATGGTCACTGCACAATCTAGCAGAACAGCCACACTAAAATGCAATCCTGAAATTTGCTGTAATACTGCCTAATCAAATATATCTATAAAAGAAAACACTGGCAGGACTAATAATTCCAGTCATTGAAGTTGAAAGTTTTTTGCTTTTAACTCAGCCTCCCTTGTTGCATTACAGTTATTAGGCAAGGGGACAGATATGAACTCCTTTCCTAGTTACAGACTCAGGGTTTCAGGTAACTTTTTTTTCTTCTGAAAGAGGATGAGACTGTTACAGTCAGTTGATTACCTAATACTTGAGAAGACAGGGTACCGAACCTTCTTTTCTAAAGGCTACAGTTGGTTTTGCAGAAAAAACACTGATTCAGAACACTGTGGGTCTGATTCAGCATATCTGTCCTTAATAACCAGTTCACCTGCAAAACACAGTGCTATCAGCCTATTCTGCAGGGCAGGCTGATAAATGGGTACGAAGAAAATTGTCAGTTACTTCAAAAATATTTTTTACATCGAGTTGTACTCTGAAAGGATCTTTTTTTTACCTCGGAACATAAGGTTCTGTTGGAGGAGGGGGTATGTAGAGATCCTGAAGGGCAGAGCTGTCTCTTTTTGTAGGCGTGCTGATAGTACTGGATGGTGTAGCAACACTGCTTGTAGGACTTCTAGGAATAAGAGGCTGGTTCAAAAGAGAAGGAGAAATAATCAAGATTATATATTATACACTTTTATTTGAAAGAGCCATAAACAGAAAATCGCTCAGAAAGCTATATTTAGCATTTCTAATGTTTTGTGTGCTCTTAAACTGACTAAAAAACATTCATACTAAGGATACAGATCTATGAAAGCACTTGCATTGTGCTTATAAAATTCACTCCTCTGATTACATCCTTTTCCCTTCAGCACAGCAAGATTATTGTCAATGCCCATAAAAACAGTGATCAGCACAACTACTGCTGAAATCTTAACGAGTAAATAACATACAGAATCCAGTTAATTCCTTAATTAAACTAACACTGCAAAGAAAAAGACTAGTGTTTACAGTAAAAGGTGCATAAGTAGACATTAAATTGAATGTCAAGTCCCCCCATCTGCTCTACAGCTTAAGAATTAACTGCAAAAGCTTCAGTTTATGCCTGCAGATGCTGTTAAATCAGGTACTGCATCCTCAGAGCACACACGCTATGAGACAGAATATACTGGAGATTATTATTATTCACCATTCCTTTGGGCACACTCCTCACAAAATAACATTTACTCACAGGTAAATAAACAGCACCCTGCTTGCAGAATCATCATGCATTCTAGCTACCATACCAGTCCAAACAGGGTCCTTCCTCTTAATCACATCTACCTCATGAATTAAGCAAACCTTTTTCTTCCTCAGTTTAAACTAACCTTATTAAATCTCTGTAGGACTGAAAATTACAGCAAGATTTTCTAAAAGTCTTTACACGGATGCAGAAGAATTAAATGAGAAGAAAATTTGGATTGCTGTAGTCTACTTAATAGGATGTCTGCCTAATAATGAAAGCCTTATGTGGCTTGGTTTGTGACAGCCAAATTCAAGCAAATGAAAAACAGCAAAATGGCAAGTACAAGAGCATCTTCATAAACCCTAAATTAATCTAGTATTAAACAATTCTGAGTTTTGCTTAGAAAGATCTTTTCACCCCCCTGTCTTTTTGGAAGTTAAGTCCTTGAAAAAAGAAGTGCTGGGATGGAAGAGAGTTCACCATACCTATAATTTCTGACCTTAGTAACTACTGGAGAATACAAGCATTTCACACTGTACTGACGGCAGAGAAGCTCTGAATGTTGACTGAATGGGTGCATAGAAAGATCCTTCTGCCAGAACTATTAAACCAAAAGGGCATTCTTGTGCAGAATAATCAGTTCTCATTTTCTAGATATTAATCTTGACACTGTAGCATTATGCCTATACTGCAGAAAACCCCAACAGTTTAACAGCAGGAACTTATTCAAAATGTTGGCCTTTCATAAGCCAGCGTTAAGCAATTCAAATTCATGCTTATCAAGCAAAGTCCCCATCGTTGTGTTACTTCTTTACAATCTGCACATAGGAACAGCGAATATCACTTAGGAAACCTCATCCTTGAGCCAGTTACTGCCTTGTTTTAGGACCAGAGCCATGTTAGATGTTATGTCAAACATGATAAAATTTTCTAATTAAAACTTAGCAAGTCCACCTTCAGAGCAATGGTTCTAACCTGACACAAGTTTTCTCTTTTTCAGTGTTTGAAAACTGTATCCTATAAACAGTGACACTGCTTAATTCTTTCCTTGCTCATTAGAGTTAACGTGAGTATTCTATAGCCAGGCCAAGGAAAGACTGCCAGTATTTACAGGAAGAGAGGGAGAAAGACACACACACAAAACCAGACAGGTAGAAGACTTTACAACCACTAAAAACAAGACAAAACTCTGCAAAAGTAAGAATAAAGTTGGCGGTAAAACAGGTTTTAAAAAAACCCCAACCCAAACCCATAGAAAACACCCTAAACTCATCCCTCACCCCCACCTTTCAGAGAAACAAAAATCTTATCCTTTAAATTTTCTGACACTGTAGCCATAGATGTTTTTGAACTGCTCACTAATTCAACACTGGTTATTACCTTTCTGCTACCTTGCACTTCTATGACAAGTACACCTTGTGGCTTGCTGAGTAGCTTGTTGAATTAATTTTCATTGTAAGCCAGAAGAATTTTTTGACCTAGATCCTGTTTACACTTGTTAAGCCCAAGCTGTTTGCTCATGGCTTATACCAGCAGGAGCACTGAGAGGAAAACAACCTGGGTAGGGGGTTGCTCTTCTCTACTTAGAGGAAGAAGACAACCCTTTACCTACGTGAATAGGTGGGTAAGAGGAAAGGGAGCCCTAGAAACCAGACTGGTGGCAATCAATAGGAGTTTATAGTTTATGTCATGTAAGGAATATCATGCTCAAGCTTAAGAGTGATCTGAACTTGCAAGGGGTTGACATGCCTCTGGTGGTCCTGACCAGCTGCTGGAGGGCTACAGGACACAGGTAAAAAACTACCTTTGTGTTACAGTCTGGAATACCTGGCTGTAATTATTTAAATACTAATGATACTGGCTTGATTTCTGGGAAAAAAATAAATGAATTTGCTGAAGTCTGAGGATTCTGTTTTGTATAATTCACAGTCCCAACATACAGGTCAGTTTGTCCTCCAGGCAACTTGCTGGTTGATGCTGGAAATCAGTTTGGGTTTGTACACCTTTGAAAAACACATACATTGGTTTATCTTTTGGCACAGGAAAATGATTAAAACCGTCAGTGCAATAGGAAGAAATGGTATTTGGCCTAACACAGAAAACCACAAGCCATCCAGCTTACTGAAGGTAACTGTTCCCATGTCAGACACTTTCAGAGATGAAAATACAGTGTAATTGGTAAGAGTCTGAATGGCTGTGGTACCTCACAGGATGGCAATGTGGGTACATCTTCCCAGGGCACCTGGGGGCCCCAAGAGTATAGGAAGTGTAATACAATCTAGTACATGTGGAAGCACAATCCTGTAGGATTGTCTCAAAAGATTCTCCTGTATTTTCCAAATTTCTTCCATGTTGCCAAACTCAACTCTCTGCTTATTTCCACAGAAACAGAAAAGCTAACTAGAAGAAAAAGGGAAATCCAAATTTAAAAATTGGTCACCAGGTTTTTTTTTAAAAACGTATTTATCATGACTTCACTGGAAAATCAGTAGCTCAGTAAGAATTTCTATATGGTAAAAGCATTCAAGTGGTCTCTCCTGATAGCAGCTCAACACACTGAGAGCACTGTTAGTACTATCACCTTGTGCTGTAGGAGTCCAGCTTTCACTTTTATAAATTTTTAAAAGTCTTCAGATTCCCTTGGTTGAAAAGAAAGCCTTCAGAACACGGCCTTCAGGTATAGGGCATCTACATGGCATTTTGCATTGAAATTTAGAGACCCCAATGTTCACTCCAAGTCAATCTGATCACCTGCACGAAAACCAGCTCATGCAGCTCTCCAGTTCAATGGCAGCCACTCAGTGGACCATACGCAGGTACATTGAACAGAAAACCACATGGAACTCCATTCAAGTATTTTTCAATCAGATGCCTTGGAGATCAATGATATCAATGAGTTACTTCTCTTCCAAGGACTAGAGATTTTCCTGCTGCAGTTCCTTTTGGCAGGCTAGTAAGGGCAAGGGGGATTGCTGAAACAGCAGTAAAACTAAAAAGTTTTCAGGCCCAAAGAGTTAAATACTTGACCCATGGGAATATCCTGACAGAGAAAGTTTAGAAGTTACATATTAAAATTGGGAGTAACTTAAGAAACGTTCCACAAATGACCCTGTACCAATTTTAACCCAAAGTGACAGACAAAAAAAAAAAATTTCAATACA
The DNA here is from genome assembly GCA_013396755.1 of Sclerurus mexicanus. NCBI lineage: Eukaryota > Metazoa > Chordata > Aves > Passeriformes > Furnariidae > Sclerurus > Sclerurus mexicanus. The sequence continues at coordinate 654,635 of VWZF01000445.1, read as the reverse complement.
TTTTGGAGTACTATTTCTCAAACATTTTGAATGTACCATACTCCTTCAGGATCATTAATCTTTATGGAGCCTTTCCTAAACATCAGATGGCCAGGGAACAGGTGACCAACTGTCTCTACTTACAGCAGCTCAGGTTTCTCTCACGCAGGGAAATAGGAAGCTCCTGTAAGCACTGACTGATAGCACAGAGACACCCCAGTCCCCTCTTCCCCAGAAGCTGTCCCTGTTCTGTCCCTGGTTAGCTCTGCCCTGCAGTCCCCACCTCCCTCTTGCTACTGGGACCTGTTGCTGCTTTTCCCATTCCCAATCCTGAAAGAACTGAGAGGGTGTCCCCAGTGAGTCAGCATATTATTTTTGCTTTTTCTCTCTAAACAATGAATGTAGTTAATAATTAATAGATACTATCTAAAATTCTTTTTCATGTTCTTAAAACTCTTTGAACCTTTCATTAACTCCCTTGGAAGCTGCAATACATAGTTTGAGAAACATTGCTCCAGAAAGACATACAGTTTTTCAAAATATAAACAAAACCAATACAAAATTTTAAATTCTATTATCTTCATACAGTATTTGCATCAGTAAATAGATTTTATTGCCAATAAATGTTTCATATTGGATCAAGGTTATGACAATTCATTGTACAAAATGTTTCCAATAAAATGAACTTTTCATAAGAACAAGCATGACATGAAGTAATGAAATACTGTAACTAATTCAGCCAGAATCCATTTTAACAGTGCTGCAAAGAATGCCCAGTTTCCATGTAGGTAAAAGATAACTAACTTAAGAGCAAAGAAGTTAGTATTTTATTCAAATTTAATTATTAAAAAGTGCAGGATCATTAATTCTAATCATAAATGATGATTATAGCATTGTCTCTAGATGAATGAAGGAGGCAATATAATCAAGTAAGGAAATATACTAAACAAAAAATATAAAAGTAGCATTTGCTTTCAAACAAAGGACTGTTGTTATTGTTGCTGTTGCTTCTTAGGAGGCTGAAAAGCTGGATATATCACAGTGGAAATATGATGCATATCTAATCCAAAACAAACTGTTAAAAAAACTACAGATACTGAGCTGCTGCTGATTTTGTAGTGGTACAATTTAATCAAATACAAAACAGTACAGTGAACTATTTGGATATACAAAAGCTGACATTTAAATAGGCTTGGTGAAGGAAGGGTCAAGAAGGTTTTTTGTCCAAGTCAACACAGAAGATGTGGCTGGCAGCTGGACCTGCCCCCAGCCTCACTGAGATGTGGAAGAGCCTTTTTTCACTCATACCAGAGGGTGTAGTCTGAATTAACCGAGGCGTGGCACATGTTGCTCCAGCACTCCTTTTCTGTATCATAAAGACACTGGATGAAGAGTCTTCCACACTGTAGTAAAGTCCACTTTCTTTTTGACGAATTAACAAAGCATTTTCCAGAAGGCAAAAGAGAACTTTGCAGGTAGGTTCTTGCCAGCATGATGATAGTGACTGACATAAAATTTCATATGCTCCGAGAATCTTCTCTGTTGAACTTTCCACCCTTGTTCAAACAGCACTTCGGGGAGCCTCCCTTTGAAACCTCCCCAAAATAACACAAAGTGGAAAGGAGAAATAAAACAGACAATCTAGAGCAGAGGGTATTTATTTAAGTTAGGTTTTGAACCAGACAAAATTTTGGAGAGTTCAAAGAAAAAGTTACCTCTGTGTCAAGTAAGAAAAATTAAAAAAAATTTGAAGGTTAAAGTTAATTTGTTTGTTCACCACATTCAGGATCAGTCAGAAATACAAACTTTGCAAACTGAAACATCACTCTAAGTTCTCAGACAATGGATCAGAGTGTCAAAAAAAATAACTGAAAGACAAATTTTGGAAGGTTTGTCTTGCAGGCTTAACATCTTAATATTTATGGTACAATACCATACTAATGAACACTTTCAATTGCAAAAGGCAACCCCTGAATTCCCCAAGGCCACAGCTGCCTTATTCAAATGTTATAAAAGCAATAATGAAAAACAGAGGCTGAAAAATCCCTTAACTTCACAAATTTGGACATGATTCCAAAATGCATCACGAGAGAACCTTGATTATCAGTAAGAGCTTGGATACTGATGGATATTAAAACAGACAATCAACTGACTGGCAACAATAAAAAACCCCCAAACAAACAGCACTTTCTTTAATCAGGACACAAGGGNTTAATCAGGAGACAAGGGGGGGGGGAAAACCAACAAAAACCCAGGGACTTTTTTATTTCTCTAGTGATTGACCTTAGAGCTGAAATTAATGCACTTATGAATACAAACTCATTACGTAATGATGCCTAGTACAGCCATGGGCTAATTGTATTATTTTACTGTACATCAAGCCATTCAATATCAGTTTCAGGACCGCTACATGAGATGCATAATTCTTCTTCTTTCATTCTTTTCCCTAACCTTTCACATTTATTCTATCTGTGAAAAGAATGAATATACTACATTTCTATTAAAAAAAAAAACAGACCACCACCACAAAGAATGAATCAATAATTATGTAGCCTGCATTTAACTTCTAATTCATGGCAATGCTGCAACGTGAAGGCAGAGCTGTTCAAAGGAAACAACTGAATGTTCTAAGAATCATTTATACCAATTAAAAAGCAGTTAATATATGAACGATCTAAAAGTTTTTTCCACACGTGGAGGCCATAAATGTTTGGTTGGCATGTGGCTAATCTAGATCACTAACAGTGGACAGAAAGTTCTTCAAAATTTCACGATCAGAGTGTATAATTTAACTTCTAGGATGCCCTGTCACTCACACACCAAACTGCTTGATCCACTGGTAGTACTTGCATATTGCCTAACTGGAAGACTCATCGAGCACTTTCCCAGCTTACAGGCTCATTTAGTATCTCTCCACTAAGTCTAGTTTGTCATGTATTTGCCACTGGCAGATTTCATGTTCTTGTAAACAATTACTGTCTAAACAAGCAGAATGCAATTCGCCAATAATGACTCAACATTATTCACTTTAAGCCAAAATCAAGCTTTGAAGGTTCTCAATTACAACACCACAATGTAAATTTCAATGTAAATGAGTCTCCAATTAATTCATTGGAATATTTACCTTCTACATCCATACAACAGCTGTTAAACATATTCATTGGTGGGATGCATACAAAACCTCCTTATATTAGGGCAAATTTCCACCTTCCCACCTCACTCATCACAATATGATTAGAATGTGACACTACATTTTCCTGTGTTCAATCTATTTGCAGGACCAAAAAACCACAGCAGTCATTCTGCTGCTCCTATTTCCCATTTTATCAGAATTTCATCCCCATATCTCATTCTACAATCTTTTGAATATTTTGCTCGTATTTTGCACTTGAACAGAATTATTACTGAGTCATAATTTCCTTATAGCTTGTGTCTGCTGAATAATACATATGGTTCAATTAAGTTAACTCTGGGATGGCAGCAGAGTTGTTCTCAATTATTTCAAGACATTCTGATATAGAAAACCGAGTTATCATAGCCTCCCTTGCTTGCAAAGGTAATGGAAGTACTGCTTTCTCTTGGTTTTTTGCTATTTGCTATCACTTTTCTCCCCTCCTCTCACATTACCTCCCACACTCCTAATAAAAAAATTGCCCCTTTATGCGAATCACGGACATAAAAGGTTTCACACCAGCTGGACGGTCAAATTCCAATTGCCAAACTTATAGTTCTTCCGAAGATTTTTTTTCAGAAAATTTGTTAATAAACATTACTTCTTATTTTTACAGCTGTAAAATCACACTGCACTCTGAGTGCTTTTGCTACTTGTTATTGATAATACATACAGTACTGGTTTCACACTTAGGCTACATTTAAACTTTAACATCAGCTGACTTTAACATCTGTTCAACTCTGATCTCCATAAATCAACAACAGAAATTTCCACATTATGCAGCTTCTGAAGTTTGTCTGCACTTTACCCTGGAGCTTTGTCCACACTCCGCCTTCTTAAGAAAACTGTTGTTTCTCACACTGAAATCATAAATTACAACAGACACACATATGCCCACTGCACACATAAGCACTGATTGAGGTTCTGGCCTTTTCCTGCTGTCACGTTTGATAAAATCAGAATAATATCGTTGTGATACCAGAATTATATCTGTAATGTTTAACAGTATCTCTATTTGTACTCATATTAGCCTTGAAAATATTAATATTTTTTATGCTATTATCAAAAAGAGCCCACACCAAAAGCAATACTCCTATTGCCCCCCTCACACACTTCCCCAGTCTGTAAGATTACAGAAAAACACTCTTTAGGGTTAGTGTCATCCAATACAGACAATCTACATACAATCTGGCTGTCCAGATCCCCTTCATCATCAAATGCAGAGAAAGAGGCACGTGCAGGGTCAAATTCACTGTATCTAAGGTCGATCAGTCTAAAATAGGCTGAGAAGAATGAACCAGGAACTGCTAATGTCAGTCTGCTGGCCAAAGGGAGTAAAAATGAGAAACCTGAATGATATGTGGATATGTTCATAGTAGATACCTGAAGTCAGATCAGTTGAATAACACCCTATTACCTGTCAGAAACTTCTGTTGTGGGGCCTTCAGCATAATTATTCTAGTGTCAAATAATAAAGTAAAACAAAAAGGAATATTTAGAAGAATGGCCCAACTCACCCAAAGAAATACCAAACTCAACCAAACAGGATTTAGACTGAAAGCATTTGACCCCATTTAAAGCAACGATGTGCACGTTACATTTGTATTTATATTCTCAACAAAGCTATCAGAAAAGTGCAGCCTTCAAGTATGGACATTCATGCACTCACATCATGCATACAGATTTGCAATTTTATGTTCAGACACTAATAAGATATTCCTGGTTAAAAGTTTTTATCACATGTTTAGTCAGGTCTTTATATTTGAAAGATCAAGACATCTCAATAATTTAAAAACTTACTCCATTTCAAAGGCTACGATGCCTTTAACTATTACAAAATATATATAGTATGCATACATATATAAATATATGTATATATACACACACACATTTAAAAGAAGTTCTTCATGGCACTAGTTTCTTTTAGGTATCTCTTAACATTTTAAACGGCAAAGACCACAGCTAATGACAGTGGCATTTCCATATCTCATTTTCCTTTTGTCCAAACTTTGCAGAAGTCTCTTCTCTTTCAAATGTACTTAATTTTTAATTAGACTTTTTACTGTGATAATAAAAACAGTCCCAAAGAATGCACTCTTTATGCAAAGAAAATAAACTTCTAAACATTATTCTATCTGAACTGAATGGAAGAACAGATTATTTGTTGGTTCCATCTGTTGGTTCCATGACTTCATTAGTCTGAACATAACTTTTATGTCCTAGAGTAATCCATCACAGTGACATTTTATCCTAGAGTTAAACATGAAAGCTTTAATGAAACCATTCCATGGTTTTCAGCACGTTGCAGGCTTACTAAAATTAGGTGCCCAGCCAGACATCCTGTGCTACACCTCCTTATGTGCAAAGTTGCAATCTCAAGGACAACTTTGACACAAATACAACTTTATTTGCGTGAGGAAATTTGATGGTCAAGCACTTTATCAAATACAATCACCTCATGAATTTTCCTATAACCCTACAGGTGATCAAAGTGAGATCTCAGTTTTCTCTCCTCTTTTTTTGAGGTTATATTGTACTGAGATCTTCAGAACAAATCAAACTAAAATTTATCTGTTTGTGAAGCATGGTTGTTTTCCCTTAGCCAGAAAAATCATCTGAGGCTACTTTTCTGCACTGTAGAACACTGGGATGATTACTTCTTAACTTTGAAAAGTTCTAACAGGTTTAATTTCAATTAAGCCTATGAGAACAAACTGCAGAGAAATAATTTCAGAAACAATTTTCCAAAGCATACAAGAGTAAATCCATATGCTGCTGAGGATGAAGCACAATAAAGCATCATTGAGATAATCTATAGTTAAAATGATGGTGTATGACTTATGATTAAGCTTCATTACCTGCAGAGCAAGGGGCTTCCATCTCATATTTTTCAGTAAAGCTGGTGCTGAGGTAAGCATGCTCTGAGGTCGCTTTTTCAAAGTTAAGATAACACCACTCGGATCCTCTCGTAGTGCATTCACCAAATTTTTCAACTGCCACCCCACCTGGTAACCAGTAAAATCATCACAATAAAATTGAGGTACAGTATTCAATATGTAATGTTCCCTTTTTAAATAAGATTAGTAAAATAACATAATAGGAGTGTATATATATTAAAGGAGATTAACTCTAGAAATGTCAAAAATTAATTACCGCATAAAAATTATGTATAGCAAAATAATTAATATAATTCATTAAGATGTATATGCATCATTTCAGGTTGTAGAATTAATAAACTACTGTTAGTTCACTGCAAATGCACAATTAAATCTCAAGGCGTTTTCAAACTTAGCTCTGGTACATAGACTTTAGAGACTAGAAAGTTAAAAAGCCCTGGCTTCTGCATTGACAGTTCACTTCAAAACTGAGCATTTTGTACTTCATTTTTTACTATTTAAAGTCCACCAACCACATGTAGTCATACACTACTACTCCTAGCAGCTTATGCAAGCACAAACCAGTTCAGGGAAATCATCTACTCTTCACACTGAGATAAAAATAAAGTCAGAAACAAAAGGCCTTTTTTAAAAATAGCACTTATTTCAGCATGATTTCAGAAACAAATACAGTAAATCAATGACAGAAATTTAGTCCAGTCACTACCTGAGTATTAGCCCAAGCTAAAATTTTTCTAATTTAATTACAGCATTTTGAAATATTCTAAAATTAAAAACTTGACTAACCTGGAAAGCAATAAGTCTTTATTTATAAATGCAGGATAAAACTTTCTAAATAATTTACTTTGCACTTTTGAAAAAAGTACTTCAAATGTTAAAACATTACAACTCATGACAATGGTTTTAAGTCTGAATAATGCCTGACTACTTAATATCTACTGAGAAATACTTTAAGATGTTAAATTCCTCCACTTTCAAGTTTAGCACTTAAATTGGCAATACACAGAATCCTACATCCCATGAAAATCTTGGCCTGTAGAGTCAGAAAGTGATTATTTCTGTAAACTTGACATCTTTTCTACCTCTTTTTTTCTCTCTCCCTTCCTAAACAAACAAGTAAATTTTCCTGATATGTAAGGGATTCCAGTTACAAATATTTTCCCATTTTCACTACTTGTACAAGAACAACATTAGGAAGAAAAAAAAATCTAGAACTCTGAAGTGATAAAGTAAAAGTATCTTAAAAAGGTTACTTTATATCATGGCAATACATTTGAAAAAATCAAATAGGCAATGTGAACAAAGAGAGTACAGATGGTTCTTATCATTAGTATAGGACAATATGACAAAAATATATATTTGCTGCCTACACTTAAGCATGATAATGACACGCAGGTTGTTGCTACTTTCTTTTTACCTTATTCCCTATTACACCGAATCTCACATTGTTTGATTAATATCACTTCTTTTAAGAACTGATACTCCCATATGAACGTGACACTCCAGCCAACACTAATGCTTACCAACAACTCCGAATCACAGACACGCCTCAAACCTCATCGCTCTTTCCTCAGCTCCTGTGAACCCACCTTCCTGTCTTCACCACAACAAAGTTCATTATATCCAGCATGCACTTCTACAGGAATACTACTGAATGCAAAGGAGAAGGGTATTGACAACATGCATCGTTATAGACTATTTTTCAGCTTCCACAGAAGACTTCCAAGCATGCTGAAATTCTTATTTTCAGTCCGATGCTAAGCATATGGCTGTCATACTTTGAATGAAAGGAAACATTCAGTGTAATCACCTCCAGCTCAATTCCCACATCCTGGTGAGGTCTTCATTGTGCTTCTACAGTACCTAAATGAAGTATCTCTGAGTCCAAGCTTTGTGTCTTAACATTATGAGTTGATTAAAAAAATATCTTGCTATTCACAATACTGTTTTCTTACTTTTAGACTTCCACCACTGTTTAGAAGCAATACATTCTCCATAGTTACATAATGTCACTGTGGGCATATGCAAGGTTTCATTTGCAACCCAAAAGAAAGAATTAAAGCCTAACAGTTTATGTAAGGTATCTCTGCACATAAGCTACTGTACACTGTAATTCCCTAATGCAACAGGAATCCTTCTGCTGAATAAAGCAGCATAGGGAGCCTTGAGGAGAACATGATTTGGCCTCAATTAAGGAGTCAGGATGTAAAATTCTTCCGATTTAAGTCGGTAGGATGCTGCGTTGAGAAAGATGTGCTTTAAAACCATCTGTTTCCTCACTGAAACAGCCAGAGGAATATAAATAAAAGTGGGGACTTTTTGGTTACGCTAGCATTTTAAAAATTATTTTAAATGCACTTTCATACTTCCAGAGATAAAGTGTATCTTGTATTTAAAATATGCCTTACATTGCAACAAATGGGAGATTTTCCAGTCTATGTGAGTTAGGGGGATTAAAGAAAAAAAAAATCACATCAAAGCACTAAATCTGATGTATTTAATTTAGAAGCTCATGAATAAAAACAATTCAACTTAACTTTTCACAGGGAAATTCTGAGTTTACTATAAATTTCAAATGAAGTTCATCTTCTGCTTTTACTTAGTTCCCTGACAGAAGTTTTCTAGCTGTCCAGACAGGCCTTGAAGGCTTCTCATAATTTGAACAGACATTATTAAATTGGCCTAGAAGGAACCAGTCACAAAAGAGGCAGTCAACAATAAATTGAAGGAAATCAATGTCCACATAGGAGGTATGCTTTTCAGTTCCAACATAGTTCAGATCCTATCAAAATTCATACTGACACAGACAAAACAGAAGCAGTTTTATCTGAGGAGAGTAAGTTGGAAAGAGGAAAAGGCAGTGACCATATCTGGAACTGAAAACTGTTTTCCAGAAATTCACTTTAGTGATATGTAATCTATACTTTCTTTAAGCATGATTTGATTCTGTTCTCTCAGAGTCCCCTCCGCATTACCACCACAGTTATCAATTTTCACCTTCTAATAATCAAGTTTTTGGGCAGAGCTTTCCAAGTCCCTATCATACTTTTTTATCCTGCCCATGTACTGCAAAAAGGAAAAAGAAAGCTTCATTACTGGTTTGAAAATTCAATAGACACATAAAAGGACTGTATTAGGAGACAACTTTACTTAAAACAGCCTGAGCAATTAATTTTGAAAACAGTACACTATGCTGACCAGGTGCCCATCTTTAAAGACCAAGGAAGTTATTGTTGTTTTCTTTAAAATAAATTTGCACTGTTAAACCAGTGCCATCTAGAAGCAGCAGTCAGGAAGGGATTTCTTTGGTGGCGACCTAAACCCAGCATTTTTGGTGCCCAGTGCCTGAGTCACTGCTGGCTACCAGCACAGCTCTCAGCCAAACACAGGGAGGGATGAAGACAGCCTAGGGCAGTCCACGGGGTCCCTGAGGGGTCATGCTGACCTGTTTCTGCCAAGGAGATGACAGCACCCTTGCTGGAGGAGTCTACCACCAAGATAAAGGAGGGACAGAAGGGGTAGCTCCCATCTGTGTCATTTAAGGACCGATAGCCCAAGGCCAGATAAACAGGGCTGCTGGGGGTGGCATGGGAGGGACACCACCATCCCAAAGGGAAGTGCAATACTCTGCATGAAGAGAGGCAAGCCTGTAGACAGAGTGCCTACAATATCAGCATCAGGCCACCTCCAAATTTCTCGGTCATCCCATCTCTACGTGCCCAGAGACTGTGGCCAGGCTGGGAAGCCCCCGCAGAGCGCTCCAGAGACACTCAGGGCCACCCAAGTTGCTTCAACAGGACAGGATGGGCACACAGGAGCCCTGTGCAGCTGCATCCAGCTCTGACACATCCTCCTCGTCCCCCCTGCCAAGCACCCATTGCTCAAGTCGCAGAAAGCTTTAGCAGAGGGTGCTGTTAGAGGTCTCCCATCCGCCACCCGGGAAAAGAAAATGCCTCCATGCAGGTTGAGATATATCTTAAAAGACCTCAATGTTTCTTTGGCTTGCAGCAAGCACATCTGGATGATAGTATCACAATAGCCTGAAATTAAACTTTTATTTTAAATTCCTATTCTAATTTGCCAAGAACTTCAACTTCCTAAAGAATTAAAAGTTACTCCTCAATAATTGCTTTTTTCCCCACATAAATCTATTGTCCCCCTTTATGACCAGCTTAGAAAATTGGTAGTAATATTCCCTTTCTCTGAAGGCAAGCATGACCATTCACTGAATCTTTTTTTCACACAGCAACACTCATGACAGTATTCCCAAGCTCCTGTGCTCATTCCTGGTTACTGTTGTATGTTATGATCCAGAGAGGAACTCTGTGAAATATTAACATGTAGGCAGCTCAAACAGAACAGGATGGATTTAAATCAAGCATTTTTAGGATGCTATGAAATAACCTACAGTCTGAAAATTCTAGAACTTGTATCCCCAAAGAAACCATGGAACAGCTGCATCACTTAAAAGCATGTGAAAATATGATACACACTGAAATTACATCATCCAGTGAGTGGAATAACAGTCAAATGGTAACCAGAACAGAACCCATAGTTTTACAGGACTATTCCTAATGAAAGTTTTCTGCTTTCATGAAAAGAAAACTGCTATATTTTTTGCCTCGTTATTCTAATTCTTTCCTGACTTGCAGATTTGTAGATGGGAATAGTAATACCTTTAAATTTTTGAAGGCAAAATAATATCCTCCTGCTAAATATAACCTGCAAAGCCATGTGCTATTTTCTAGCTAAGCAAATATGCAAAATCCACTCTAGAGTTTAATTTTAAAAACTTAGTGGATTGAGGAGATAATAAAAATTCTTATTCTTTCAATGTTGCCTGTAATTAGTTGCATGCATCCAGAGTGCTTTTAGTTATCAGCTATTTCAAGCTTCAAGCTTTCACTCATCTTTCAGCTAAAAAACATGAACAATTTCTAGGAAAGTGTATTCACCTTAAGAAATGGGTGTTTTTTTAAGAACTTCCATATCTAACACCATCTTTCATTTTATTAAAAAATTAGTGCCTAAGTGTATAAGAAAAAAAACCAACCAACACTGCACTTCAAATAGCTATCAAACAGCATGTTGTTAATCAAGTCAGAATCTGACACGAAATTTAACACCATCATGCTGTTAAATTAACAGATTGATTTCCATGAACCCTGGCCAGAAACGAGGATGGTCAGCTGGCAGCACCATGAAACAAACATGGTGGTAGCAAGCATCTTCTTCCCTTCCCCCAGCTGCAGATGCCTGAAAATGCTAAAAATTAGTGGAAAACCATAGGTCTTCTGTCTCCAGAAAATATTACTGGGTGAGGAAACCCCAAAAGAATGTTTACAACATGGACTACTGCAGAGATGAAAGCTGTTAAGTGGTAGGGGAAGCAGTGTCAGGAGAACAGTAGATGCCTTTTCAGGGATTTATCCAGTTTCTTAATCTAGCAGGATAATAACATCCATGTTTGCATTATGGTTTTCTCCCAGAGAGGAGAGGTTAATAATATTGTGATTGCATAGGCTGCTATTCTAATTAAAGAGTATCTTGGCTATTATTTAAATAAATTCAATTTTAATTCAATGCTAAAGTCAGTTCTGTGCATCCTTAAAATGTCACTAAGAGCACCACACTGTACCAGTGTCCAAAGTTACAACAACACAGTTTATATGTAAAGTACATCGAAGAAAATCACATCTTTAACTTGAGAAATTCCTGCTGTTTCACTAAAACCTTTGCTTACTACTATTAAACTATTAATTGATTTTTATGTTCACTTTTGGCTATGTAAACTAAAGATCATAATTAAGAGACCTTTCCAAGAATAACTAAGTTACAAACCAAACTGAGAGTTGAGTGCAGAAATCGCTGCCTCTTATTAAGCTGCCCTAAACACATTTCCCTGTCAGAAAACGTACCTGATTCAGGCCATGATTTCTGACTGATTTTACTACCTTGCTCCTTTTAGTTATTTGCACAGCTCAGTACCATCATAAGTCAACAAATTTCACAATGTTAGTAACATGACTACAGAGCACCTCAGTAAAAAGCATCTGTATTGTCCATGGGGAAACTGAAATTTGATTTATCCGGGAACACAGAATCAGTTCCACATTGAATCTTGGACACTATTTGATAAAAATGCCTACTCTTCACCTTGTATTGACAGAATCAACTTTCAGCTCAGTGCTTATTGTTTTGCTTTTGAGTCATTGTTAATAACATCCCAGAACAAATAAATGAGCATATTTGTTGAACTGCAAAGACTCCAACTTTAAGAGTTTGATTATATCCTATTGTACAGGCATAAAGGCCAGTGACTAGGTACAATTTTTGCGGAAAAAGTGTCTTATTTTCCTGTTTCGGGGTATGGCTCTAAAAAATGGAGTTGATTTTAGTTCATTCATTTTTAGTTTATCTCTGAAATTTGAAGTGTTCTCTTTCACTTGGGTACCTGCAGTGATTGCCTCCAGCATGGTGTCTATATGGCACCTCTCTCTTCAACCAGGAGTACAGATAACCAGAAAAGACAGATACTGGCAATTTAGAAGATCTTTATTCAACCTTTCATCCACTTGCAGAACATGGCTCTCAGCATTATTTATCTTCAGAGGACTAAACTAAATTTTGCAAATGCTAGGTGGGTATCTCAAGCACCAAGTTGTGCATAATTACAGGCTAAAGGCCTCCCCTAAAGGCACCACGTTGTGCTCATGGAACTATGCAAGTACAAACCCCAGCCGCACAACGGGCAAGAAACAACTAGGTCCTTGCATCTGGATCAGGGAAATGAGGGTTCTGGTCCCAATTCTCAGTGACTACTTTTTGTGTAATATAAAAAAAGGGATCTGAGAGCCATGTTGTGATGAGCAGGCCCTACCTCTTCTTCAGCAAGGGCACAAACATTACACTGCTATGAACAAAAGTGCTACCACCAAGAATCCTCACTTGGCCTCACTTTCGGGAGCTTCCAGGGAATATATGGAGAGCCGGGTGCCTATCCATTTGAGCAGGGCTCCTAGTGAGGGGGACACCTCCACAGCCTAAGAAGAGACATTTCAGCATCCTTGGGTGGCCACAGATGACTGCTAAGTGCCAATACGTGTCTAAGCAGGCACAGAGAGTTGGTGGTACAAGCCAAATGCTCAGGCAGGATTTAGACAGACTGGATGGCACACTAGTTTGTCATGGATTAAGCTGCAGTATGGATGTGGGTTGCCCCATCATTCTTTGGGAGAGAGGAATAGCCAAGTTCTCCATCTTTCACGTAGCATAAGGAACATGCTCCTTGGAAGTGATCCTGCAGTATTAACCCACCATACAATGGGAATTTGAGCCGTGTGTGTGTGCATTGCATAGTCTCATATTTAAATTCCCCAAATACTTGTCCTGGACTTAAAATAAATACTCATAAATAAAGACGCATACACACATACATAAATAATTTTGTTTCAGATTAGATTTACATTGTCACAATTTAATATTTTAGAATGATTTCAGTGAATCAGTAATTCCAATAGTCTTTGACCCCCCTCTCTTCAGTGTATAAATAAACTACTTGAGATCTCCAGCTGCCCTGCAGCTAAACACTGCTGCTACCCTTGAATGTAGATGTTTCTTCAGACTGGACTCATATAGTGAAAATAAATTAATGTGTGTACAAAGAAATTGCAAAAAAGAAAAATCCTTAAGGTCACTAATGACAAAGCAAATTGAAAAAAAAACCAAAAAAACCCAACAAACCAAATCCAAGAAAAACCCTTTCACTGAGCTGCAAACTTATGTAGCATCACTTAGCTAAAGACACAATAGGGATAGGGATTTAAAAGAAACTGTCACAACAGAGCAGTAATTATTTAGTCATGAAAGATCTTTTTTGTTCCATTTTACTGCTATTAACCAGCCATAAACTCTGGACGGCATTCAAGCCACTGAGTTGTTTCAAACCAGTACTGAGGGTTTTTTTAAATAAAAATTTACATATTCAGAATACATTTACTAAAATAATAGAATTTCCCTGTTTTAAGTTTTCATCCCACATGACACAGCATTACTTTGCTTTTCTTACTGTTTTGATCTGTTTTTACAACAACTATGGCCGTCTTACACTTCCTTACAATTACCTCCTCATTTCATCAGAATAAAACAAGGGATTATGCAACAGAAGATCAGGCTGGAACCTGAATATCAGCTGTGTCATTTAAACAGTTGCTACCCTCACAAAGCACAGGTATTCACAATTCTTCCATCCTAACTCGTACATGGTGCAGGCTGTGCACAACTGCACTGTCAGCTGTGTTAATCTGCACAATTTTGAACACATCCCTCCTTACCTTGCATCTCCTTCTGTACAGTGTGCTTCAATTTTCAGCAACCTCAGTTAAAAGGAAATTATTAGCAGCAGAATAATACCTGCCTTCCTTCCAAACACACACATCTGAATTTACACAAACAGCAAGCCTTTTAATCTGTTCATATGAGACAAATAGAGTAATATAATCTGTATTCTATTCTACAGACACTAACAACAGAAAACTCCAATTCTACTTATTATTTGCTACCTGGGCATAAAAAATATGCTCTAATCATATATTCTGAAATGATCATTTTAACTGCAGAATATACAGTACTCTCAGAAGAACCTACTGGTAACAGTTTGTACCAAGATCAGTAGTCAGTAGCAACTACTAAGAGAATATGAAAATTACTTTTATCAGGAATAAATGCAAACATATTTTGGCAATGTATTGTCCTTAAAACATCTCTGTTGAAAATATTGATACCTTTTACAGCACTGCTTAGAGGATTTTTCTTCCTGCTACAAAGTGGGAGAAAAATAAAAAAAGAAAAACAGAAAGCAACTCTAAAAAAAATGCATCATCTTTCAATATGTTCTGTGCAGAAAGATGAATGTAACAACTAAGTCACGGGAATGCTCCACAGAATACTGCAACAGTTTTCAGCAGATAAATCCTCAGGAGTAAAGTCCTAAATACAACTTGTACAGAATACTTCATTTGGCTCCAAAACGTGGCTATCCACCAGCAGTGACACTATGATGGCCCACCAACGACATTTACAGAAAAAGTCATCTGATATCTGCAGTGGAACTCCTTCTACAATTACACTGCCTTCAAAAGATACATTGGTGCCTTGAAGTCAGCCCAGGTGTGCATTCCCAAACTGTAGCTGTATAGAGCAGTCCATGTCATCAATTACAAAAGAACCCTTTTTTCCCCTGAAGAAAAATAACCTAAGAACTCAACAGTCTGCTGAATGTTATCCATATATGTTCATTTAATCACACGAGTAAACTACCAGGGCTCAGTGACAGTAGATTTGTCCATCCTGAGGTACAGTCAGGAGAGAGAAAAAAAAAAAAATCTGGTTTTGAGTGAGTTGTAGGACAGAGCAAATGGCATCAGGTGAGCAAGACCACAATCAGCTGGCAGGGAATACTAATTGAAAAAAAAAAATGAGCCCACATCCCAGTCATGGGCATCCCAGACAATGGGCATCTCCTGTTGCACCAGTTTCTTCTTCAAATCTCCTGAAAGGACTTGTACAGCAATTCAAACTGTTGCACAGCTCCACCAATCCCACAGAGGTGGTGTACCGTGCCCAGCATTTATTCTTCAAGTGCTGTAGTGCACCATAACTGCAGCAGAGGGTTGGCATCAGGTGCTCAGGAGCACAGATCAAAGAGCACACTGAACATGGGATGTCAGTGGCCAGGTCACGGAACCAAAGGTGCCACTCACAAAGCCAGAGGCAGTAAGGAGCAGTTTCCACAACCATTTGTGACTTAGGAGTGACCCTGCCAGCTATCCCTTTCTATTCTGGGGCAAAGTCAACCAGGTTAAATGCTTTCAGCTAAGACGAGTAGGTTGACTTTAAATTAAAGTAGAAAAACTCACAGTTTAGCTCTGTTATCATCTAGGGGACAGGGAGCTGCTGGAAGGCAGCACAGTGTAGCTTTCTCCTGCAACTGAACTAATTCCACTGGAGTGTGAAACAGGTCTGGTTAAGTGTGAAAATTTAATGTGGAATGAGCAAAGGAAAATTAAATAAGGTTCGGCAGAAACATGAAGCAGAATGGGCTGGCCAAGTTTCTGCTGCTCTAACACAGACGCTACAATGACCAGTTTGTTAAGGGTTCTGTCCTGGCAGAGACAGAAGTGCAACTGGATGCCCACACTGACACAGCACATTACTTACATAAAAATGAGCCTGTGCTCATCAAAGTGGTGTGTGTTTCAGACAGCAACTCCGAACAAGCTCCAGGGATCAATGCAAAACAGATTCCACGGACAAGAGCATTCGGCATTTGTTCCCATGGGAAAACGAAAGATCGTGTTCCCTCACATATTTCATATATAAAATATTTGTGTGTATCTGCACATCTATGTAATAAAAGATAACATAAATAACACTATATCATCTCAACAGAAATCCCATGTTAAAGGGAATTGCAAGTTGACAAAAATATTTTTCCTTTTGAGGGGATCATGACAATTTAGTTCCTTTATCAGTATTGTACGATACTTATGGAGATTGTTAAAAGAGGATATGGAGTTATACTGAAATTTTGAGAGGGTACTTGGAAGACAGACTACATTTGCCAAAATGTGTGAACCTCATACCCTGACAAACTACAGAGAGTTCAGGACAGAGCCCTAAAAAACCAGGTTACTTCCATAAAGACTCCCATTAACATTTTTGAATAGACTAAAGAAGCTTTTAGATGTAAATCCCAGCCACCCTTAAAAGTTAAATAATCATGTTAACATTTACCAAACCATTGTAAACAGAGAAAGCCCAAGGATTCAGAAAGAATTAAAAGCATGATTTAAGAGCTGTTATTCTACCTCCCCTCCTACAAAAACATATGCATGACAGCAACAGAAAGAAGCTAAGCAAAAAGCTTATTTCTTTTGAATTTTTATGATCCTGCTGCACTGTTTTGTTATTCAGGTCAAGCATTATAAGAAAATAAAAGTACTGTTTTAAATAGATTATGTTAGTGGAAGTTGTATAAGATGTCAAACATCTAATGTCAAAAGCTTGGACTGACACTGCTGTCCCCTTCCTTACACTATTCCAGCCCATTTCCCCACTGAGTTTCTCTAGAACTACCACCTCCTTCAAAGTCAAGTTAATAAGGCCTTGGATGAAATACCTATGTTCACAAATACCTAGCTAGATCTGAAATGCTCTGCTAAACAGTGCAGAAAGCATGAATAAATAAAAATATGGCAACATCATTTCTCTACTTATAGGTGTTTTGTTTCAGTTTATTTCCCCCCCAAATAAGAAGATATCTACTGCAAACTCCATTTTTTATGCACATACTTCAGAGACTCATGTGCAACCCACGTTCAGTATTTCCTATGCGCTGGAATTTACCAGCTCCTAACAAACCCCAAGATGTTCTGTGGAAGTTGAACTCTCCTCACTAATTGTTCAGCAAATCTTAAAAATCTGTTCCTTAATTTTTCTAAGCAAAGATTAAGGTAAGTATTTAGAAAGGTATCATACCCTTCTTTAAATGTATACCCTTCCAATAAAGCAAGGTATGATCTTGTAAATGTATCTGTCATGTTTCAGAGGAATTTTAGCAAGAATAGTGTAAATACAAAAAGAGTTTCCACAACTCAATTCTTTGGCCTTGGCTCGGCCCACTGGAATTTCCAGTAAGAAACTTTCCGCATAAAAGCTAGGTGTTACCTACTACAAGATTCCAAAAAATCCAATTTCAACAATAATTTATAGGTGTTAAATATATTAAAGATACCCGCTTCCACAAGCAACAGATCAATAACTGACCATATTCAACTATTTTTTCCATCATTGTTATCTACGTAAGTTCTGATGAGTTTTAGCCAACAAACACAAGTTTTGGGAATCCACAAGTCTATCACACAGACGTTGTATACAATCCATATTTATTCATATATACTTGCAATGTGCCAAATATGCCTCCAAAATAAACAAACTATTACACAAGAACAGCCTGTTAATCAAGAATCCTACACCATTCTGAGTCTGTACCTCCCTGTTTTCTGCTTTGAGTATTTTCTCCACTGTTTAATCACTGATGCAACCAGAAAGACTGCTGCAGACAGTAATAATTCATATAAACAATGATAAAGTTTCCTGCACTTTCAGTTGGTTAAAAGAAGGACTATCGAGGCAAAACATACTCTTGAATTACATATGGTAGAAACATGACTACTGCAGTACAGTGCAGATTCTGAAACACCCAAGTGAGGTGGGTGTTTTTGCTTCTTTGTTACACTGAAATATTTTAGATAGGCTTTTAGAGAAGATTAAAGATGGAATTTTCAGGGAAGTTTAAGAGAAGACTTTGCCTAAATCTGAATTTTAATGAAAGAGTCACAGAATCATAGTATGGTTTGGGTTGGAAGGGACCTGACTGAACATCCAAGGTCAATTCCCCTGCCATGGGCAGGGACACCTTCTACTAGACCAGGTTGCTCAAAGCCCCATTCAAACAGACCGTGAACACTTCCAGTGACGGAGCATCCACAGCTTCTCTGGGCAACCTGTTCCAGTGCCTCACAAAGCTCACAGCGAAGAATTTCTTCCTAATATCTAATCTAAACCTACCCTCCTTCAGTGTGAAGCCATTCCCCCTTGGGCTATTACAGCCCTTGTCAGAAGTCCCTCTCCAGCTCTCCTGTAGCCCCTTCTAGGTACTGGAAGGTCTATAAGGTCTCCCTGGAGCCTTCTCTTCTCTAGGCTGAACAGTCCCTACTCTCTCAGCCTGTCCTCATAGGAAAGGTGCTTCAGCTCTCTGATCATCTTCATGGCTTCCTCTGGACTCGCTCCAACAGGTCCATGTCCTTCTCAAGCTGGGAGGAGTCATGACCCACAGTAACAGAGCTATTTAAGAAAAGATGTGTCCCGCAAGGTAAAACTGACACCGGAGATCCACATAGCTATTTAACCTCAAGAAACCACTATCTAAAGGATAATTTTCTGAACATTAGGTTTTCACTGACTTTAGGCACAACCAAATTATTTTTTCATTTTAAAAATTCAGAAGCTATTCATATTCCAGACATCCCTCCAGCAACAAGTGGAATAATCCTATTCTGCATGTTTTCCATCAAATAGCAAACAGAGTAATCACTTGAAATTCTTTGATTTCACTGCCAAACAAAATACTATAAAGATTAAGCATCACCACAAGCAAACAGGGGATGTCAATAGACAATTTAAAGGTATTTGACACCCAGTATTAGGACATGTATAATGAAAATCAATATAAATCACTTAACTATTCTCCTGCTTTGTCAGGCTGCTTATTTGAAAGTCAGTCGCTTTTCTTAAAAAGCAGCCTATTTGTAGTTATTAAAATGTGATTCTTGTAAAAAAGTAATACCTAACAAGTTGGATTTGTTAAAGCAATTGCATGGAACTTCTCTTCCCCATATTTATATTATTTCTTTGAAATATAAAGTACCAAAAGACAGGTATTAACTTCAATTTGAAAAACAAAATACACTGAAATAATTGAAGAAAATAAAGAAAAAAAAAATTTTTATGCTAAAATAAGTTTAAGAATTTTTTCTTTACATTTTGATTCTTCATTTACAAGACATCACCTAGTAACAGCTACATGTGAGTAATACTTCCCTACAGCTTTAGAGTCAGGTATTTAAAAAGCTTAGCCTGCTATTTCTGTAGTCAATACAAGTCATATAAGTTATACATGATATGTATGATACGTACATATAATATGTACGGTAAGTTACGAGGAGCAAGTTGAAAAACAAGCCCTGTATTTTCAACTAGTGAGCAGTATATCAAGTGTGGAAAAAAAAATCAATAAACAGTAAAACCAAAATGTAGCATCTTCAGAACTATTTGTCTTATAAGTAAGAATCACTATAAGGAATAATACCTCTTCCCAGAAAAACAGATTCCTAGAACTGGACAGTAAATTCCTCATGACAGAGGTCAGAGTACAGAAGGATTGACTTAGACTCTTGACAAAGTCAGCAGTATCTCCAGAAAAAAATGAAATATTTGGGCTCTAAAAGTTGAAGAGTGAATGAACTGTGCCTTTGCAAAGGTACCATGGGAGGTGCTACCACATTTCTAAGAACATCCTAGTTGAATTCCACTGTGGAAAAGTAACACTACAATACCAGAAAGTTACTTGCACGTAATATAAATTATGACAACTTTTTAAATTATATTGTTGATGCAACAAAGAAAAGCATAAGTAAATGTGTGATTTAGTCTATTACTAGACATACTGATTTCATCATATTAAACTAAGTTTGTCTTAGCTCCCTACGATCCTTTTCCTTAGGAATACAATCAATATTTTACTTCTGTTCACCTGAATAGCTTCACTGATGCAAAAGCCAAGACACCCAAATCCCACATTAAAAATTTAATCCGACTAGGTAAAAAAGCTCATCTTAAGGCTTGTCATAACATTATTATTGGTGTTAGGGATAAGAATCTGATCTTTCCATCAAATAAATCCAGTGTCAATGTGCTACAAAAACTAGAATAAATACCTAGCCAACTGGAAATTTTCAAGTTGACGAGGCAACTTTGCTCTACAGCACCATCAGAAATTGTTGGGAAAACTAGCTAGCATAAGTACTGAATGTTTAATGATGCGCTTCCTCAGATGTGGATATATTTTGATAGCCAAAATAATAAAGTTTGAAAATGTTTTTTCAAATTAAATTGATGCATTAAGCTTTTTTTAGTGTCGAAAAACAAAGAAATCATTCATCAACTGTATGTGAAAAGTAATCATGGGATACAATACTTATGAAGAAGCTATATGGCCAAAACAATATTAAAATTCACCCTGTCCTCCTTAAATTTATCAAATTACATTGCATGGCTCAAAAGATAGATTCTCATCAGTTCAGGTCCACATGTGTACATTATATTTTATATCAAACTTAGCTGGAGGACGTACTGAAATATTACACTAATTTGCGCAGGGGAGCTCACATGACATACAATGGCCCAAGGGCAGAAGTGGAACCTCGTGCAGAGGGACAAAAGAACTTTTAACAAACAACAGCTGTATTAATAATGGCAGGACAGGATTTTTTTTGTCTGTTAAAATGCTTGCAAGAACACATGTAACTAATACCACATATTGGCTTTCACTACACTCAAGAAACTTTAGACTTGGGTAAAAGAATAGTTGCTTCCTATACTGACAGCCTGCTCTTTTCTCTTACCAAGCTTTACCTTAGAAAAGGTAAATTCATTTTAACAGTTCATTAATCCTAAATAAAATCACGAGGAACTAACAAGTATCTGTTCCCACAAACAATTTGCATGGTATTATTATTTTCCTGCCTATATGAAAGATTTGTTTCATTTCAACTTTCCAAGTTCAATAATCTGCCTTTAAATTAAATTAATCACCCTAGGCATCCCTATGAGAATTTCACATGCCCGTTTTCTCAAAAACCATACTCTACACATTCCAGTAGGTTTGAAAAGTAGTAAGTTTTCCTACTTTCAGTAAGTATTCTTGATCTTAAACCCACAAGTACACGACGTTTCCAACTCCCTGCATCCCTTTGACCCAAAACTTCCATTACAGTGAAACCAACTGTTTCTTAACAGAGCATTGGTAAGCAGAAAACACCCTAACATATCTCCCAAGCCACGGCTATTTAGCCTAATTTGATACCTCCTGTAATGCTTGGACAATTGGGGTTTAGTTTAAGACCTCAGAACTACATGGTTTCAAATGAGAAAAGGAAAATTTAGATGTTAGAATAAATAATAATTTATAAAAACACATTTTTCTACACATTTTTTTCTCTATACATGCTAATGTGCCATGACACCTCTATCTCCAATTGACACAGAACATAGTTATACATACCACAGTTTGGTGGTTAACTTGAATCACTTCATCCCCAGCATGGATTTTCTTGCACCGATCTGCAGGTGACTGAATTTAAAATAAAAGAGATGATCAAGAATACAGTTCTTACCGGTCATCATCTCTCTTTCAGCAGTATGATTTCTAAGCTACATAAATCAGGTTAGATTGATAATGACATTCTACTGTGAAATAAAGAATTAAAGAAATATTTAATAAATCAATTCATTCTTGTTGGAGAAAAATGATCTGTACTATTCTACACAATAAAATCAAATGTTAAGAAAGGTATGAATATATATGATGATCGAGCCCTAAGGATTTCTTTTTAATTCCATTCTGACAAAAGGATGCTTTAATCTGCCTGACATCTCTTAAGCCTTGAAAGCCAAACTTTGGCTGAATTTTGAACCTACCAAGAATAACTGGCAATTCCTCATAAACAAATTTCATAGCATTGTCTTTTTATTCTACAACATGTTTCAACATGTTGCAGAGAACTTCAATAAATTACTGTTCTACAAAAAGTACACAAAGAGAGAAGATTAGGTCAGGTGCCACGTAGGAAGATCGTGTAAGGTAATGGCAACTTTGGTTTTTGACCATTATTAGAGTGAAAGAAATGTAACCTCGATCAAAATCCTAGAAAGATCACACTTTCAAAAAAAGCAAAGTAGTTTTGTTCTTTGCTCTTGTCTCAAAAAACCCAACTTCATAACGACAAAAATTAAAACCACAAAAAAACCCCAAACAAAAAAAACCCTCCTCCATAAAGCGAAACCCCCCCAAATATTCCCATCTTCTGTCTTTACAGCACACCAACTGTTTTCTGAGGAAAATACCCCTATGTTTAAAGGAAAATAAATTCCTTCAGCTTTTGATGGAGTCACACCACTTTAATTTTTCTCTCCACACTGTGGCTGCCAGCCCATGAAGGCACTTGAACTCCACAGCAGAAGGTGAGACTGACAGTTTGGAAAAAACCACACATGTTGCTCAGGATCAGATTTCCAAAATGCTGCTGCAAATTTTACATAAAGGAATGAAGTGAAATTAATTTTCAGGTGAGATAACAGGTAATGTAGAGAAAATGCTCCAGGCTTGAAAGGTGGACTGTTTGTAACAACCTATATACTATATCCCCATTCAAAACATATGTCTCATGGTTACCCTATGACTTGCTAGTACAACTGCATATAATTCATAGCTTAAGGGAAGGACAGTGCTTAAATGGAAGATATCTGTGAGAAACGAGAGACTGAAAGAAGGGTCACTCATGACTCAGTCCCAGGAGACATTGCACAGAGCATCCTAAATCAAACTGGGCTGGGAAAAGTGCAATTTTATGTACATAAAGAACAGCAGCCTTGACTTTTTGGCAAGACTTCAGCATTAAAAGTGTCGGCCGAGTGACTAGGGGACAAATTTTAACACTGGCGATTATGTTCTAATAATCTGTCTTCTGCCTGCCATTTCACTAATCACAGTTACTCATTCATACCTCTAAAATCTTTATAATCCTCCTATGTAATACAGCTCTTTTAGCTCAGATGTAGTTACACTTAAGACTTATAAAATGTCAATGCAAGTGAATCTTGTGTCATTACCCTTGAACTCTGCAAGACTTTATTGTGACACAAACTTTCTTTTATCTTGTCCTCAGCACTTGCAGTTTAAATCTTGACAAAACAGGTATTTGGCTTGGCATTTGGCCAAGCCATTAAAATACAGTCTAAGAATCTTCAAAGTGGAAAAGTCTATGTTAAAAAAGCCTCATTGCAATTATGCCTCAAACACACTGCAAGGTGAGGTAAAAATAATTTAGACAGAAGTGCTAAGGTTATGGTCTTGTGAAGGGGTTGCAACTCCTGCTCCCTATTGCATTTTCCTCTCCATTAAAGAACAGACCTTGCTGTGTTTTTTATCATGACTATCTAAGGAAAACATGGGAGAATTGATATTTCTTTTTTAGATGTATATGCTGACCCTTAAGCACAAGATCGATTCACTAAGTCCTACTAGGAGGAACAAGTGTGTCACATCACAACTTTATCTTCATTAGCTGGTAATTTGGTTCAACAGGGAGCTGAACAAGAGATGGAAGTACTTGGCACTAAGGGTTACACATCAATATCTAAAAGCTATTCAGAATCTGTTAAGAATTTATTCTTCAGAATAGATTTAGTTTTGTCCTTTAGGCTAAATATTATCTTTGTCCTATTCCCCAAATATAGCCACACTGTCTGAAAATTCAGTTTAGACCCCTTGGAGCACATGTGCTGCATGCCTAGAGACTTTGGTGTTATTTCTTCTAAAAGGCCTCTCTTCCCTGCCATCTAAGGGTGCCACACAAACCCAACCGAAGCACAGGAACTGGGGACACTGGGAGCACTCCCCCTTCAAAGCTACATTCCTGCTGGAGATGCACTGCCTGCTGTTACTTTAGAAAAATACTTTTTTCTGTTGGAAAACCAAAGGACAATATGGTTTTATTTGAGGGATACATTTGATGCATGAATCTCTCCAACATGGTCTAAAAGGGTTGCTCAACAAGAAACCTAAAATCTCTTGCTGGACCAATACACCCTTTAGATTTATTACTTCCAAACAAAAGACAGAAGAGATGAACTGGAAAGCTCAGCTACAGGAGCACCAGAGAGAAGCTGTGACCTGTGAGGAAACACTGCTCTCTCATAGTTCAAGTTTCAGAGCTCAGCTGCTTTGATCTGCAGGGCTGATGTGTTGGGAGAGATGACTCCTAATGCTGAACAGCAAGATCCAAACTCTAATGGGCTTTGCAGCTGGACAACAAACACCTCAAATGGCAAACAGAAAAAGCAGAACTGTGGTTACAAAACTCCTCTCTTACATTAAGGTGTCTGGCACTACCATGCTACTGTGTTTAACACAGAGACATGGTGCTTCTCTATGATCTTTCAGACAAAAAGTCTGCTAGTGTCTCACTTTGAAGAGCAGAATTGAAAAGAAAAAGGACACAAAATTCTGTTCAAATAGAAGAGAATTTAGATTCTTCTTGTTTCCTAGAAGTTAAACTGTATCGCAAATAGCAAACACGTCAAGATGAGCAGGTCAGATCACGTGCACCATCATGATCTTGCTCTGTCGATGCTGCTTAGAATAAAAAGAATTTGTGTGTGTGTTAAAGGAAGCAGTTAGTAACTGTGTTTCTAAAAGCAGGAGACACACTACTTTCTCTAGAGCATTACTCCTTTTCACAAATGCTTTAACACACAAAGGCTTCTTCCCTCAACAACAGAGTGCAATTTCTTGGTCTGCTGCGAGCACCTCCAGGGTGTCACAGTGAGTGAAAGAGTCAGTAACAACAGCAGAAAAGTCATCAGGACTGAAGCTTCCTGACATAGCTTTAAATTATATTCATGAATCACAAAAGATAAGAGTTTTGAGGGAACGCATTAAGATTTTATTTTTATCTTTGCCCCTGGGAAATTAAATCCATTAGTAAGTCATGAAGAGAAATTGTTCCTTTTCTAATCCAAGAAAAATTCAACTGTAAAAACCGTTCTCTTTATTTCATACATTTTCTAGATGAAGCTCAGCTTCGGTTCTGTTTGGTTTGTTTAGCTTTGCTAATTTCACTGATGATGTCTGTAGCTGTAGGCCTGACTCTTCAGAATTTTGATTTCAAGGACGAAATTTATTACATTTTCCTTATTCTAAGACAGGTGGCACTCACACAAGTTCTACAGCAGAATATCTATATCTATTGGTTATAATCTACGCATATCCTGCCTGCAGCAGCAGCAGCAAACAGAAAGGAAAAAGGCTATCAGATTGCAGCTCCTACGAAAGGATAAAAACAATATTCCTGTTTTATTGAGATGTTAACAGAAACTCACTGCAGATCGGATGCAGCAGCTGTAAATACCACATAGGTAGTTTGCATTTCTCCCAGGATGACACAGTCGCAGGACAAAACAAACATTACTGACAGCTTCATTTTAAGAAAATGCCATCAAAATATTAGAAAGGAATTGCCTAAATCATTATGGAACAGTTCAGTATTGTTTAGTGATTGCTCCATATTAATTGAAGATCATGGATAGAAGTCTTTCCCCCCAAATTATGGTTTTGCTCACCTCCTAACAGACAGCAAGTTCTCTAAATATAGTGTACAAGTAAAGGAGGTTGTATTTCAAAGGCTTTTGAAAAATAATCTTACGTTTTACTTGCTCTTAACGCCTTCAGTGAGAACTACTACACTGCTAGTGTTTCTTTCCATAGGCTTCCACTCAGAAGTTCATGCAGAAATATATGGTTATTTGTCAATGTGAAGGGATGTCCATTTCCATGCATTCATTTATTACAAAATGAAGATTGATAGATGGAAAATATAAAAGCTGTTTGTCTAATCTGTAGCAAACTCCAGCATAACAGCCTAAACATAATACAGACATTTATCTTTTATTCACAGAGCAAAATAACTCCAAGACAGCTGCTTCCTGTCTCAATCAACTGCAGCATTTTAGGTGTCTTGCAAGAACAAATCAAAACTGATTCCCCTGGTCTGTAACTGGGAACAACTCTTTCAATTCTGAGGAAAACAAGCACAAGCATCTCTGCTGTCCAACATGCCATTGGTCCTCAACAGCCAACTAGCACACGTTTGCAAGCAAAACGTAGTCTATAGCAAAGGGAAAGCATTAACCACAGGTAAGGTCAGAAGGGTTTCCAGGCCTGAACATACAGTATTAACAATACTTACATTTTCTGTTGTTCCAGTAATTACATGGAGACCATCATATGTTGACTTAATGTACATACCCTAAGAAAAAGACATCATGGGAAAGAATTTTTAAAGTGTTTCACAAACCATCACCATCCAAACAAAACTTGCATATCTCTAAATCTCTCTTTTCTTTTTCCTTTCTTTAAGAATTGTGGACTTTAATACATGCCATGAGGAATTTGTCTTGGATAGAAAATGTTTTTTGATACACTTCAAGAACAGTCCAAATTATTTTGGCCCTAATTAGCAATAGCAAACTAAAGCTTTTACCACAGTCATGTCCATAAATACTTCCCAGGTTTTTAATACACTCCTTCAACTACAAATATAACACCTCATTCTGAAAAGCCCCAAAATAACAAATGGCCTTAGTATGATCAATACTTCCATTTTGCTTTGACCACCATATTGGGTTTTAAAAGGTGTGGAGTCTCCAGTAGCAACTCTGCAAACATAACTTTCAAAGTGCGAGCAAATGCTCGAAACTGTGCCTGCAAAATGGCTGTAAGACTTTCTCAGAACCCCACTCATCTCCGTGGACAGCTCAGCTTTAAAACTCAATGATGCAAACTTAAACATCAACTTTGTTAGCTATCCCACTTCCTTCAAAAAATATGAAAAAGGATGGATAGCTTATGAGCAGACAGAAGTTCCTGTATGGGTAGTCTAAGACAATGTCTCAAATATGCTTTTTCATCAAGCCTTAATTCAAGCACTTTAACAGCATCCACTATGACACCGGGCGAAGGAAACAGAAGAGATAACTGGCATACACTGAGCAGTCAACAACTTCTGAGGAGTCTCTTTTCCCCCAGTTGCTTCACAGAAAGCAGGGAAACATCCTCTCCATAGCCTACTTTTTTTTCTTTTAATCACAGTGCCACAAAGAAATCTGTTTCTACCCGAGGAACAGAGTATGCTCCCTGGTGAGTAAGTATGGTAAAGAGGCAAGGAAGACATATAGGCTGGACTAATCTAATTTGGGACCAGAACTCAAAGACATTTTGGTAGCAGAAACAACAAGTACATCTCACTTAACAAAGTGGGTAATATTCCCAGTAAAAAAAAAAGGGACTTTATGAATCTCAGGATACAAGGCTCAAAAGTGAACTCCTATTATGCACAATTACATAGTGGCAGTGGCATCAAACCCAGTTGTCATATTGATCTACCACAACTAGAAGGTAACAAATCAAGAATTTGATCATCTAGGTAACAAATCAAGCTCATTACTACACAGTCAGAAACCCCTGACATCATGCGTCAACTTCCAGCTCCTTTATATACCTTCAGTAATTTGTCCATTGGCTGGCTCCATCACATAGTTTCTGCTTAACTCAATTATCTCAAATATAGAATGGCTTTTTCACACATTTATCCTCACAACACCCCTGTGAGGTAGGGAAACACTAATACACATGCATCTTAACACCAACAAACACACATCTTACAGAAAGTGTAATGAGCCACACAAGAGGCTGAGATATGTTGGTATCTGTCATTTAGCACGAATACCTGCCCTGAAACCACCAGCCATCAGGACTTAAATCCCTCTCAGGACCCAGATCCAAGAGCGGGCCACACACTCTGCAGCAGGGCAAGAGTTGGAATCACCATGACCATGGTGACAGGAACGTTGAGCCAGGTCCCCACATAAAGCATTTTCTGAAGAAAGCCACATCTTTATTGACAGTGAGTTACTACTTTTAACATCAGGGTGAAAGCCAAGGATACAGTCTCACACCTAATGGCTACACGGTGTTTTGTTTTGTGCAAAGCATTATTCCAAAGGACAGTAAGGTCATCCAAGTGTGCTATCATGGCAGAGTGCAATTCACGTCCAATCTAGTCTATTCTACAAATTTAAAAGACTTTGAAAAAGAAAAAGAAGAAAAAGAACTTTTGCAGAATGCTCTTTAAAGGTTAAGACACATTAAGAAAAAGGGTAGCTGAAAAAAAAAAACAAATCATCTCAGACTGTATTTATTCCACACGTGTAAAATTAATAAATGTTACATTAGTACCATGTCACACTAATTTTGCAAGAGCCAACATAATTCTTGTTATAAAGCTGCTTTTAAATTAGGAGAGGTAACATTTTGCAACAGAGAAATGAGCCCCTTTCAGCCACATTCTGCCACTCCTCATTTTAAGTGAACATTATATGGAAATGGTACAGAAAAGAGGATATTTCAGGATTCAATTGTTTTATCTGGGATGAACACCACAGACATTTTCAAGTTTTCCCCTCTCTGCCTCCTTGTGGCTGCACAATATCAACAGTACTTTTAGCAATCAAGAATACAGGGGAGATCAGTGTGCACTGTTCATTTGTACTGAAACACATTGGAAGATACACATGGTAGGTATTCGGAGGTAATGCCACGGTCCCTAAGAACTCACAAGAATCAGTTACATCAAATGAAAGATAATTCAGTTTACATGATTAAAATAACCATAAGCTAACGAATCTAGCAATCAGGAATAAATGTATGTCTAGATTAAAGAACAAGTAAGTCATGCTTAATTACATGAGAGATTATCCTGACCAGTTATGGGTAGAACTTTAATTTCAAACCAATCATTACATTTTATCTTGGTGATTCGGTTAAGATTTAGAAAAGAGATCTTGTGCCTTTTTTCTTTGTTTTTCTTTCCTTTTTTTGCTTTTGCTTTTTTATTTGGTTAGGTTTTTTAAACAATGAAAACAGAATGTGACATATTTCTAACATATTTTATGCAATGCTAGATGGAAAAGAAAAGAAGATACTAGTTCCATTTTATCACACACAACTGAATTTCTCTTTCACTGTGACACTATTTTAATGGAGCCCTCCAAAGCTGCACGTGCCTCTTTAACCCCAAACAGCTCTCAGAATCCTGTTCATAATTATTTCCCAGCTCCTCCAGTATGTCAAACAAAAAAAATTCAGGAGACATACTAGGAATAGTAGTATACTGGACTCCTGGAAAGGGAGTCAGCAGTGCATCTTCAATCAGCTGCCATACCCTGTTGTATCTACGACTTGTATTTTCTGAGTGATTTTTTACTTGACAGGCTTCTTTTGTGTTTGCTGCAACAGACCAAAAGGAAGTCTGAACAATCACTCTCATGTTCTGGGAAATTTACCTTTGCATTTCTGACTCTAGGAAGCTTGAAATCTTATCACAGTACCTTACCTGACTGGGATTAAGGTGATTATATGAATAGGGAAAAGTGAAATTCAAGATCAACCACTGCTACAGTTCTCTGATATTCTGTTCCATATTAAAAATAAAGATAAACTAGGAAGTGACTGTTGCAGAAAAACTACCCAAGGAAAACTCTATTTCCTTCTCTTTGTCTAAATACATTCATTGTTTTCAGTCAAGCAGCGACACTTTTAAGTTTGTTTCATGGTAAAAGGTACTATATAAGCTAATCTGTTTGGTCTCTTCGTAGAACATCAGTAGCATAAAAACATAAAATTAAATTTTGCTTACTAGTACAGATGAAACAACTTCCAAGTTCTCAAATAAAAAAGGGAAAAAAGCGAAAGCAAGGAAGGGAAAAAAGCAAAAGCAAGGAAGGGAAAAAAGCAAAAGCAAGGAAGGGAAAAAAGCAAAAGCAAGGAAGGGAAAAAAGCGAAAGCAAGGAAGGGAAAAAAAGCGAAAGCAAGGAAGGGAAAAAAAGCGAAAGCAAGGAAGGGAAAAAAAGCGAAAGCAAGGAAGGGGAAAAAAGCGAAAGCAAGGAAGGGGAAAAAAGTGAAAGCAAGGAAGGAAAAAGCAAGGATGACACACGGAAGCAGGTTGGTGATTGCAAAGCTGACCACATTAATCTATTTTAAGGTTTTTAAATAACTTTCTACCCTGAAAACTCTTCTCACCCTTACTGCACAGTCACTGCAGGCTGTATCTCTTCCCCCAGCAACATTCACTGGAGGACACATGAATGCAGTCAGTCACACAATCACACCTGGGCAAGAGACCAGGGATAGAGGAGAAAAAATAAAGGGAAAAAAGCCCCCACCAATATCAAAACAGACGTGTAACACTGCTTTATCAAGTACATTAGAGGTTCTCCACATCACAACTTCACCCATTTTCTGTTTGACAGGTTTAGTTGCTTGACAGGTTATTTAGTCATAGGTGTTAGCTAGTTTTAATATTTATATGACATGGTAAACCCTGCAACACATTTACTTGTTTCTTCTGCATTCAGGTATTAGGCTAACAATTTACATTTACCTCTGACAAATACTTACGTTTCCACAAGAAACCATCAAACACACTGAAGGAACTATTTGTGCTGATCAAAATATTCTGATAGTGCTCCCATCTTTTTTAAGTTGTAAAAACTTCAACCATCTTCTTAATTCCATCATGTATTTACCATGAGTTTAGGAAAATACATTGTTTTCCAAACTTTTAATTTCCTTCTCTTCTTCTTTCCTTTTTCTGTCTCAGATTTATGTTAGCTTCTCAACCATTGAACTTGAGAGATGTTAGATATTCTGTTTATGATAGGTGACAAAATAACCTTGCCAGTTAGCAGCCATGCTTGTCTTTTTCCTTCTGCTTGAAGTCTTTTAATCTTTATAGAACATTTATTTGGCGATTGGTAGAGCCAGCACAAAACTGTCATGTGGGCCAAAAACCTACAGAAAAGTTGATAATTTTTCCACTTCCATCACTGCACAAATCCTGGAAGAAGGTCCAGAAGTTATCGAGCTTCACACTGGTCCAAGTGCTTCTGACGTACAGAGAATATTCACAGCTCCAAGCTCAACCACGAATTCTTAAACTGACACTCTTAGCACTCAGTGGTGCAGTATGGATATGCCTTCACTGTATCTTAATTGAAAGATTTTAGTTTAAAGAAACAAACAAAGAAACAAAAGCCCAACAACCCAAAAGCATATAAAGCACCAGGAACAATGTGACAAAGGAGATCTTTAGCGAGGTTGGTCTGCTACAACGAGAAAGGTATGATATTCACCCTTCCAGTGCAAGTATACCATCCTTGGTGCCTGGTCTGGAGAGCTCACAATCTAGAGGAGATGGCACAATGTAGAAGCAACAGAATAGTGGAATACGGGTAAGGATGAAGGAAAAAAATATGACTGTGTCAAAATAGCACTGTATCCTTCAAAGGTTTGTATACTGCAGATATTTTGATGACAATGACATGATAATCCTCAGTCAGCATCAAGACCCTGTTGAGGTGGTTCACAAACACATTAAAAGAAAAAGCCCTGCCTGAAGAGCTTCCAGTTTAAACAGACAAGACAGACAGAGGGTGTAAAACAGAAGCACAAAGAGGGAAAGAGATTCTCTCATCAGCTACCCAGCAAGAACAGACTCATGAAACACATTTAAAAAAATACCACTCAGCATTTTTCAGTGACTTTGGGGTTAACATCAACCTACACAAAGACTTAAATGAGGGGAAAAAAACACAACAAAACAGTCACAAGACAGGAAAAAAAAAGAAAAAATTAAAGTACAGATAAAAATGGACAGAACTCATAAAAAGGTGACCAAGGGAAAGGGGGAGAAGATTTCCTAATTATAACAGAAGACAGGATTTTAAAAGGCTGACTGCCGTGAAGTGGTGCAAGAGTTAAAATTACAGGAATAAGTGAGGGAAACAGAGGGAGGGGAGAATCCATGAAAAGCTGATATTCTGTAAGAGGAGTTTGAAATGGATTCAGAGATAAAAAAGAAAGCCAGTGGAGGAAGGGAAAACAAACTGCAGACTAAAACAAAGGATGAGGCAATATTTACTCATCCAAGTGTTTGGGACTTTTATCACATTTTAATAGTTATTTTCCAGAATGGAAAATTAATTTAGTGTACAATTGCTTTAAGTACCTTGGCATACCAGATTTGTCAAAAAACAAATCAAACCAAAACTCAGCAACAACCAATCCAGAAATCAAAATATTCTCCAAAACTACAACATCCAGACAAGTTCACAAACGTGCTGCAAAGAGTACAGTCCTCCAAGCTGATGCAAGAAAACAGAATGAGAACAAGCTTGGGCAGAAGTTGGAAAAGCTCCCACTTCAGGCAAAAAATGTTTAACAGTATTCTGATCACCTTCTGCTCTATGTTCATAAATTATGGGAAGAGATATTATTAGTGATGTAAAGTCACACAACTGGAACTGTTATCAGTGTTGGTTTTTTTCCTTGTAGTGTGTGTTGAACACTTGAGTAAAAAAAAATGGTCAGCTCTTTAATAACACACACAGGATGGCTGCACTGAGAGCCTTTACAAGCATCCGATTAAGAATGCAGAGTTCTTGCAATAAAATTCAATGAGTTACTTATCAGCAGTGCTGTAGAGCCCTTGAATAACTTATAAAATAGCTTTATATCCCAGAGCTACTCTGAAACATTTTCCAGAATATGACAGGTTTTGTGCATAAGCCCACGCAAACTTCTTGGTTGAGTTGATCTTAGTAATTTAAATCCCTTCAGACTTCAAGATCCTAGAACAATCTGAACCATTTTTCAGAAGCTGGTATAAATGGCAAGAACTTCTTACTCATTTCTCCCTGTTCACCGAACTCTTTGCATACTTCAGTCAGCTTTACAAAATACACCCCTGTTGGCCCAGCTGCATGAGAAACCAAACTAGCGTGGGTAATCAACCCATTTTCAAGCTTTAAAACAGAAGAAGCTAAGATGGCCTATTCCTTTCCATATACACAACTTATTTTTAAAAAATCACTCTCTCATCCTGGATGATGGGTTTGATTAACTGCGTACTTCTTACCAGCCCTTCACTTGGCTTGATGTTTGTAAGCTGGATCACTTCAAGATGGGCAGACTGAGAAACCAGTGGGTCAGAAGAGAGCGAGATAATGTGATCACAGACGCCAGAGAGAGTTTTACACTAGGAAAGAAAAAAGAAAAGAATATGTCACAATAAGCATTGCAAACTATTGGCGTATCAACATACAATTTAAATCATCACGTTTTTCAAGTACATACAAGGCAGACAGAAATAAGGAGGAGAGGGAAAGGCCTCAGTCAGCAGTGCAATACAAAACACATTTCCTGTGATGACCTCGAACTAACACAGCATCAGACCAGGCAAGAACAAGTAGCAAATGCTTTTGCATCCGAGTAGAGAGAAAAAGGGACTGTGGAGCTGCTCTCGTGCATTCTCGGGGGTATGTGCCCCCGCTCTGGCACAGGGGGAGCATGTGGTGAGCTCCAACGCCCACTCTGCCCACATCTTTTGCAAAGACAATAAGTGCCCCAAATCCCATTAATTTCCATTGAACGTGCAGAAGTTCAGCATAGATGAAAGTCAGGCTCTTAATGATGACAGGTAACTCCCATTAACTCTGAAGTTTATTCTACACTAATACAAGACGTCAATTGTCTTTGGAATGGGTTTCTCATGTCCTACAGCTGCCAAGCATGATTTACTATGGCAGATAAGAAGATTACAATAAATCATCACTTCACAATGGGATTACTCCTAAATCAGTTATTGCTGGCAGCCTCTTTGCGGAAAGACAGACAAAGTTTCTAAAAAGACTGGGACTGCCAAATTGGTACTGTTTATCTCCTGATCTCTCACTCCCTGAACACCCTCTTCTCAGAAGCAGGAAAGCTGAGAAGTTTTCCTATCTTTCTTTCATATTTCTGTAAGAAAGTAGTTTTTGAGAGTTTCAATGTTTTCCATGAAGTTTTCTTTCTGCAAATTAAAACAATTTCCTTGTTCAGATTTCCAGATGCATCTTTTGTCAACAAATTCAGGGATTAGGACATTCTTCTGATCCCAAAACTGAGAATATCTCCAAAATCAATTAAGAACCAGCTTAACTGCTCTCAAATTCAAAAGATGAAATCTAACCAGTCCCCTCAAATGACTGAAACACAACTGCACATAACTGCCTTGCAAGACTGTAAAGTATAGTTCTTACAGTAAAAAATATCTACAACAATGCTGTGGAAAAATAATATAAAACTGGATATAACATCCTTGCAAAATCACCATTATACTTCCAAATGACAAAATAAAACTATCTTTTTACATAAGAAAAATAAAAAAAATTAAGTGATAAAAGAAAAAAAAAGAAACCAAATGACAATGAAATCTTAAGCCTGTTATAGACCAGGACATTGGGATTTTCTCCTCTTTAAATTATTTACAACCAATTAAAAGTTTAGGTTTGTACATAGATCGTTTATTTTACTGATCAATAATGTTGCAGGGTGAATAAACAAGTGAGAATCAAATGGAAAATATAACAAAATTTATATTACCAACATGACTTGCTTCCAGAAAAAGCACTACCTTCAAGCATAGCCACATACACCAACCCTTCTGCTTTTTCATGATGCAGAATCTTTAGTGGATAAAGGAAATCCATAAATACATATAACAAGGTTAAGAATAATTTCTGCTTTACCTGAACTAGGAAGTAGTGAAAAAGTGAACTTTATTGAAATTTGGGGTTCTTTAATGGCTTTTGGATACACAAAATTTGCTTTGAGCTGACATTTTTAAAAGGTAAAAATTGTTCCATAATAAAAATGAAAGCTTAGATTTCTGTTTGTTTGTTTTAATACAGTGCTGGCATGTTATTTGTATTTTCATTTTTCCTATAACTGCATTGACAATTATTGAAAAATTGCTTAAAAAAATTACACTCAGCACCCCACATGCAAAGTAAAGAGCAAAATTATAAATTATTCTCTGCAGACAAAAATGGAATTTTTGATTTAGACTTGTATTCACTCACCTATTCTTCCTATTAATCTCTAAAACTACTGAATTTATGAGGTTCCTGGAAGTTTCAGAGAAACTTCTGCTTATAGTCAATTACTTTTTTTCTCCTATTTTCAATTGTTGCATTGCAGAGAGATGCCAAAATGCACAGAAAGGGAGTGTTCCTATCACCCAACACAAGGCATGCCAGTCACAGACATGGCTCCTCATTAAAAAAAGTCCTCAGCTGCCTTGACAGATGATGGGGAAGGGTGAAGAGTCCAGCAAGTTCAGGATGTGGCAAAGAACAGAAGTCTAAGCTGAGATGCATTAAATAGCTCCCTGGAGCAGCTGCTCTCCCCTCTGCCTCTGCACGAGAGGGGCACAGCATATACTCCACAGTAAGCCTGTGGAGATCAGCATTCCATTACAGTTATACTGGTTGCAATCCTAAAACAAGGCGGTGTGAATATTCTCTGGGAATATCGGATGCCAAAATCACCAAGTTACCAGGATAAAAAAATCTCCCCCATATGCTTCAGTGCATTTCTAAAAGATTATTGTCTTCCCAGTCTCAGCTTTCTTAGATATTCACACTGAAATCCAACAGCATGTTACCATCACCCATTCTAAGCAGAATAAATGAGCCACAGCAAAGTCTCTAGAGAAGACCTAATGACTAGAGGACACACTTCCAGATTAAGGCTTCAAATTCTATGACCTTTCCAAAATGCAAACACTCGTTCAACATGTGGAGATGCATACACAACTACCTTCCTAG
This sequence comes from Sclerurus mexicanus, assembly GCA_013396755.1. NCBI lineage: Eukaryota > Metazoa > Chordata > Aves > Passeriformes > Furnariidae > Sclerurus > Sclerurus mexicanus. The sequence continues at coordinate 618,422 of VWZF01000445.1, read as the reverse complement.
AAATTATATGCAGGGCAAAGCTCTGCTGCAGTACTACAAAATCTTTTTCACTTCAGGAGTACCCAGAACTTACCAGCGTGAAGACAAACGCTGAACTAACTTCTAAAGCTCAACTAAATGATACCAGGTTCATTGCCACATATTAGTATCAGAGGCGACTGGGAATAGCGAAAGAAAACGGAAGGTACAAAAAAAGGTGAAAACTAAAGTTCTTGAGTTACTTCTGTCAGTTTCAGAATCAGCTACACTTGTTCTAATGGAGCATTAGTGGACCAGAGTGATTCAGTAAGACAAGCAGCCATAACTAACTGCACCCATAAAGAGAGCTGCTCAAGCAACAGCCACTCCTGATAATGAGACCTAATCATAGAATCATCTGCTCAGTAATTACGGAATGGTTCTGTCCAGAAAGTTCGTTTAATTGAAAAATGTTTTGCTTTGCATGTGAGAACAGTCCTTTCCTTTGGAGGGGAAAGGATGTTTCCTGTAGGAGGATTGTGAATTTAAAACTCACTGCTATTGCACAGCAAACTGGCATATTCACTTTGCCTGGACTTCCAAGGAATGACTGACTAATTTGGTTTTAATTAAACTGCTCTTCCTAATTTCAGAATACTATGCATTTTATTTCAGCTTTCTTGTTCTGGCGTAGTTTCAAGACCTTGGGAACACAAAGCAATTTTTTTAGACTGTGAGCCTGAGTTCTGCCCAACCATCCAAAACTTGCAGCTGCTACAAGAAAATAACTAACAACCCCCTTAGTTTCCTCTGAAATTAAAAGAAGCCTGCTTGTGTTACATACTTCCCAAATCTTACACGCTTCCCTATAAACTATTATACACTTAAATAGTTTTTGTTAAATATATCTTGGTTAAAGAGTTGAACTGTAAGTAGGATGAAGAATCCATTGTTTATGTTAAAGGCAGATTTTCATGAACACTGAGCTTGTCCAGGGCCAGGGCAGCAAGGAGCCCACTCTTACACAGCAGATATTCTCTCCCTGCAGCAAAGACACAGGCTCTCCCTGAAAACACCTCCAGAGGTAACACAGGTAAAATAAGGCATTTTTCCTTTGACTTTATTCTCAGGAACATTTCATTCAGTTTGTGGGGTTCTGTTTGAGGTTTTTGGGGAGAGAGTGGTGTGTGTCTGTGGAGGATGGGAGAAGGAGGAAGTGGGAAATTCAGCCGCAGGAACATAATGGATCTTGGATGGCTCTGGGACATATTCATAGTGTACAGCTGTGCCAGTTCACAACAGCTTTTCACTAGAGGCTCTGAATGTAGCTACTATCCAGTGCCTGCACAGGTTGCTCTTGTGGAGTTCACTGGCCAAGGCTTTTTTTACATATCAATCAGCACAAATCAGCATGCAAACGAAACAGTCTAATCACCAGGAACAGGCTTCCTCTCTGTCAGGCATCTGTATGGAGAAAGACCTCAGATCTATTCAGTGCCTTCCCACGACAAAGATGTTGCCATATGGCACAGGGGCAATGTCAATTTAATGGAGACAACATGCTACAGAATTTGAAAGTTCCCAAGTCAACCACCTTTGACTTCCCTTTGCTCCTCTTCCTAAACAGTTCCCACCAAGGCTCATGAGATTCATTCCATATTCACTCAGGCGACAACCTTGCCTAAATCTAAAATTATGTTCTATGTAACTTCACTTCTAGCTTGACTAAATTTTTACTAACCATCCCAGACTTCACTGGAGCTTTCATCTTGGCACATGCAAGCCCAATTTGAGAAATTATATAGGTGAGAGAAATCCAGGGGAATTAACATTAATTTTTAAAATTATTAATTATAAATAAAAATTATTTTATTTTATGGAAAATAATGGCCTGATACAATACTTTGCATGTGGGCTACTCAATTAATTTGAACAGAAGAAAAGCACTCAAGCAATAAACTTTTGCTACGCGATTTGTTCCTGACAATTTATGAACACATTATTTCTCAGCATAATTATTCAGGACAAGCTGCATTGTAGACGGATATTTCAGTTCCAGTAAAATCAGATGGTACTACTATCATCTCACCTTTTCTCTCAAATGGTAGAGTACCTTTGGATGCTTTGTAAAACTACACTTCTGTTTATGAAAACACTGTTAATGAACTCTGGATCCTTTATCTTTTGTGACTGTTCACTGCCTGCTGCAGTGCAGTATTAGCTACAGCAAGAAGCCACAGGAAGCTGAGGATCCAATTGCTCCCTCAAAAATCAGGCAGCATCAAAAATCTCCAGCCTCCCTCAAGCTGCACTCAGCTTCCCGTCTGCAAGGTATCTGAAGAACGGGAAAGCATTGGTCCAGGCTAGGGAAAAAAGCAAGTTACAAATGACTGACTGAGAGAAATCAACAGATTATTGCATTTTCTTCTTTTGTCACACAGTCCCTGTTCTCACTAAAAGCCTTCTAGCAACAACTTCCATTCTGTTTTGCAGTAACTCATCACTGCACCTCAGTAATAAATTCTTCTCTCTGTTCAAGTGACACACTTATAATTGCAGATTGAACCACAGCCTTTATGTGCAAAGCTAAATGATTCAAAGGAGGACAAACAATGCCACCACACAGTACCTAGTTGTTTGGTAGAAATTCAAAGGGAAACATTATCTTTCCCCTCAGTAGGCAAGTACATTATGCCCCAGAGCATGAAGAATGACAGATAATACATAGTTTCTACCTGTATTTTTGGACTGTAGGGTACCAATTTCTAACAGCTTTTCCACAATTACTCCTTCTTTCAGCCAAGGGGATGAGAACTTAAAGGTGACTAAATTAGATTTGTATCTGCTTTGATTCTCTGTGGCTAATTCAGTTTGTGCTGGGCAAATGCCAGTCTTTTGCAGCAGTGCAGGTACCCATGGACATGGCCTTCAGTGGCCTTCCATCAAACTGCTTGTCTGTTCAATTCAGGCAGCTCTAGGGTCACCAAGCATTTCTGGTCCAACAAACAAACTTGTATTTGTTCCTGTCCTTAATTTTACCCAGGCTAGTGACCAACCTTAAACCTATCTTGCCAAGTATGTGCAATACTGCAGCATCCTGGCTTAAACACAATTCCCAGGACTGAGGGCAAGAAAAGCACCAGCCTCCCTCATCAACTCTCTCACCTACGTAATTTGAATGAGGGACAGGATACCAATAAGGCATATGGACACTTAAGGCTAAAAGGAAGAAAAAATGCCTGTGCAATGTTGAGTTTAGTATGTTTGGAAAAAAAAAAAAATAAAGCAGCTCAGTTATTTACAACTGTCCAGACCAGTGAAGTCTAATTAGAAAGAGTAAGCCAAACCAAACAATTATTAATCAATTAATTTTAGCCCAAAACATTTATTGTATTGTATGGAATATATGAGGACCTTCAGTAAATGGGTCTGAGCTTGCATTTGTACATACATGAAGTTTAAACTGTGAACTACATCTTATTTTGGATGCAATAGAGAGGCTTCTATTACAGTGAAGCTTGCTTGGTTCAATTTGCAAGGAACAGATTCTTGAAAGGAAGAAGGTGGTTACTTTTTCTTAAGACTATAAAAATTATACCTTTGACAATGTATTTTTAGTCCATTATAGTTCTATAACAAATATTCAAATATAGTGGGCAGGAGCAAATTATCATCGCTGTGGTTTCAACAAAGCTCTCAGCAACAAGAACATTCTGATCCATTGCCTAGTTCTTTTCTTTTTTCAACTTAGCAATTCTTCTTTAATTTAAATAGCGCGTTTGTTTTTCGAAAAACTTCTGAATATTAACTTCACTTTGCAGATCCACTTTCTACCCTTCTCCAACTAAATAAAATTATATTTTCTTTTTGCAGGAAATGCAGCCTGATTTTGAAAAAGTGAAATTCCTTAGGAAAACATTCTCTTTTCTTATGGAATTAAACTAAAAAAGCTAAAAGAAAAACTATTAAAATTTTACAGTTAAACTTATTATTAATCTGACTGGAGCCCAGTTTCTAATTTCTATAATTAGTTCTTCTTGCTTTGCTCTCCCTTTAATACTCTACTGCTTCACATGGATTAATCTGAACTGGGTATTTCCATCATATATACAGACTTGAACAGCTGAATGGAATCAATGAATTATTCTTCAAATATTTTAAAGCTCCATTTACACTTTCGCAATGTTTAACTTATAATTCCCCAAATAAGCAGAACTGATACCCTTTTAAGCTGGAGTGGCTTTATAAACATTTTATCATCTCAAGCTAAGTCAAGCTAAATATAAACTAGAAAGAGCATACTAATTTTCAATTTTGAACACTACACCTGTGGCTTATCCTTTCGTATTTAGGCTCAGGGTATTTTAAAACCTGTTCTTCTAAAATTAATGTTTTCTACTGCCATCTACTTCTCTTGGTATTATTTTCTGGTGCTATTTACTTTCTGTTTATATCAACAAATTATCATTACTTAACTCTTTATTTACATTGCTTACTGAGCAAAAGCTAACCTGGAAAAACCATACTGAAAAATGAAGTGTCAGAAATATGAAGCATTTCTCTGTATTCTCAAATATTTCAGAAATATCAGTGTGTTATGCACAAAACCCAACACATTATTCCTGGGTGGTTTTATACTTCTTATTCCACAGAAACCAAGTGTTTCTGTGAATGAAGTCACAGGAAGAATTCAGAACTTTTAGAAATATAGCTGTCTTTAAAATAATTGGTTCAACACTCCTCTAATTCTAGGGCAAAAAATTATAGAAGAGACATTTCCCCCTCAGACACACTATGGAATTCCATTTAGAAAAAAAATCAACAAGTTTAAGTAGGTAATTTCCTCTTAAAACTTCATAATTTTCCTATCAGATCTTTTTCTTTTGGATACATTTTATGTGTTTACTTGAATAACACAGATTAGTTTACTACTTAAACTGATACTGTGAGTAGCAATCAAAATGCTTTTCTAAAGCATGGGAATACATGAACTGATGTTAAATCATACTATCCATGGACAAGGTGATTCAGCAATCTCCACAGGAACACTCACGGCAAAACTTCTGAAGGCAAGAGGACATTCATTTGCTTTTCGAAAGAAATTGCTGCCATTGGAATACAGACACATGAACCATTTTTTGGTCCTACCTAATCAAAAGGCAATGTGACTCCTTTCAATTCTAATTTATCATCAGCCTTTTCAGCTCCATGTGCAAAATACTACCTTTCAAATTCTAAATATGATCTCAAATCCTATCTTTTAATGACTTAGTCACAGATTTACATCTTTCACCAATTGCTTTTGGTCAGCTTTTCCCACACCAAATCCCATCTGATACGCAACATGGTCAGAAATGAGCCAAGTTACAAGTAATACATACAGTCATTTTTAACCCTAGGCTTCACTAAAACATCGAAGGCTCTTTTCATATTCCTGTTTCCTTGCAAGCTTGAGCACTAATCACAGAAGCTACAGTAACATGTATGTCCACCTGTGACCACAGTGATGTTACTGTGGATTAAAGAAATAAACCTATGAGACTCTGAATGATATAACACAATAAAACTTTTGAAACCTATCTCAATTTTGTGCATTCATGTATCTGAAATGAATCCCTCTCCATTTCCTCAAAAATTGCTTGTTGAAGTCTGTATTAACTGATGCTTCATGAGCTCTAAACACTGACAGCTCCCTCTGCAATCCTTTATGCTCATTTGTAAAATGTATATACTGTAGATAACAGATGGCAGAACTCTCATCTCTTACAGCAGACAACAAGCATGTTTTGAAAACCAGGCTATACATAATGATTTCAAACTTAAAGCACTTCAACTTTTGTCAAGATTATGCAATTAAAAACTTCCTGACTTCACTACTTGCAGTTGCAGAGATTGGCCTAGCATAGATGAGCTCACTAAATTTGCTAATTTGTTGTGTCCCACAGCTGAAAAACTGTAAGTGAAACTTAAAAACACAAGGAGATGTTTTTATTCCACATCACTGTGAAACTAAAGCACCAAAAGTTTGTAGAACTCAACCTGCCAAGCATTTAATATGGGAACAATAGGGGGGGAGGAAAGTATTTTAAAATTTAATGGAAAGTTCACCTTTTAAAATAAAGAAATGCGGTATTTTCTTGCTTAAGCTCTGATAATAAGAAGAGTATAATACCAAAACCTACCTAAACGTGAAATACAGTGAATAAATTAAGCCAATTCATTACTCACTCCTAGAGATACTATCTTAATTTATCACTTTTAGAAACAAACTCTGGGTTAACTTCATACTCACTAAAGCTCATCTGCAACATGAAACACAATTTAATACCTAAAACTTAGGCACAGATTTCAAACAAAGTGTACTCAAGCTTTTAATGCTTTATGCACCAGCCTTTCCAACCCATCCTGTTTTCCTATGCCCCAATTACTTTCATCTGCTTTATTTACCATCAGTAGTGCTACAGATTCTGGGAACAGACCATTGTATTTATGCTGAGAATTGAAAAGAAAACATTGCATTAATTTTCCTATCATTAGGCTATCTCCAGGCTCCTATGAGGAATAGAGCAGTATAAATGAAGCTGTATCACTAACATATATGATTTCATAGAAGCCTAGCAACCAGTTCTCTCTCAAAAAAAAAAAAAAAGCCATTTTACAGAATCATTCTTCTGATCATGGTTTACAAATAACAGATGGGGCTTGAGCCAAACAAACACAAGCCCTTGCAAAGTTTCTGGCTTCTTATATGCCAGGTTTGGCTTCCGTAACATCATGACCTGTTCACAAGTAGTTCCATACATTCACTCAGTCATACCCAGACTAGTTCATTATCACACCAGCACTGCATACAAAAAGCACAGAACACACAGCTCTAAAATTCTACATGGTCTATATATTTTTTAACAAAAATCCAAACACTACTCACCACATGAAGAATTTTATTCTCAGTTTCATATACTGTGCAATCCTGAAAAAGTAAAGCAGAAAAAGCACGTTAAGTTGGTCCAATCACTCTCCCTTCCTTGAATTATCATTAAAAAGAGTTGAACTGAATTGAAAAGTCCTTAGGATAGAACAAAATATTTCAAAGACTCAGACAGCATGAAAAGATTCACGTAACCAAAATGTGAAGCCATCACCGAAAGGCAATTCTGGTAAATATTGGTATCTATTCCCTAGTTCCAGTTGCTTCCTTCTTTGAGACAGATAATGCTCTTTCTCCACTTAACATCCTTTTGGCACATATCAACTAGTCCCATACCAGACAAGTTCCTTCAACCAGTCATGCCTGACCACGGACAAAAGGGACCTGTTTGTAGTGGTAACACTGAAAAACAGAGGTACCAGCAATAGTCTTAAGTGGCTAAGAAAGGAAACCAAGACGAGCAATTCTTCCTGAGCTGAACTGACATGTTTGCACACTCTGCCAAAGAAAAGGAAAACTCTGGGAGGAGGAAGAATGGATTGTTTGTAACATCCCATGTTACATACATGGGATGGAGGAGAAACGCCAAATACAAAACACGGGAAATTTGAGGCAGACCTTCTTGTTACACACAGCCTGCTGGGGACCGCATGTACATTCTTGTTACCTTATGTAGCATGTGAGGCAGTTTCTATAGGCAAGACTAACAGATGGGAATCTGGGACTGTGAAAGTTTTTCTGACAGGCTAAAAATCTCAGTGGATATAAAGAAATGGAATTAGCAAGGCAGAGGGCACATGAAATGCAACCAACACTGATGAAAGAACCACTCTTTTTTAAGTTCATCAGATGCTGTAACTTTCCAATAATTAGTGCAAACTCTGTTTAGAACAGATGCTTTACATCCTATCTATTAAATCACACGAAAAATGTGATTCAGTTTTCATGTATAAAGTCTCATTTTAAAATCAGCTTATCCTGCTAGAAAAACAACTTTTTTATATGCAGCTGTTCTATAAAGAATGAACTTTTAATCCATGAAACACTTCTAGTGTTACTCAGGCAAGAAAAGCCAAAGTGTTCTTAAGCTTTATATAAAGCAACCTATGCAGAAGTAGCAGGTTGATAGGGAGCATTTTCCTAATAACAGCTGTTGGCATTCAAGAAACATTTGCCAGTAAGTGTAGCTGGAAAGAATATCTAACACATTTAATTATATGCAGACATCAATGAAGTATTTGCAATCTTAGTAGCAAAACACACATTTCATTGTTATATGTGGGAGGGCATGTAACATTTTCAATCTGGATACATCTATTTTCTGCATGGTTTCTTATGAATCATTTTGCAAAAATAGCAGGAAGAGATTGCAACATTTATATTGAAGAACAAAAAAAAAAAAGCTTTTAAGCATACATAATTATTTCATTGGTAATGGGAAGAATTTAGTGTAAGTTTAAACATTCAGCTCCAAGAGGATACTGCTTGAGAAGTTTCACTACTAAAGGAAGAAGAATTCTGTGTTCTCAGATACTGTAGAGGCTTAATACAAACAAGAAAACAGTGAATAACAGACAAATACTACTAAATCCTTGAAATTAATCTCTTCCACGATAATGAAGAAAGCTAAATATGCTTATTTCCAGCAACGAGTATATATATAAAAAAATTAAAATATATTTCTAACTCCATAAAGGACAGTAAAACCAGTGGAAAACTTCTCAGGCATCCAGTCTATGAACAGATTCACCCTTCTCTCTTCAACATATAATTCCCTACAAAACCAGGGTCTAGGAAGAGGAATTGCTAAATGAGTTCATCACATAGCAGACAGCAGATTGTTGATATTATATCTTCATATTCAGGCAAGAGAAAAATTAACAGTCCAGTAAACCATAAAAGACAGAAAAAAATGGAGAAAAGCAAATTCAATGCCTAGGTAAAAAACCCCAAACAATTCCTAAACATATTTTTTCCCATGTTTGAATGACATCCAACTAAACCTAATTCAAGCATGAACTCAGGGAAACATGCAGGAATGTAAAGAACCGTGCTCGCATAGCCCAGAGCAGCCCTGAAGTCCAGGATTCAGAGGAACCTAGGAAAAGGTCACCAAGCTGATTCCTGCAGCTCGTTTCAATTTCCTGCAGCCATCCCTAGAGGAGAGGGCTGAGACTGCTTCTGAATGACCCCAAGAGCAAAAGCCACATGTCACTTTCTGTCATAGGGAACAGCATATGTCCCCTTGGCTGCCTCGTGCTTTATCTTTAAGCAAGTGCAAAAGAGAACTGTGCCCACCCTCTGCAAACATCCCTTAGGTAAAATGGTATGCTGAATGCAAATTGCTAGGGGCCCGTACCATTTACAGTTATTGCTTTTCTATACCCATTTCATTTCAACTGAAAGAGCTTAAAGCACTTGAAAACTATAAAAAGTCTCTAACTATGCAATTAGAAATAAATTTTTATTCTTAATAGCATCCCACCCACACCTGGAGAATGACTCTTCCTTCCATACAAGCCTATATCTTACTTCTGAAAGATTTTCTTAAATACCTGTTTAACTACAGTATCAAAACATTGCAATTAATGTGAGAAACAGATCATATGCAAGTTTAACATCAACTTTTTTCTACTTCAGAAAAGCAAGAACACACAAAAATCTGCAACCAAGTTTTACTCCTACACAAGATAAAAATTTGCTATTCACTTAGTTAAACAATACTGTGATTATCCTTGAACTGAAATACACAGTTACAGCAAGAAGGAGATATATTACTTTTACCTGTTTATTCTTTGAACTTCACCCATATATGCACTGCCATACTACAACTGAAGCTAGGCTATATGATCTTCTTCTAAACAACTAAATAAAGCTTCAGCTGCACAGTATGATTTTATTGTCTAAATATGGATTATTTTCTAAGAGATTAATGACACAGATTGTTAGTAAAACAACAAAAGAAGTTGTGTTCATTTAAATTTCCTGAAGACATAGTCAAATAGTGGCCATAAGTAGTTTCAGAGAGAAAAATGGGACAGTGCTATCCATGAAACAAAAAGAGAGAAATAAAAGGGAAACATGATGGAACAACTTCATTACTAATATCAGATTTTCATGGTCACTCTTTCCACTCTGCTTCATGGATAAGGAATGGTAAAAGTGACCTTTGTGGAGGCAGCTGGAACCGGGCTAAAATCCCAAAAAAAGGGAAACGTGAGGGCCAAAACTGGAAGAAAAAAAAGAGAAGCAGTAAAGGAGGAAGATAAGAGCAAAAACAAATCACACAAATCAGGGAGAGGGTTCTTTTGCATTTTAATCCTGGAATAATATTAAAACCTAATTTTAAAACTACAAGCACAGTAGCAAGACCTACACCACACTGCAATTGAGAGGCATCACTTACTTTCTTGCAGAAGCTCCAACCTTCATAACCACAATTCTGCATTATTTCTACAAAAAATTTTAAGTTTCATCTGCACCGATCCCACCATAATGCCATAAGGAATAATTCCTAAGCACACTTAAATTAAACCCACTGAATTAGACAGCACTGGCTTGTGACAATGCTGCAAAATGTACACATATCACTGGCCACCATAGACATTCCTAGAACAAATCCCATGTGAAACAACATATATAAATAAAATACAAATATTTGTGCCCTTTTTTTCAAAAGCAGTGTTTATGATGCTATGTTTTTCGATTTTTTTTTTTTTTAAGTTCTACCCTCAGTATTACTACCTTTTTTTTAAACATTTGTCCTAGTATGTCACAGAAGTGGTGAGTGGGGTCAGCTAATTACACCAGAACTTTTCTTACATTTTGTTGTCTTTTTACTCAAGTAGATTAAATCTTAACTCAAAATGTGAAGTACTGAGATACAGAAGACCTGCCAACTCATCCTACTGCTCACATATCCCACAGGTGAAAAAATGATCATGCAGTTCTCTAGTACTATTACTATGGGATAACTATTCAGCAGAAAACACTTCTGTCTTTCCATATATATGATCTGGTGTCCTGGTCTGAGTTGGCAACCTGTCAAATTACCTACTACAATTACCTGTCAAACTCACCTCTCAAGATACTTGTAGGTCATAATCTCAAAACATACCATCATTCTTACCACTGCTGCTAGAATAATTATTCATGGTTTTGCCACTTATCCTAGGCAGCTGCTGCACTGCATTCTTGGCAGTCTTAAGTTCCTATGAACTCCACAACTTAACTTCAGCATAAAATTATGCTAGTTCAGAAAATAAAATATATACCTACAAATAGTTCATGGATACAAAAAGGGAGAAATGCAGAAATATACTCATTAGTTCTTTCAGCAACATTCTGGCATTTCTAGTAATCCTTAGATCAGAGTGCTCAAGAGACAGCGTGGACTTCTGTCTTAGTTGCTCATGTATACGTTATTAACCTGATCTATTTTTCCTACAAGGCAAGGCAATTTCCTAGGCAGAACTGACACAGAAGCAGGTTACATGAGTGCCAGCAACAAAACCCAAATCTCCCAATTCTCAGGTAACGTGTTACCCAAAAAATGTCCTTTGTAAATTCATATGATAGCAGCATTGCCCAGAAGCAGGTTGTGTGATGGAGTCAACTGGAACAACTTGTGAAGAACAAGAACTTGCCATGAGATTATTAATTCTCCAGGCATCTTTCAAGCCACTTCTGGTAGAACTTCTTCCCTGTTCTTCTCATTTATCTTCCTCTGCAGCCCAACTGAATTTACATGAAGGCAATTTATATGCATGTATTTGTGTATATTGCACCGTTTTTTTCCAGCATTTTGCAGAAAAAAATGTAGGTAATTGTATTAGGAACACCATTTTAAAAGTGGCAGTAAAATCACCTGGGAAATACATCTTATATAAGCAACCCTACTCATCTTCCATGTCTAGTTCAAAGAGGGCAAGAACTAGACTTTACGTACTGCTTAAAAATAGATGTCTGATGGAATTGCTGTCACCATTGTTTTTAAAGTCATGCAAAATGTTCTAAGCTATGCAACTTCAGTACTTCATTTGTAACAAAAATAATGAATTACATGACTGCTAAAAGAGGGTTCAGACTCTCATGCATTGCCAAACCTTTGGCATAAAATCTCTCTCCAGCAATGTAGCCATTGGTTGGAATCAAGCCAAGCCATCCCTTAAATCCCTTTGCTTCTCAAATTGATTAAAACTGTAACTGAATCCTTTAATAGCAGTATAAATCAAATGGATGATCTGTCGGTCTTGCTACTTAGCAACAATAAAAAATAATTAACTTGAGAATGCTTAGACATAGCTCTCAGCCCCTTCGGTCTCAGTACTGCACCATCAAAAATAAGTTCTTCTGGCTTCAAGGAGCCTACTCTGAGCCTGTTCAAGTGTCAATAGCTCTAGGGAAATTGTGCCATTGGCTCTAGAAAGGCTCATTTAGTTTGAATTCTGCCCAATTCAGCTATAGCAAGAGAGCCACAAGAATGAGGTTTGCTGGAGTTGTTACTGAAGGTTCTTGCAGAAGTTCTAAACGATGACAAAGTCTAAAGCTTTGCCAACATGAAGAAGGCAAAAGTTCTATAACTTTCCGTGTACCTTCATTCATTATTATCCTTCACTGTTTTTCTTGGACTGAGTCACTGGTACAATGGTAAGACAGGTTGAGTTCATTAAGCCTTTCACTATAATTTGAAAATACATTGAAAATATGTTAATTACAGCTGATGGCAGATATAAACAGTGACAGCATTGAAACAATAAACTTAACTGATATCCCAGAATGGTTTTGGGTTGGAAGAGACCTTAAAGATCATTTAGTTCCAATACCATTGGCATGAGCAAGGATGCCACCCACTAGACCATGTTGCTCAAAGCTCCATCCAATCTGGCCTTGAACACCTCCAGGAAGAGAGTATCCCCAGCTCTTCTGGGCAATCTGTTCCAGTGTCTCACAAACTCACAGTGAAGAATTTCTTCCTTATATCTAATCTAAACCTACTCTCTTTCAGTTTAAAGCCATTCCCCCTTGTCCTGTCACCACACACTCTTGTAGGAAGTCCCTCTCCAGCTCTCTCTTAGAACCCTTTAAGTACTGGAAGGCTGCCAGAAGGTGTCCCTAGACCCTTCTCTTCTCCCAGATGAACAACTCTGACTCACTCAGCCTGTCCTCATAGGAGAGGTGTTCTGGCCCTCTGATCATCTTCATGGCCTCTTCTGGACTCATTTCAACAGGTTCACATCCTTCTTACAGTGGAGCCCCAGAGCTGGATGCAGCACTGCAGGTGGGGTCTCAAGAGAGCAGAGTAGGGGGGAACCACCTCCCTTGACCTGCTGGTCACACTGCTTTTGAAGCAGCCCAGGATATAGCTGGCTATGAAATACTGACTGCTATCACAGAGCCCTGCTCAGACTGTGATGTACAAGTATGTCTGGGTAATTGCTGGAATAACAGAAGACAAATTGGCAAGATATACAGCTCTGTTCAACCCTCTCCCCTCCAACTCCCTCTACAAAAACAAAAAACTCTTAAATACTCTGAAAGCTATGAAAGTTGGCAGGCAGGTAACATTCTCCTCTGGCAACATGCAAAGAAATAAGAGCATGACACAGTCAGAGGTTTCCTGAGTTACTTTGCCACATCTTAGCTTTTAAGAGGTCTAGCAGGTTTTTGAATACAAAAGATATGGGCCTTGGGGACACTGACAATTACATGTTTGGAAGAGAGGGAGGGGGAAAGGAAGTACCTTTCTCCTGCCTTTTACCTAAAATGCAATAGCAAGCTCCTCCAAGCTACACAGTGCTTGCAAAGACAATCCTTGGCTGCTGCCATACAAATTTAATTTTTAAAATTACACAGACATTGTTAAAAACCTACACTGTATTTCTAAGCAGTCATCCCAAAATAAGCTCTTTCCATTACTTTCTTTCCATTGAGCTGATCCAAAAGTCTCCCATCATGGCTGTTCCGACTGCCACAGTCCCAGGGAGCTCTATCCTCAACTCTCCCCTTTTTTGCAGCTTCTTCCCTATTGCTCAGCAGCCTCCTAAAATCATGCTGCTTTAATTATCATCTCTGTGCGGATGAGTCACAGATCTCTCGTCCCTTCTGTTCACACTCACAGTTCAGAATCTCCTTCTGGATATTTGCCACCAGCCCTAACACAGTATGCTGGAAAGCTGAAATCACGTTTCTTCCCAAACGCTCCCTGTTCTCCCTTTCTTTCCCTGTCTCTGTCAACAGCTCCACCACCTTATGTCCCATAAGCTCACAACCTGGGTGCCATTTTCAACTCCTCTTTGCTTCCCACACAAATCCTGTCGATTTTATTCCCACTGCCATTCAGAAATATTTGCTTTCTTTCTCACTTCTGCTGCAATTATTCAATCCCTGCAGTTTCTTGCCACTGGGTCTATGGCCTCCTCACTCTACTATTATTCCCTTCCTCTGCACACTGAAGCCAGAACTCATTTGTACCTGCAGAACCCACTCTGTCCTCTCCCAGCAGAAACATGCATAAGGACTGACAGAGATGGGAGAAAGCAGAAAGATGAGCACACATCATTTAACATAGTAAGGAGAGAGGAAAAAAATCCCTATTGGAAAAATACAAGCTGTTTTTCCAATAGCGAGCTACTAAATAAATGCTACAAAAAAGGACATTTCTTATGCAACCTACACAAATGCTTCTAATGGTCTAGAGCCCTTCCCTGAAAATGTAATAAACTTGAGGTATTCTAAGTTCATAACCTTTGTGTACAAACTAATAGCAATTACCCAGCCTACTGAGTACAAAGAATTGCTTTAATTTTATTTAAACAATCTGTGTGGAGTGGCACCTATCACCATAGTAACAGAATACTTCATGTAGAAATTTAATACAACTTACATAAATCACCCACAAATCAAACAACTACTGAGAAAAATTGCTTGCTGGATTAAGAGAGATGCAATGGGTACACTAAGCTCTTTTATTCTATCTTTCTGAAGTAATTTTCCATTTCCAATTATTTTTGCCCTTCCTTCTGTAAAAGACATCATCTTGTTTTCCCAAGGGATCTGGTCACATATTAATTCTTACTTTGCATATCGAGATTTACACTTTTTCTTTGTTTCTAAAATGAGCCAGTATAACATTAGGTCAGAAACCACAGCCAGTATTTCAGCACCAACTGAAATCACACTGATGCTTGCTCATATACCCTGCCAGAATCTAAGTGCTTACATGGTCTAAATTGAATTTCAGCTGTTCAGGTGGTTTCTCTACTTGGTGACATTGTCAGCAGATAAAAATAAAATCCACTAAAGCTGTCCACAGATGAGAGATTGAAATTGAGGCAAAAATGGTCCATCCAAAGGAGAAAAAACAGTCAAAACACCCTTTTTTTCCATACCTCTAAACCAGAATTACGTATTCAAAACTGCATCTTTTATTACTGACATGCAAAATGTGCTGTGCAGTTCTTAAGTTTTCATTGTCAATTCCAAGACCATTTAGAGGTAAATAACTTCTTAATTTTTCAATTCTGCTTTTCTTCTAGTATAGTCATGAGAAAGAATTCTGGTGTATAAAACACAACTGCAGCAAAATATTTCATGTTTCATATTTTGCCTAGTAATTATTTTGCCAACAGATGAAATGAAATTAATAAAACTGAAAAAAAGTAATGCTATTCACGTAGATGGCATTTCAGGCTCAGCTATAACTTGAATGTTTCATATTGGACCATCTGAAATTGTCTAAGTATTTTAATGGATTTAAGCAAACAAACACACGCATATTCCTGAAATAAAGATAGACATTACACTTTTTCATGCTTAGGGCTTCTGTACTTCACTGTACGGAAGTGGAATCTTTCTTCATCGCACCTGGTTACAGAGACTGCATTGCCTCTGGGAATGGAAATCAGTTTCCAAAGTAAAAGAAATGCAGAGTCTCGGTCTTCACAGCTACTGATATGACCAACATAATCTTAATAGATCATCATTAATCATAACTTTACCATTTAGAGTGAATTACACAGTAAGCCTGGCATACCCTGTTTGCCTCTATTCAAATGGAAACTGTGATGCCACTCAACGTGCACTGACAGTGCCCACCACTACCAGTCTAAGAAAAAAAGCTTTTATTTAAAGGAAACCTATGAGATATGAAAACACATTTTCCCCCTCTGTCTACACTTTATCTCAGTTTCCACCAACTTTCTGCTGCTTTCTGCAATTGCTTCCATGAGTGGATGAATTAACTCAACAGTCCCTGACTCTGTCACCTTGACACAGTCAGGGTCCATTTCTTGGAAAAGTTTAACAGCTGCATTGATTTACCAGCATATGCTCCATCAAAAAGACTACTCTTTTTTCACAAATTATTCTGCTTTGCATTTTGTTTTCCCCCATGTTCAGAGACTGTCAATCATTACTCTGGAAGAAAAAGCAACCAACCAACAAAAAAACCCCAAATGCCAAACAAGCCAACAGCAATCCATTTTTGATTTCTGGTCACTAAGCTTCTTACATACTCAGCAATCTTTCGAATATTTTGGTGGTCTTTTGGTTTTGTTTTCTCTTTCCATCCACTCGGAAAAGAAACTAGTTTCTCTAAGAATGGAAAAGAAAGCACAGCTAACAAATTCACAGGGCTTTACAGTGTGGAAGCTTCATAAATTACTTTGAAAATATCACATCACAGACTACATAAATTTGGGGGGAAAATCTCACACTTCTTTACAGCATATATCTCAATGACAACTAATGAGTCATCAAATTAGTTCTAGTAGTGGTTCATCCCAATAGACTATTATGAACATTTTAATCCTTGAGATACTCCATGCCTAATTCCATTTTAAAAAACACTTCAAAACTTAAATCAAAGGACAATATATCCATAAGTAAGCCATTTCAAGGGGGAAAAAAAAAAGTATGACAAAACAGCAGAAACAAACTACCAGAACAAGTCATCAATGCTAAGTACCTTAGGCACTTTTTACATTACATTAAATTACATCTGAAATTTTCCATAAAACTGCTATAGAGAAATAAGTTACTCTACTATGAAAAAGAGAAAAACATTGCTAAAGAGCATAAATTGAAACTACTTTGATATAGCTTCTTGTAAACAAAAAACCAGCTTCATATTCCCAACAATCCTTTAATTTCTATTTTAGCTTATACATTATACACTGACTTTTAAAAGTGAAGAACACAACTGCACATAAAATATGTATCCTGAAACACCACTACTTCTGAGTACTGCTTTGAACCTTATGCAACAGAAAGTCTTGCACAAGAGCAGCACTTGAAGGATCTAAGGTGAGTCTGAATTTCTGTCAGTGTTACTTACAATGAGTTATAACACTCCCATATGAATTCCCTTTTGATTTCATGTATACAGGCAGATATTGCCTGGGTATTGTTTTCAAGGGGAGATTTTTAGTTCTAACTTTCACCCACACCTATTTAGCTACCCACTTGTTCACTTACCAAAAATTTTGTATAAACAGTATATTAGGCGCATATATATATATATGCTAAACTTCAAGAATGTGGCCTCCTCATCACGAAGTATTTTTGATTTAGAAAATAGGAGAGGGAGGGGATAATTGTCACAGTAGAGTAACAAAGATTTTCCTGCAAGCATTTGATAACAAATTTGGGGTGGAAAGAATAATGTTGAAAATTTAAATAAAACATTTGAAAACTTAATACATAATCATTTCCAGAAAACACATGCTGCTTTGCAAATCCAAACAATCCAGAAGCACAAAGCAGCTTAAACGAGAATCAATCAAAAATTCACACCACTAAACCATTAAAGCCAGTTTATTGCTAAAGATATCTGAGGTAATTAGCTACTTGGTATGAACCGAAATTTAAAAATTTTGAGCTATATTTAGTCAGTCTTTAAAGTCCTTAATAACTAGGACTTAAAACAAAAGTGAGGTATTGTGATAGAAAAGATTTTATGAGAGATACTTCGTAAAAGTTGTAGTAAGGATATTGTTCCTCTTCGTTCACGTATTTGATACTGTCCTTACCAAATGAATATTTTATATTACTTCACTTGGATTCTGAGTTAGAGCAGGGGAGCTAAAAAAGTAAATTTCCATTTTATCCTTTTAACTGGAAAATAAGCCTGAACTTATGTTTCTCAGTGAGACTTAATATTTGAAAGATTCCACGCTTAAGTTACAGACATTTGATAATAAAAATTGCAACGGTATAAAAAAAAATAGTGCATTACTCAAGAAATAATTTGTGATAACTTACAATATCTTTTATCTGAAAAACAGCAATGGTTAAAAGAACAACAAAGAATACCCTGCTGGCATGGGAAGCGCATCTACTGGGGAAAGGAGTATATAGACACTTTCTTTTTTGTATCTCAAATGCCTTTAAATGGGGAATAAAGTCCAAATCCCTCAGCTGATGCAGTGCACAGGGCAAAAAAAAATTCTGCATGTGCTCTGTATCAGAGCTTTTAGCTCCAAAACCCAGGTGGCTATAATATCCAGACATGGTATTTGTGTATGGTTGTCTTGGTCCTTCCCTGCTATTTTCCATCCTGGCCACTACCTCCCAAATTGCATCACTCAGGTTCTCGCCTCGTGTCATTCAAAAATCTGAGTTTACCTCCAAATGTTGATGTGAGACAGCTGATGGATGTCAGAAGTGTGCCCTGTGACAACAACGCAAGACAGATCCATGTCAGCCAAGTGACTGCTCTCCATCCCCATCCTTGTTACAGAGACCTGCTTCCACCACACAGTCCGCCCTGAAGGTGTTTAGGCAGAGAACTAAAAGCAGCGAAGCTTCTGTAAAGGAGTATTCACAGGCCTACAGCTATGCCTCCTCTGGAGCACATTGCTAAGTAAATCCCACAAGACATTAAAGCTGTGAGATAAACATCAGTGGTTTTAAAACTAAATAAACACAGCAAATCATTGTGAAAGCTGATTAAAGAAAGTAAAAGACATGTGATGAGGGCTACTAATGATCACTATTAAAGAGAAATAAAATAAATAGGATGTTCAGCAGCAAACTTTTCATTAAATGTCTGGTAACTTACAAAGTCAATATAAAATTAGACTTTTCAGATATTCCCGAGATTTCCAACGTTTTAATTCTAAAGAAGAAAGCTTCTTTATTGAAACCTTAATGAATTCCTAAGGAATAAAAGCATTGAGAATGATAATTAAAGCTACCTACAGATTGCCCAAGAAAGCAAGAAATTTTTTGTTTCTTACAGTTACCAGCATATTACTGCCACCTTACTAAAACAAAACAAGGACACCTAAAATGACCAGTTCCTGGCACCCTCTGAAGCTCAACAACCCAACTAAGTCATAGCAAGACTTTCATGGGCAGCATCAAGACAAGAGTCTCTCACATTCTTTGTGATGTGCATTTGTGACTGGAACAATTCTGTCGACATAAATCTAAATTCATGAATGAACCAAAGGGGAACAAGGCACAGCCCAAAACAATCTCACACACGCCTCCCATCCTGTTCACCCATAACTCCTTAATATCTATCTTGTACAATCAAGAAAGAACAGACCTTTCTTATTCATTGCAGAGGAAACAGAGAGTACAGATAAAGCTCAGCCTTCAATTCCTATGGAGAGGCAAATAGTGTAGAAGAGAAAGACAGAGTGCAAGGAAATGGTAGCAAAAATCATCACAGGCTCATGAATGTGTTTGTTTTTAAATCCTTTGTTTTCCTCCAGTGTTTTACTGTATGGGAAGAGTCGATTATAAAAATGAACAAGAATTCAAGTCCTGAATTAAATAAGCCATAAGCAAGGAGGATGGTTTTAAGAGTGAAAACCTGCAAGAAGAGCCTATGAAACAATATCCTAAAATCCTAACGGGGAGGAAAAAAAATCCCTGAGCCCAAATAAAGCAGCTGCATAGAAGTAGCTGATTAGTGCCAATGCAAAGCAAGCTACAGTAATAACTTGCAGTGCTCTGAAGGACCTGCTTCCACTGGCAAATATCCACTGCACACTGGCCTGCCAGGTCCTGGGCAATGTGCAACACACAGAGAAAATTAAATAGGTAAAATGAAGTATGTGTCTTGCTCCATTTTATTCCAAAGTCTGTTGCTAAGAAATTATTATAACTTGAACTATGCTAGTTATTTAAAGGTTAAAGCACAGACACTCAATAGATTTTCTTATACTTCATACTTCTAGGGAGATGTAATTCTGTCATTTTTTCTTAATTATCCATTTAGCACTGATAAGGACGGGGGGGGCACACAAACCAATAAAACTAAATTCTATGAAGAACCACGGATATTACAATTAGCTACAAAATGTGCAAAATAATTCAAGCAAGCCACATTCATTTTAGCTTTTTTTCCTTCACCTTGACTAAACAATATTTTTTTTGATTTTTAGCTAATAAATCTAAACATTTGCTGTAACTTAAACAAAACAAAAAATCCTGATGGAACTCGGTAATTGGAGTTCTACTTTGAAATAATATGAATGTCTTAAAAACCCATAGATATTAAAAAATGTGTAGACTGTATATTTTCTATAAACCTTTAAGCATTATAAAAGGCTGCTAGCTACTGTTAAAAGAAAAATTGCAACATTTCCTTCTGTAGGTCTTTCACCAAAAAAAAGCTTTTAAATTATTTTAACTTAGTGAAGTACTATAAAGTATTTTGCATACAAAAGAAAATAGATTCTAAGACAGAAAAAAAGATCTGATGAGGTGCTACTGAAAGATTTAATTTACAGTCTTAAGAAAGCACAGTGAGGATTTTCAGTGTGCTCAGTGGTCATATAGACAAAAAGCTCAACTAAGACATCTGAAATGCTACCTTGGAATGCAATTGTTTTAAGTAGAGGTCAAACCACATGTGTTTGGGACTACTAATGGAATTTTCCATTACCATTCTTCTGACTACAGCCCAATTCAATTTCAGGGCATGCTGAAATTCAGGCACATAAATGTTCCTTTGGACTTCAAAGTATGGATTCATGAACTACTTCCTGATTGGGGACTTACGTTGTTTTTGGAGAAGGCAAAACTGCTGTTCTCCAAAGGTATTAACATTTACTCTCATTCACACTGAAAAATATACACAGACAAATATTTACCTACACCACAGAAGACTAGTGGTATCATGGATAGGGATGAATTTGTACGAAAATAAATTGATATTGAGTTAGTTCCTGGGAAATACAGTTTAAGGCAGGGGGATGGTGAGGAGCTTGATGGGGAGTGCAAGGCAGCTGAAGGATGGACTGGCAGCATTACCCACCTGTGCCCTGGGAAGCAAACAGGCTCCCTCACTGTATGGTTAGTGGGACAGGAAAAGCTCATGCTCCATTTCCACATCAAAAGCCCCCCACATAATTGCAGGTGAAAATAAAATAAATCTAAAAGTGAGAAAATTTCATTTCCCAGGCGTGAACACATGGGACTAGTAATACTGCTTCTCTGCAACTCAGGTGGGAGGCAAACACAATCATCAGTGTTGCACTCATTTATGAAAGGGTTAGAGAAAAAATGCATTTCTTTTATGAAAGGGAGAGTGTCATCATACAAAGTCATGCCAAGAGGTCATAGGAGAAGTTTAGTTTTTCTTAGTTTGGAGTGATGATTCTGAAAACCAGAAAAAGTCTCCTCAGTCCTCCTACCTAGCCCACTCTCTTCCTTCTTCTCCACTCAAGTGCAAACAATCCCCGAAATGTCTGCCTGGCTGCAAAGAGACTTTTTATTTCAGCAGAACAACAAACAGACCTAAACCACACACAGAAGGGTGGGGAACGTTCTCAGAATTGCACTCCCAAATGAAGTCCATTAGACACATGCTTCTCATTATCTACTTCTGGATTTCTTAAAGGTAATATGTACAAAAATATATTCAAAATATTCTACCTCCATGGGAACATGTGTCATCTTAACAGGTGTCTCGATTATATGAACTGTATGAAAGAGCAGATTACTAAAGTCAGACAGACCTTTTGAACCACACAGCTAATTAAAAATTCGACAAAATACAAGACATTAAATATGCAAATTATCAAGTAGATTTCTCAAATTTATTGTGATGATATTAAGACTAGAGAACCCAAGATGAATCTCACTACTGAGATATACAGAGGCATATGCACAGCAGAATCCAAACAAGTATTATAAAACCAGTAAATAGAATTTTTAGGAAGCAGTTGCCAAGTATTAGTATTCCCTTATTTTGGTTAGACAATTACATAGTGTAAAACAAAATTGTGTGAAGAAGCCATTTACAATTTCGAAAAAAAACAAACCACTGCTAAGCAAATTGTCTCATACCTGTTGTACTATTGTTGTTAGTTCCAGACAGAGCTGTATGACATTATTTCTTGTTACTGAGTAATCTGTGACAGCAGCAAAAGGTGATCTAAAAACAAACAAAAAAGAAAAAAAAAGTTGAATACTACTAGTATATATCCACTCACAGGGTTTTAGTTCCTCTTTAAGAAATTCCATTCATAAAATCATTATTTCTGACAGTTTATTTCTGGACTGCCTTTGCTCCCCCAGAGAAAGCCCAGCTTGCCTTCTGCATTTGTTTGGGAATATCTTTATAAAGGCAACCAGAGGCACTACTTCCTCCTGTGATATGAATGGTGCCCAGATGTGAATCAAATCAAAAAAGCTTTTGGCTGATTCAACTGGGATTCTTAGGATTTGCTCTAATATCTGGTGAAAGTAGTGGAGGGACTCAGAATAAGCAAAATCTTTATCTAAAGTGGGGAACAGCATTTAGAGTCAGAGATGCATCAATACTCAGAAGCAGCTGCAAAGCCTAATCTGGAAGCACAACCAAACATGCCCACACACTCTGCTGGTCAGAACTGCTTAGGGAAATGCACGTTTACAGACATTACCTGCATATATTCTATACCTTAGAGCCTCATGTTAGAATGCTTAAAACGCATGCCTATCTGGAAGCTTCCTTGCTTTCTAGAAGCACTGCTAAAATGTACTTAGTCAGTGAAGCTGGCAGTCATATGATTTCAGTACTACAAATCTCTCAATCTAAAATCTCAGCTTGGCCTATAGCCTATATTCAAGAAGTAGCCAAACACTAGGCAGGACTGGTATTTTCCCTAAGAGGAGTCAAGACCTTGACTTTTATCCATGTTGCAAATGAAGCTTTTATGGACAAAGATGGCATTTCTCCCTAATATACCTGCTTCAAACACTTAAACCACAAAAGAAAACGGTGGCAAAGAACCACAAGGATTGTAATGCCTGAATAAACTGACAATAGATCATGCAAATGTACCAAGATCTCAAAACAATACTTTAAGTGTGTCAGTCTTTAAATTAAGCCAGGAGACTAATCCCTCTCCCAGCTCTCTTCTTTCATCACTTCGAACATACTTGTATATACCTTAGAGAGTTTTACAGCACTGGTTGGTATTAGGACTTTCTCATTTAAGCCTAAAGACAAGTTTTCAGTACTAAGCAAGTCCAAATGATAACTGTAAATATAGTTCTACTGGTTCTAATAAGTTTCTAAATTTCTTTTCCATATGCAGAATTACTGAAATTTTAGGGCAGACAGATTTGGAACTGTCCACTAATAAACCCCTGTGAACTCGCCTATCTCTGCAGGTTTCATCTGGTGCTCCCTCTCTTCTCCAGGGCTCACAATCCAGCCCCGAGGGTTCATAAGACAGAATTAACTCTGAGGTGCACAGTCAAATCTAGAAGCTTTAATTTGATGTAATACATCACACAATTACATACACTTTATGCCTGTATTTTCTAGAGAGAAAAGCAGTACATTCTTTTAAAAGTACTGAAATTGGAACCTAGGTGGTCTTTAAGAAACAAAAAAGAGAGTAAGAACTTAGTAGGCAGCATGTGGATAGGTTCCAAAAGGTGCCTTATGAAAGTTATTGGACACAGATATACAATCACAATCCAGAGTCCAAGTTTTCTGCAGTATATGGCAACCATACAGTAGGTACACACTACAGAAAGTCAACACACAGACACATGCACAGATTATTTCTGAAGTTCAGGAGACATATGAGCATATTAAAGGATAAAAGGTAACTGAACTGCTTGGTTATAAACCATAATTGAGTGCAAGAAGTGTTTGGACAAAGCTCTCAGGCGCATGGTGTGATTCTTGAGATGTCCTGTGCAGGACCAGGAGCTGGACTCCATGATCTTGATGGGTTGCTTCTATATCAACAAATTCTATGATTCTATGATAAATGTGTTCTAAAAAAAGTACATTAGTCAAGATGTACAAGAACAGTGACATTTTTCCTATCAAAACTGTAACTGTTGAGGTTCTGAAATCTACCTGAAACCTTGATTTAAAAAGGTCATCTTCATTGAGGAACTCACTTTTATTGAAGATCAATGGAATCAAGCCAGAAAATTGTATTACTTTACTTTAAGAATGGGTGTTAATACAATTTGATCCTGAAATCACACAACTGGAATCTATTTGACATTTCAAGGCCTCCAGAATCTCTCTAAACAAAATCACATGGTAGGCTTTGGCTTCTAATACCACATCATCTTCCCTCATACTTCTGTAATTTAGTTTGGTTTCACAGTTCACGAGGAAAATAATGGCATTTTTACCATCATTGCTCTTAGCGAAGATCATTAGAAATGCCCCAAATAAACTTTGTTGACATTAAAGAACAGGCAAAGGGACTGAGACATTACTCATTTTTGTTACATTGAAGAAGACTTAGTGGCAACAGCATGTGAAGCAGACAACAAGGGTGTCAGCAGGAGGGAGAAGACTGCTAAAAATCATTAACTAATATGTAATAATTTGTAAAGTGCTTCACAACTTGGAAAGATAAGGAGATAGGTCCATGTTTTATAACCTCTGCTCTTGCAGAAATCTCAGCGATCCTCCAGCTGCCTTCTCTGTAGGTCTCTGCAGCTTATAAACAACTCACTCACATCAGTTTCTGCAGACGCCTCTCTGGGGTATTGCTGCGAATTGGACCCGTAAAACCACAATTCCCTTTTCCTCCCTCTTCCCAGTTCAGACTTCCCTGGAGGCAATCTGCATGCACAGCTATACAGCCACTACTGCATAGGCAGCTGGAGAAATGGCAGGGGCCTTTTTAAATATTTACCTCCAAAAGAAACATATTTTAGTATTTCATCCCAAGCCTCAACTTCAACAGTGGAAGTTCAGCAAGACTTAGTATAACAACAGCAGCTTCAATCAAAATATCAACAGAAACCTCATCACTGTAGGATCACTGACTGGGTTTCGGATGAGACACTGCAAAACACCAATTTGACAAAAAAATTCTATAC
Organism: Sclerurus mexicanus; assembly: GCA_013396755.1. Classification (NCBI taxonomy): domain Eukaryota; kingdom Metazoa; phylum Chordata; class Aves; order Passeriformes; family Furnariidae; genus Sclerurus; species Sclerurus mexicanus. The sequence continues at coordinate 593,230 of VWZF01000445.1, read as the reverse complement.
TGGCAATGTATCTATTGATTGTAATTTTAATACAGCACAACATTATTGACTGTGAACAGATGAATCAACCTGTACAAACGCAAATAAAGCCTACATACACTATGACTTCAGCTGGCTGCTAAAACACCTTCCTCCTCAAGGCATACACCAAGTATAAGGAATTCTCTGTCTGATTAGACCACTTCTCTCTACTTAAAAAAAAATTCTTTCCTTGGCTTGGCAGACTCATTTCTATCACCTTTCAATTTCTACTCTTTTCATTCAAAGCCACATCTTTCACAGTCCCTTCAAGTCCCGGGTACTTTTTACAGCTTCAGTGAAGAAAATTCCTGAGAAAAGAAAAAACAAAATTTTCAACAAGTGTACTGTCCAATTTGGTGCTGTTAAACAAGAGCTAAAGAACTGCCTTGGACTTGGGCCTCATGCTGCCCCAGTTCCTGCTGTGACATTGACCTCACTGCCTCATTGTCTCACCTACCTCACAGTCATTTCCATTTGTGGAGTCTTTTTACTCAGCTTCTGTAATTTGTTTGTTCTTCCTCCAAAAATGTGATTCTCTTTCTTTCCAACACCCACATGGAAACACCTTTGTAGCTTCACAGCACACCTACCTGACCACATGCCCTTTCCATTCATTTCCACTTCCAGACCTCTGCTAGTTTCCCCTTTTCATTCTTTGTCTACCCCTTCTACACCTGATATCTTAAGGAAAAGAGCTTTATACAATCACATAAGTGCTGCTGCAAACAAATGAAGGGTGATTTTGCCCTTAGTCTCATCTTTTCTCCGTCATTCTCCTTTCCAGCCTTTAAAGCCATTAGTCATTTTCAAACCACTTTCACAAATGACTGGGTAATAGGTTACAAGGATCATTTACTTCATACATGTTTTGTGATCATGCATGCAACTGGAAAAGTGGGAACCCCTAAATTTTTCCACTCTACAAAATGTTTCCCCATTGGGAAACAGGAGACACCACAGCAAGATGTAGAGCTTCTGAACACCTCATTCACAGGGAAAAACCCTTACAATTGGTGCTTGCGTTTTCTTTCCTTGTTTCTTTTTTACATTCAAGTCAATCAACTTCAACACCTTAGTCTATAGCACATAAGGTTCTTCTAAGCCAAGGCATGACAGAGCTACTGGTTCTTTTCACATTGCTTTAAATCAGTGTTTGACATAAATAGTATAACACCTCTGAAACGTGAATTTGTTTATATATGTGTAATGCAGGCTGTAACACACATGCATGTGTGTGTACATGTTTATGAATTGAGACCTTATTAACAACTTTAGCCGTAACAGCATCTTTCAGAATGAAAAAAAAAATTATCTAACATTAATTAATACACCCTGAAGAATTGCCAGAAAAAACAGCCACATCAATATAGCACCGCTAATTCCCTCACAGACTTAAGAAATAACACAATTCGACAGCTATTAATACAACTACTGATGGCACATGAAGGAAAACCCTTCACAAGCTATTCAAAATTTGTGAAGCAGATGCAGACACTCGGCACTTCTACATTATGAAAATTTTTGGCCGGATATGCTTTAGCCTCCTCATCTGTCTTCTTCATATAACACTGAGTTAGGGGAAAACAATATGTAGAAATATCTACTTCACTTTCAAAAGTTGTAATTTGAACAAATATTGACTGCTGTTAGTAAAAGCATCACCCAAAATAAAAGTTAATCATATTTCAGCACGAGTTGTAGTACTGAGATATTTTATAACAATAGATGTTGTGAGGAGTTTAAAACCAATTCATACTTGTTTTAGCATTCTAACAATAGAAAACATCCTCAAAGCCTTTTGATTAAACATAATAGTACAAAACCTTTTAAACAGAGAGACAAAGCAATATAACTCAGTCTTCAACAGTAACATATTAAGCTCAAATAAAAATCTGAATGTACAACACTGTTGTATATATATTGTGGCAAATACATCTAAGATCCATGGTTTTAGGCTTTCATGAAACAAAGATTTTGTTTGCCTTTCTAATGCAACTGCTTTATGTAGAATCAGGGAGGAATGCAGTAAAATTCACACTGGATAAAGGAATTCTTTAAATAAGTGCTCTATTAAACATTTACAGCTGTTCCAGGAGCACAATACAGTTAAGTACCATAGCATTCTTAGGCAGCACTTACTGATAGGTTTGGCATAATATCCAAAGCAGTATAAAGGAAAACGTATAGAGGAAACAAGATTCACAGGTTTAAGACTAAAAACCAATCGATGGAAAAGTGCATTATTTGTGTGCTGAGTAAAGAATCGCTGAACTCTTTCATTTCTGCTGAACTCTTTAGTTTCTTTCCATTTGGGTTTCTTTTCATTTGTTTACCTCCACCATCTTGTGTGCAAACCAGATTTGCCCTATTTGACAAGCAATAACCAAGTACAGCTAACAGGAACGTATGAAATCTGTTATAAAGGAGACTCTAAGCTAGTAACACTTTCTAAGTGAGTAAGAAGTTATGGGCTTGCAAACAATGTTCCTGTTTACTTAAAACTACAAAATAGTCACACCATAAACATCACCAAGGCTCATTCACCAAAAATGATGAGGTAAAGAAATCCAGCTGAACACAGGTTACCGGCAGTGGAAGAAAATGTATGCATTCGGTATGTCACCACGGTGAAAAGAGATCCATTTTGGAGTGGGAAATTTGTTCTGCTGCCACAATGCTTTCATACAAAGCATGCTTAAAGCATGCACTGAAGCTGAACACCTAGAATTGTTCATAAACAGGGAGTGTTTGCATCATCACTGCAGGCTGCCCTTCTCTGATGCAGCAGAGTATCACCAAGAAAAGACCGCAGTTTGAGGTTCAGAGGTCCTGTTCTGCTGTCAACCACTGAAGCATTCAAATTTCCTTACTTTCAGGCACCTTATTTAATAGGATTTATATATACACAAGTGCTTCACAGAATACTAGTGCATTTAAGCCCACACCAAAATGATTTGCCCACGTGGGTTTAGAAGTTAAAGGGTTACAGCCCACTACTCTGTGAATGGCCTATGTGAAGCAGACCTAGATTCTCTGAAAAGGCCTTTTACTCTGAAATTTTTCATTTTGTTATTTTTGTCAGAAATTTTACCCTATATTTTATATGACCAACAATTTCTATTTACAGTTGTTTTTTTTGTTCATCTTCTTGTTTCATTTTGTTCATGCATCAGGTATCCAGACAAAAGCTGTAAATGAATCAGACTGATGCACATTTGTCAGCCTGTTAGCTTTTCTCTGTCCACAGCACTGAAGGTCTTGAATATCAAATCTATCTGAAGATCTTTGTTCCTACTACTTAGACTTCAGTATAATCTGCAGCAGCAGCCTAAGTTTTTTATTTCCAAAAGGGGAATAGTGCTAGTGTGAAAAACAAGGGCTACAGAAGAGTTTCTGTGAAAGACATAATGAATCACTGCCCACACAGATGGCTGAGTCAAACAGTACACTAAAAAAAAAATCCAGTGGTCCCTGACAAATCCTATTTCATGACCATTAAAAGCTGTGACACAACAACAGACGCAAAATGTAGCAGTTATCTCATGGGAAGTAGATTATATTTTCTTAAATTCTTAAGAGACAGATAAAGTACCACATTATGTTAGTTGTGTCTTTAATGAAGACTCAAAGCCCTAAAAACAACCAACCCTTCCTCGCTCCTATTCTTTATGTGTTTGTGGTTTATATAGATATCATCCCTATTGCTAAGATCGAAAACATTCTCCTTGATACAGCACAAGATAAATGGTATGAGGAGTTCTTGCTTCAGGTACCATGACCCAAACGTTCCAGAGAAGGCGAGAACAGGAAGCCCAAGAAGTGAGTTATTTCATGCTCCTCAAAATCATCAGCCAACCTCTTTTGAAAATAGCTAGAATTTTCTAGCCCCTAAATGAAACTAAACCAGAAGACTTTTAAAGCCTGGCAGTAAAAGCTACCCTAATTTTCAGTAAAACTCAATTTCTGACATACATACAGAAGTAGAACCACTCCAGGCAGAGACCTGGAACACAGAGCATCCTTGGAGTGGCCCTACACAGTGGCACTGCAAAAGCCACAGGGAAAGTCACTTAGCAAATCACAACTCTCACTCTCCTTTTGATAATTGTGCCCAGCCAAAGTCCTTTTAGATTGTAACTGTCCCACAGAAACAGCGTAAAAAGAGAACATAAAAAACACATCGCTGCATTGGACCGCAAACTGGAGTTGCTGCAGTCTGCTTGGGCAGCTTAGTAGAGCTGGTACAATGGGGTGGACAACCCTAACAGCCTTCAAGTTGTTCCTCCGAGTAGTTTGCTCTCCCCTCTCACACCCCACAGATGGAACTGGTACTAGAAACCAACCAAAAAACTAAGACTTGTGGCCCAGATTTAATAGTAACCGTGCAAGATAAATTAAATCATGTTCCTGACTTTAAATAATTAATTTTTAAAATCTTTTTATCTCCCCCTAGTGGCCCAAATACCTCTATAGGAGGTATATAATAAAGAGAATCATATTGATGACCAGATGTTCCTACTTCCAGAGAAAAATGCAGTCATTGGCCTGCCTTCATCCTAATTTGGGGACTTCACAAAGCACAAACCTTACAAATATACCCAGATGCTCATAAATCAGAAAAGTCTTAAAATGTTTCAGAAAACACTTGCTAGAAACAGGTGTTTAAGCTACACAGATCTTCAAAAGGATTTTCCTAGAAATTTGAAGCCTATTTGGACAGTAAAGACAGCACTGCTAAAAGTGGGCTACCACCAGGATTGCCCTAATTTTTAGCTTTTTGAAACTTCTGAGTCTGATCAGCTCTCATTTCTGCTAAATGCAAAAGTACATGCAGTGCACAGTAACACATCAGTCCTCAGATGCAGACATTTTCTAGCATCAGTAACTACTTTCTTTCTAACTTCAAGTATTAAATTCATATTAAGTTGCAAAAAAACACATTGTTTTTCCATGTGTTAAATATGCATGTGTATATATATATATACATATATACATGGAAGTTTACTTTTCAATATGGAACTTAAAAAAGACAAACACAACAGAAACCCCAAAACAAGAAAGAACCCCCCAAAACACAAAACCAAATGTAACAAAAAAACCAAAACAAATCACTTTGGGTACTCTGGGTTTGAAACTTGGAGAAAGGCTAGAAACGGAGCAGAGAAGAAGATGGAATGGTAGCTGCAATCCCGCAAGCAAAAGAAAGAGATTGCAGTTCAGCTTAAGAAATGGAAAAGATTCGTGCCTCACCTAAACCATTCATATGGAAATCATTTATGGGACAGAAGCCAGTTTTCCTCATAAAAAAGGAAACAAAACACAGCAGTAAAACTAAATAATTCTGTTGAATTTTAAAAGTTACACAAAGATCACAGTCTGAACAAAAATTCAGCTGCTGGTTACAATATAAGATATACTTTTAAATCAAGATAAGCATTTTAATTGTGATGATGGAAATTCATTGTGATGCATTTTATGAAGACACATAGATAAACTAATTTTAACCACTTCAGGAGTTTCAATGATCATCTTAAATACCTGCATATTACTCTTGCTATAATTAGAGAAACATCACTACACAAGTGTACTAAAGGGGAGCACCTACGTCCTGGTCACAAATACTTCCTAGGTAACAGAGGTAAAAGTATAAGACAGTTCCTATTGCCTCTACAGGTTTAGAGGTATTTCATTGCCATTTAAAAAACCTAAAACACAACATGCATGTTTATACACACACACACACACTCTGGAACTTTATGTTGACACCTATGTAATGAAAAGCATGATCACAGTTTTGTGAACTTGATAGCATCAGAGCAATGAATGTGAGTTATGCAGGTCAAAGCGTTGTTCTACATTAATAAAAAATAGATCCATAACCTAATGATGTCACCCTGTGGAGTTGCTGTGTTTTCAGATATGTGTAGTGTTACAGTGCATTTGGAGGTATTGTAATAAAATGCTATCTGAAAACTGCATGCTGACATAACAAAGAAATAAAATTGGTACAAACATCTTCTCAAAATATGTAACGAATTCTCTCTTCATTTATTGTCTACATTAAATTTTGTAAATCAGTTGGGGCTTGTGCATGTGCATGATATGGTTACCTGTGACACATTTGGGATTTTTACCTGTCCAACCAAGCCAGCAGACTTTTAGCTGCTCCGATCAGATCCACTACCGATGTCAGAAAATCATTTGGTAATTTACGACTGGTTCTTCCATCATAGTGACCACTCCTCCTCCTCCCAGTGATGAAGTTCTGCAGATTTTTGGCAGATGCATTCAGTTTGTGAGAAAGGGTTTTTAGATTTTCTGTTTCCAAACCATAGTTCTGCATTGGAAAAAAAAAAACAAAACAACAAACCAACAAAGAAAACAATGTTAGCTTTACAGATGTTCAGGAATTACCAAGAACAGCAAGAATACTCTTCTACTTCAAAACTTAACCATTCCTAATAATTAAGGCAGAAATACACCCACTCACTAGTTTTTAAATGTATAGCATGTTCTGTTTCTGAAGTGCATAAAAACAGAACAAAAGGAGCAAAATTATGAGTGATCTTTTAGCTCATTTTAAGTGCACTGAGAAAAACATGTCAAAATCAAGAAAAAACCTAGTCTGGAAGATAGTTTTTCACTCTCAGTAAAATATAGAATCACAGAATCATAGAACAGTTTGGGTTGGAAAGGACCTTAAAGAACATCTTGTTCCAATCCCTCTTCTGTGGGCAGGGACACCTTCCACTAGACTGGGTTGCTCAAGGCACCATCCAATCTGGCTTTTATCAGATGGTTTGCTCAGTAGATCTGATGGCTAGGGATCAGTCCCCGGGTTCGTACTCACAATAATTCCTAAGATCACACTTGGCATGAGGGCTTGGAACTAGCAAAAGTATGCAGCATGGACACGGCGTGACACTAAATTGTTTTCGTTGGTTTCAAAGATGGAAGTACGTTCATTACCTTATTTTTATTCTTTTTAGCAGTAAAGAATAACCAGAACCACAGACCTGTGAACACTGTGCTGCCCTGTGCAAGCTCTATGTTGCCCATTTAAAGTCAAGTTGCAAACTTTGTTTCCATTTAAGAGTCAATCTCTTAAACTTAAGTTCCTCAGCGGTCCAGCAGAGACAGAATTATGCAGAAATATTACCAAACAGTACTTGGAAATCCTTCAAAAGTACAAATGTTACCAAAACAGCATTAGGAAATGTCCTGATTTAATGTTCAATTACAATGTAATATAGTACCATCAGTGATTTGTTATTTCTAGAATAGATTTGTTTTCCTCACTCAAGCAAAGAGTAATAGACTTATTACAAAAGAGATCTTATTTTGCCTTTGCAAAGGAATCAGCAGCTGCACAGACTTCAGCTTACCATTCCTCTAGGGAATTACACAATTCTGAAGGTGCTCCTCACTTTAACCACATTATAGGGTGATAACATGAGGTGCTGTCAATTTGTTCAGTTGACAATGGAAAGGGCTACTTAGTGTGGAAGGTGGACCATTTTCTACCATAAATGGTGATGAAGCAGGATGCCCAAAGCCCTCGGATGCACACCGAAAAATCTACTTCCTAATGACACTCTCTGTCCTCCCCAGCTCTCCTCCCATGCCCCCTGATTTGGTCCCCAGACTAATCTGTCCACAATAAGAGATGGGAGAAGAGATAAACTTGCCAATGCTAATTTAAAACCGCTGAAGCTTATTCACCTTAGCCTTTTTTCTATAAGAATTGAGGGGGGTGGTGAGGTGGTGATTATTTACAGCAGTTGTCACACTCCTAATCCAAGCCATCTACTAAATGAATTTAATCCTCTTTAATTACACAGGGACTGCAGGAACATTATACAGAAGGCAGCCACGGTGAGGCCCCGGCCCTCCCACAACATCCACTCCCAAGCCAAAAGGAGATCATCGCTGCAGGGAGTGACTAGAGCACATGGCTTGTCTGCTGTCTCCCAGCCAGCTCTCTGCACCTCTAAACCAAACACACTTTGTGAGGGAGCTCCTAAAACAACCACCACCTTCTGGAAGCAGAGGATGCACTTTAGAATTCGGCTTAAGGGGGCAGTGACCATGCACTAAGGTTGTGCTTTAAAAACCACTACTGGAACTTCTGGGAACATCCCTATTTGGGGCAAGGAAAGCTTTGCAGGATGCTTCCCAACTGCACAGTTTCTGCACAGGAACTGTCCTCTGCCTCCATATTCGGTTCCCAATTAAACAAATAGTATATTTGAGCAGTGACTTTTCCACGATGTAAATATTCAAAAGCAATTATACAACAGAGAGAATTGGGTTATAAATAAAAAATTACAAGATGAAAACAATTAATTGGGATTGAAAAGTAAAATACTTTATTATGCAGCTAAATGGCTCACAACTAATAACTTATTAAATCAGTTCAAAGTAAAGAGATAAACATCAGATAAAAATAAGCATTTTTTTCTGCAGTTTTCTGTAGTTGCCCTGGCTGAGGGAGCCCAGCGGAGACAGAGGAGTGAGTAGGAGTAAGTTTGAAAAAAAATAGCAGGTTTGTTCTTACTTCATGCTGCTTCTTGAGCATCCAGCTCATTATGGCAAAATTAATGGGGGAAGAAACAAATGAATGATATTCTGGATGAATGATAAGTCTCCAAAAACATCTTACAGATCAGGAAAACCAAAATCCCACCACAAGTGAGCCCCACGCAGCATGGCACTCACATCCTCCAGAGTGAGGGGATAAGACCACAAACCACAGGCTGGTCACAGGGCTCCTCACCCAACACACTGAAATGCTGCATTTCTTAATTCCTAAGAAGCTGAGTGCGATTACCCAAACATAAAACTAAGGCAGGGGGGTGTGTGGGGAAGGAGTTGGGTGAGCCCAGGCACCTGCTTGCCTCCCAGATACGCCCCACACAGTGCCCATGGCTGGTGAAGACCACACTGAGGCCAAAGCTGGATCCCAATGCTCCTCGACAACCCCAGATTATTTAGCTCCCTGTCTTTTGCCATGCCCCACTTTGCCACCTTGTCTGCACCTCATCTGCTGGTTCCCAGTCTGTGCCGGTGTGACGTGTCCCCCACAGCGGGACCCTGGCAGGCAGCAGACAGACCTCCAGTCCCACCAGAAAGTAAAGCAACAGCAAAAAAGAAAACCTGCTATATCGAACACGGCAGACCAAGCAAAACAACATTCAAATTTCTTTACACAACAGGAACCCAGGATGCATTTACGTATATGCTTCTTTAGAAAATCAGCTCCTATAAAAGCTTAGTGGCCTCCTGTTAACATCTAAGTGATGGGCACCTACAGCCATACTATTTTTCATATTTTTTTTTCACCGTCAGATACAAGGAATGATAAAAGCAGTGTTAACAGATACAAAGCCAATTTTCACACATATTCATCGAATGTGCATGTGTGTGTTCCTGAGCATAAAAACTCAGCCTAAGCAACATATAAAATTCAGTCTTACGTGAGGATGACACTGACTTTGGTAAAGCCTCCATTTGTAATATGAGAGAGATAGAGCCAGAGATGGAAAATACAAAGATAAATTTCAGGCACAATGTATTTTTGGGCAGCGGAGTTTATTGAAGCCTACTAGTAGAAGGATCCTAAAACATCAACCAAGCTAAAAAAAATCCCCACTTTGTTTATCACTAATATTTCTGGCCTACATTAAAAGTGGACAGAATTTCATGTTTTAATATTGGGAAAAAAGATTGCTTAAATAAAAACGGCCAAGTATAATCGTACTTTATATGTGACAATATACTACTAACAGTACGGTTTTCTTAGAAATGCACTGCGTTTATTTTCAAGCACTGTAAGAAGGTAATTGCAGGCAAAGGAGACAGTTCTTTGTTTTCCCCTAGTCTGCATTTAGCCAGCACTAACACAAGTTCTGCTTTCATTAGCCAAAATAAATTCACAGTCACTGAAAGAAGCACAAAGAAATCCCTGCATGCTTGTAGAGAATTACCAGAAGGGATCCAAGTCTACGCATCCTCTTTCTCAATGAGAGGCCATAGGGTAAGGGTTTCTTCAGACACCCTGCCTCAACAGAAATGACTCTAATGAAGTCTCTTCTGGCAATCATAAAACAAGAACTTGATGAAGCTAAGCTACACAGAGTAATAGCTTGTCAGCAGGTGTTGGAACTAAAGGTGGTGGGAGCTATTAATAGATATCTTACCTGCTAATTACTTTTCTGTGGCTTCACATGACAGTGTGAGTGATGAATTGTAGCTCTTTTCTTCACATGCTGACAAGCAGCAGCTCTAATCACCACTGATGAGTTTTGCTCAGTTCTTTTATGAGAAGAGCCAGCCTAGTCCCTCTGCCAGCCCATCCTTGCACCAGCATCACAAGGGTAGGAAGAGAGTTCAGTAAGCAAATGTGCAAGTGAAATTTTCTTGGATTAGCTTGATGAACGTTCATTAGTTGTGTTCTCTGCTTCCCTCGATAAAAATTAATAATAATTCGGACCTCATTTCATCTCTTTCCTGTGTTAAATTCACTTGACTCTGGCTGGTAAAGAAACATGTCTGACACTGTTAGCACAGGTTAAAAAGTATAGTGTTTGTGTTCCTAACTCATACAGTGCTAACTATTTCTGCTGGCTCAGTGTCTAGAAGCTGCCAAGACCTTTAGTTTAGGGTATTTTCATACTGTCCACTGCAAGAGCAAAGACATCTCAGCTAACTAAAAAGAGCCAAGCTCAGATCTGAACTCACTGCAACATGCAATACAGACATAGCCACAGTCCCATTAACAAATCCAGAAATCCCCTAGGAGTCTCGATCACAACTTTTATGCAACCATAAATAGCTCTACAGCTCCAAGCACAAATGCCACATCAAGTTCAGTGACACTATTTGACTCCAACAAACACTCTAAGACAGGGAAATGAACATACAGGCCCTCTGCCTACCTCCCTAAATCACTGTTTCTTCTCTTCAGCTCAGAAAGCTGCTGGAAACCAGTGGAGAAAAAGGCATGCAGCGACCAGTGCTAACTCTCACTGAAGAGACACGAGATGGGAACTGCAGATACTACTTGTGCTTGGGGGCAAAAAGAAAACAGTTTCTTCACCAGGGCAGGCAGAGCAGATAGCAGTGCTTACATCAATTAATTTCTGCTGCCTCTCTGCACAAGGCAACTGTTAACTGTATAAACTGCAAAAGGTAAAGTTTTATTTTTATTTGGTGTTTAGCATCATACACACAAACACTGTATTTTAAAGAAGGAAAAAATGGCAACCTTTTGAAAAGACAAATTTTATAGTCTGGATGGCTGTACTGAGTAATAAATTACATGCAACTTCTCAATTACGTTTGATATCACTCAGTAATATGGATAACTATCACAGATGTAATCGTAAATTTTCTCTCTAATGCAACAAAAATGCTTTTTCCACTTATTCACTGCTGAAAGCAGGAGTTTTAGGCAAAAATATCATATGGTTGCCAAGAAATGGACTTAAAATCACCCCAGGTGAGCTTAATTCTGCTCCTCACTATTTTTCAGTGCTTTCATCTTCCATATTTAATTCTTGAGTATAATTTCTTTGATTCTAACAAAGCAGCCTGGAAACAGTAAAGTTCATAGGATCCTCATTTCTCAAGAAGCCTGAGGAAGATTTTAAATGAATAATCAAAACAGCATCACATGGATACCACAGCACATGGCAGCCACTTCAAAACCACACCTTAAAATTTGTGGCAGGCAAAAATTCACCAAGAAAGGTGCTAACCTTTGTCTCCAAAGTTGTTTTTAAAAATGAACAAAATGCATTTAAACCTCATTCTCCAAAACATTTGGCTGAACACATCCCACAAAGTATGAGGCAGATAGCTTACCAGCCAAAGCTGCCAGCAACTGATATCACAGCTTGTCATATAGAAGGTGCCTTATGTAACATTATACCTCATCAGATCTGCCTACAACATATATTTCTAACGGCCCTTCTTCCAGCGTCACGAAATGCCAACACTAAGGTTATCTCTCCTTCAAATAGCACTGACATATGGGGTAATTTAGAAGTGCACAACACATGATCCTAGCACATCTGTTTCATAAACACAGAGTAAGCAGATAAGAACAAAAAATCCAGATAGCACAAATATCATTTACTGCAATTATTAAACATACACTGATTAAAAGGGAAACGGTTTCAAAGAGTATAAGTATTTGTCCTAAATGTTTACAGCCAGGAAAAGACTCAGGTGCATGACACTTGTAGCCCTGCAGAACACAGGAAAGATTTAGAATCATCATCATTAACCCCCTTCTTGAAAAATGCCCTTCTTTATCTACAGCACAATCAAGCAACACATCAAAAAGCCAAGCCCTGGTCATGCTTTGTAGCACTAATAGAGCAATTATATAAACTATTCTTCCTACTCTTATTCAATCAACAGACTTTGAAACACCAAATGCTCATTACTTTTTTGTTTTTCTACTTTCTCATGTAATTTTGTCCCTAGTCAGCCAAGTGCTCTTATTTCTCTACAACAGAAAATACTAGTTACATATGCAGTTACATGCATTTCACAAAGTCTTAAACAGCTAATCAGAAGTTTAAAATATTTTTTCTAAAGAAAGGAATTAAGTAATTGCTATGAACACACTATCTCTTTAAAATATTTTACAATGTAACAGCTGTTTTTATCCAGTCTGCTTTTAGCTAGGGGGTTAGATTTTTATAAAGGCCCCTTTCAACCCAAACCATGCTATGACTCTATGAACCAGGGTGTGTATTTCATAGTCGCCCAAACCTGCAAGCATTCCAAAGAGAAAAAACAATCAAGAATAGTACGTAGGATCCATAAATGATTCTTGAGGTTGGTGGGAGGAAGGACGTTCACCCTGTGCATGCAAACATATTTACTGCGACTGGCAAACCACAGGGTTTACTGAAGTTCTGTCTAAAAGGTCTCCTAACGCATCTTCAATGTGATCCATATGAGCTATCAGAAACACTTTAATTCCTTAGCTTTATTGATCTAGTGATGGACTTCATGATTTCCTTCTCTGCAGTTAAGTCAGCAGCTCAGACTGAAGACAGGAAGGCATACAATATATAAGCAGATATTTAACTGGCAAAGGGAAATAGTGAAAAAGGTAAGTAATTTTTCTGCTATGAGCATGCAGAATATTAACAGCAAATCCCAACTCCAGTACAATACAAATCTCCAATCTGAAAGGAAGCCTTTCTCATTTACCACTATGATGATTAAGTCTAATATTCACTGTTACTGACAAAAAGTAGTTTTAAGATCTGACTAGTGATAAGTGCAAAGGAAAAGATTTCTGTGTGAGAAATGGCAGGAAGATGAAATTAAGATAAAAGGCATAATTCTTAAGAGGAATCGAATCATTCACGGGTAAAGTAGGTCTATTTTTTTACATGCATTTGCATATAAATGTTTTGTGTTAGTGGTAAACTATGAGTAATTTCATGCTCTTAGTGCACACCAATGTTTTCTCTGCCAAATAATAATCCTATTTCATCTGCTGCAATCTTCTAGCTTTATAGATTCAAATACATAGTGTATAACAAATGCCCGTGCAGCCATAGCAGATTTAAATAACTAACATGAAACTAGTACTGAAACCAGTATACTGTATAAAGCAAAAAATTTTTTGCTTTATTTTTTAACCGTACTCTACTCTACACAAGTGCAGATTCCCTGAAGAAGTATTTTGCAAATTCACAGAGACTTTATAAAGTTTTTTGTTTATGGAAAACTTCAAAGCATTCAAAGATTATCTGTGAAGTTTTTGAAATGTTGAACTCTTTCCAGAACAAAATATCTCCCACTTTCAGGTCTCTGTTTAAAAAAAAAATATTTAAATACATTCAAAATCAAATTAAACTAATTTAATCTTCATGTAAACAAAATAAATATTTTGGAGAAGCCAAAAAATAAAAAAAAAAAACACTAAAAAAAGAATCATCATACATTAAGACATTTTGGTCATATATCAGCTAAACTAGATTGTTTCCTTAAAGACAAAAGAAGCAATGTTTGGCTGTGCAGTGTTCAGTCCTTGTATTCTCCAGGCAGTGAGCCAAAGCACAGTGTTTTGGGGGAAAAATATGATACCAAGTAGACATAAAATTCAGAGCCTGTGGACACTCAGAAAAATATGGTCATACCCAGTTTTGATAAATGAAACTCCATCTCCTGATCAAACAGATGATGGAAAAAGAATGATGTGCATTTCTCTGCTTTCTGCAGCCCAGTCAGGAATATTAGGAGTTCTAAGACCTCCAGAGTCACTCCAAACCTGAACACTGACATAGTGATCTGATGGCATTATCTAAGTGATCTGTTCTTCATTATGCATTCCTCTTTTTGTTAGCATCATCTCCATCTTTCCTCAATTCACTTCTGTTGGCACTGATCAGTCACATCCAGCTTTTAAAGCAACCATCAAAGAAATAAGGCTGATCACATTTTATTTGTGGATGAAGGTCTGCTACGCTGATGTTTGTTTATTGATGAAACCTAAAGCAGTCTTAGACCAGCTTCACCATCACGCATGTACTGAAAAGAATCATATTGAGGCTAAGATATGAATGGTAACTGTTAGAACTGATGAACAACTGTATGTTTTATTACCTGGTAATAGTCTGGAGAGAAAATACTATGGTACCAACTCAGAACACTTTCTCCTGTATCTATACAGCTGGACATGCAGTTTCTTAGTTTACCATATTCAATCAATTTTGAGATGCCAATTATAACAGGGAATTTTGTTAGTATGAATAAAAGCACACATCCACATCAAGGAGAAATCTATCTGTTGATGCCACCAGTGCAATCTCAGTTACATGTCCCAATTTAAACAGAAAGGGAAGAACAATTGACATGACTTGCTGGAAATAAAATAACTCTGCAGGCATATATTCGTCATGGTGGTTTCTCAACTTCTCTCACTGATTGAAAACCGTGCAACTAACTCTTAACATCAAAAAAATACCATCACAGACCTCGCCACTTCTTTCTTTTAAGCACAAAGAACATTTCATTTATCTTGCCCTTTCTGACACATGGATTTTATAAAACACAAAGCTGCACCAAGGCATGATAATCTCTTGAACATGCTCCCACCTTCACAGATTGAAGGAAGGAGGGAAGTTAAATTCCCTGCCCTCTCCCAGGGCACATTCAGCTTCAGTGATGGTATGTGGTATTTACACCCCCACCATTATCAGCAACTGTGACCTGTAACAGCAATAGCAGCTGGGCAAAAACTTTATTCCTCCTCTGAAGCACCACAGGAAAAGAAAACCTGTGAATCTCACCCCCTGAATGCTTGCTCTCCTGTCAAGAGCACAGTATGGCAGGCTGGCAGCCAAGAGTCTCTACCAAAGACAGACAGCACAGGCCACCATTTGTCTTCTGATCAGCAAATGAACACTGGAGGATCCATTTGTTGCAAGCGCTTATGACAGGAGGGGAATAGTGTGAGAGACCATAGCCACCCACCCACCTTCTGCCAAAACCCAGTAAGGAACATCCTTTAAATAGTGCTATCAATCATAACTGGTTCCTAGCTATTATTGCGAGAACAGTTTGCCTGTTTAGTGCTGTTCAGTAGCCTCCATCTGGGTTAAGGAGGTCCCATGCTCTCGCCGTATCAGTCAGATATGCTTGTTCAGGCTCTCCACTTCCCCCCAAGGAGAAACTGTTGCCTCATGAACTATAGGCATGCAACACAAGCATCTGGTTTGCCACTTGCTGTATCCACAGTTGACAGGGCAGAAACGGTAAATAGAAGTTCACACCAAAAAAATGCTGGGAAGGGGGGCAGGAATAAACCCCATTAGCCAACATCACTGCAGAAGCTTTCCTAAGTGACAGCAACTCCACACTGGAAACTCTCCCCTGCACCGTGGGAACAGAGATGAACAGTGGGACGTGGTTTTGTCCACTCAGTTGTCCTCAATACCAAAAACTCTTTAGGTGGTCACTAACTCAGAGAGAATGGGGAGGAGAAGGAGAAACAACAATTTTTGATTTTTAATAATTACTTCTAAATCAATCAGGGATGATGCTTGCAAGGCAAAATTAACTTCACTATTCCTACCCCAAGAGGCCACCCATCATCTCTAGCATCCAAATAGATGTTAACTCATTTGGATCATACACTTGTAACTGATGCTAAATGCTATCATGAAATCTCTGTCAAACTCCAGTGAAACATAAAAAAAAATTAGATCATCAAAAAAACCCTTGCATAGTGACCACCCACATTAGCGGTTATCCTAGATTGAGAGTCATAGGCTTAATGTTCTCCTAAACAATACAGCTAATGTGAGAGCCAAATCAGAAGAACCGGCAAGTCCTAACCAGGACAGATACTTACTGATGCAATAAAAAAAGAAAAGCCTGTAAGTATAGGACCAATACAGCCAAAAGGATTGTCTCTGAATTAAATTTTCTAAGCGGTTTATCTGATTGGTGAACAATAAATTCAAATTAAGTCCACTAAAATCAATATAACAATCACATTCTGTATCCCCGAAGAGCCATCAGGAGCCAACTGTGAGACTGCAAAAACCTCAGCTTAAATTAGAAGCTGTGATCTGAACACATGCTATTGTGTTTCAGTGATGAAGTTTTCTTTCAGAAGAACTCAGAAAACAGACAATACAATATATGCAAGGAGGACCAGGAAGGACCAGAGACTTGCTGCATGCATTAAGGATGCCGAGTTAGCCTTTGCTACAAAATCCTTATTTTATATTCAACTTAGTTCCATACCCTTTTGTCTATGATAAGGGAGCTGCAAAGACAAGCTGTGTTTGTTTGTCTAAAGATAACATCTGCAATTACATACCAAGGAAAAAGGAAATTTCAGCTAATAAACAAAGCTTTTTTCTGTAAAAATACTTTATTTTTCAAAGAACCACAGTCTGTCTCTCTCTCTGTGACTGAGAAGAATGGTCATCAGTGTTCACTCTAACTTAGACTTTATCTATTTCAGTTAATTAAAGTATTTATTAAGTTCATTAAAGTTTTCTTTAGCACTGTCTGATGAGAAAAGTACTTTGTGAATAACTTTATGTTCCTTTCTGTATCAATGGCATTTTTTTATGACTGCAACTTCTTTTTATGTAAAAAACAAATTGATGAGTTAATTTATTGCACTGAGCCACATTGTAATGTTATTAGAAATACTACTCTAAAGGGAATCTACGATGTGTTTAAAATCCAATGTCTTCCCGTATGAAAAACCTTTTCCCCCCTTCTTCTACTTTTTTTATTTTTTATTTTTTTTCCACTCGCGCCTTTCATTACCCCTCACATTTACCTCCCAAAGATGCAACAACAGGGTATTCAGAAAAGCTGCTGCACATGGAGAACCCACAGGCCCTTCTGAAGAGCCTTTCAGCCTACCGTCTTTGATTGCCTCTACTGGGAGTCAGCTTTCTTAAAGCTCCTTCTGAGGCTTGAAAAAGTAGTGTGCATTAAAAATCCACAAAACTACACTTTAGGCAGTCAAGTACTTCTTAACAGAGCTGTTCACAATCCTTTCGACAGCAGAGGATCCAGACAGTGTGCCCAATCTATCACTAATCTTTACAGGCACACACTAAAAGTTCATAAGAAGGGTGAAGTCAGCACCACACCCCTCACCAAGTACATAATCCCAGTTATGCATGACATGACCTGAGTGAAAAGACCACTACCAAAATCCCTCTGTATGCTCCATCAAAAATTTATGTACTATTTACACGTAAGATAATTATTTCAGTATTTAATCCTTTCAACTGTGAAATATGAGCAGCTATGTTTCATCAAGCTCAAAGAATCATCTAAAACATAATTTGCATGAAAGGATCAGTGAAAAATGATGGTTAATATCGGAACATTTTGCTTGTAAAGGGCAACCAGCACTTAATTACTTCATTCACATATATAACTGTTTTACATTCCAAACCACACCCAGACTAGTTTGTGATTTCCAATAAACTTTCATTCTACAAAGACAGATATGCAAGTCTTAAATCTCTGATACTGATTTACTTAACAAACATCATCCTATCAATAGATTTTGCTCTTTATCTTACCTCTGGTTTAAAATCCTAAACTTATTCGTACATTACATGTCAGGAGTTTCTTGAACTACTTAGATAGTCTTTAGGACTAGCAATTTGAATACATAAAGTGTGAATATGCAAACACTGTTCAATCCTTCCCACTTTGCCCCAAGAAGTTTACCAGCGCGCAGAGCAAGTCTACTGCTTCCAAGATAAGCTCCTGATGGCCAATTCGTGTGACTCCAAGATCTTCCAGTTCTTGATGAGTAATTCGTAGTAGCTGGTCACCACTAATCTTCTCTCTCTCAAAGTTCTTTATATATTGCTGCAGGCAATCATCAAGACCTGCAACAAAAGGACAGAAGAAGGGAAGACAAAAGTTAGCCACATTTTGTACTGCCATAGGAAGGAAAACTCAGCTGGAACAAAAATCAAGCCAATAGAGCATACTTCTCCTATCTTTAAGACAAGTATTCCAACATTTAAAAAAATTTTATGTTACCCAGAAATCTTAAGATTTGGAGAGCTACGACAGCCATAGCTTTTTCACCTGTGGGCAATACTTCTGAACTCCAAATAAAGCCCTGAAATCTTGTAGTGCACTGTGCTATGAATGTCAATCTGGCAGCCCCTAATAATAAGCATATTAGCAATGCCTCCATCACACCTGGAAGGGGAGAGGGGAAGTGGGAACAATGGAAGGGAGGAAGACATGTATCCTACCCAGGGTGCAGCATATGAACACATGCTGTTAATTATTAAAGCACTGTAGAAGACTGGAAATAAAGGAAAATGTTTGTGCAAGAGAAATTTTTACAGAATAATTGAAGTATGAATATGCTTAAAGCCATACATTCAGGACTGACTAGTGCCAGTACCACTTAACCTCCCTCTCAGCATAACTCTGCCACGGCAGATCCCATGAGGTGGAGGGGCTGCTGGAGATGCTCTCAGCAAGGAATCCAACTCTTCATGGGACCCTTGACTACAGTTTCCCATGCCATGAAACACAAAATAGCAGTGCTACATCACAGCATCTCTCCTACTTCAGAATCACTCACACACCGCTGAGCCACCTGCAAGTTCACAAATCATGCCAGCCCCTAAAACAAACTGCAAAGAGTTCTAGAGAACAAGAAAGGTGGTAGCACTGCAAACGCATAAACTGGACCCCAACTGAAACAGCAGATCAACTCAAGGTACCTTGGTTCAGAACCTGTATGGAGTCACAGTACACAAATGCTTACTTGAGAATGAAAAGCCAGTAAAATCAAGACCTGGGAGCACTCCTCAGAACAGAGTAATTGCAGAGCAGAAACAAGCCCGTTGTGCTGAAAAATATCGTAGAAGGCCATGCAATACATTTTCTTTGCTCAGGATATGGCTGAGTGCAGGGTTGCACAGGACCAGGTCAAGCTTTGAGGGCCATGTGTATTCCAGCTATTCAGTTTGATTATCAGTCTAAAGACATGTAGCTGACTACACGTTTTTGCCTGGAGCAAAGAGCACTGCAGAATGTGAGATAATCCATCATGCATCTCTTCCCCATCAATTTTTGCCTAAGAGAGCTAGACCAGTACAGGGAAGCTCTGTAGTGTGTGCACTCCTGTGCCAAGGGGTAAGACAGACTCTTGAGTATTTGATGGTCCATTTAACATTTGTGTCTGAATACCTTCCAATGGAGCGATATGACTGCTACTGAGTAACAGGACTTGACAAAAACCTGAATGCACTAATTTAGCTAATTCTTGAGAAATACTACGTTTCTGATGGGTGTCTTCAAACAATATCTAATGTTGAAAAGACATCTGCACATTACACTGCAAGGAAGCAAGAACATTCTTACTTGCTAATCAGAACGTCTGAAAAATCTGAAGATACATGGAGGATAAAGATTGATCTGACTGCTGAGCCCCAGTTTTCGTACAAGAGATGCAGTTTATAAGCATAAAGCTTCTCTGAAACTGGTTTCATTGCACTTTTGGTTCTCATTCATGCCTTTTAGGGTGTAGCCACATCTCAAAAGACTCACATGAGGAACATATTGGTGCTGCAGGCAGGGATACCCCAGTACCAGGCCAACCTGATGTTCCTGGCTCAGCCCTTGAGCAAGAGTCAACCACACTCTGTCCCTGCTACAACACACCAGCACAAGATTCACATGGCTTTAACCTCTGGAATTCATACACTGAAACTCAACCACACACAAACATGCTGCAAAACAAACACTCCAGGCTCAAGATAGAGGAGAAAAGTCGCCAATTCCAGTGGACTTCAACCATGTACTTCCAGAGCCTGTCGCCTGACTTTCTACCTCCAAAAGAAAGCCACTTAAAGATCTGGGTTAATCAAGCATGTGTTAATCTTTGCTGGGTAAAAAACTCGCTGAATGGCTGGGCCTCAAGAGTGGTGGGGAACGGAGCTACATCCAGTTGGCGGCTGGTCACAAGGGGCGTTCCCCAGGGCTCAGCACTGGGGTCAGTCCTGTTTAAAATCTCTATCGATGATCTGGATGAGGGGATTGAGGGCACTCTCAGTCAGTTTGCAGGTGACCCCAAGCTGGGTGAGAGGTTTGATCTGCTGGAAGGCTCTACAGAAGGATATGGACAGGCTGGAACGATGGGCCAAAGTTAACTATATGAGGTTCAACAAAGCAAAGTGTTAGATCCTACACTTGGGTCACAACAACCCTATGCAACACTCCAGGCTTGGGGAAGAGTGGCTGGAAAGCAACCTGGTGGAAAGGGACCTGGGAGTGTTGGTTGACAGCTGGATGAACGTGAGCCAGCAGTGTGCCTAGGTGGCCAAGAAGGCCAATGGCATCCTGGCCTGTATCAGAAACAATCTGGCCAGCCAGTGCAATGTCAGGGCAGTGACTGCCCCTATATACCTGGCACTGGTGAGGTCACAGCTCAAATCCTTCTGTTCAGTTTTGGGCTCTTCACCCAAGAAAAACACTGAGGTGCTGGAGCATGTCCAGAGAAAGGCAATGGAGCTGAGGAAGGGTCTGGTCTTATGAGGAGCAGCTGACAGAGCTGGGATTGCTTAGCCTGGAGAAAAATAGGCTCCGGGGTGGGTAATCCTTCTCTCTACAGCTACCCAAAAAGAGTTTTTTGGGTAGTGAGAGTAGAGTGAGATGGGTGTTGGTCTCTTCTCCCAAGTAAAAAGTGATAGGATGAGAGGAAATGTCCTCAAAGTTGTGCCAGGGAAGGTTTAGACTGGATATTAGGAAAGATTTCTTCATGGAAGGGGTTGTAAAGCATTGGCACAGGGAAGTGGTGAAGTCACCAACCGTGGAGGTATTTTAGACATATGCAAATGTGGCACTTAGGGACATGATTTAGTGGTGGCCTCCGCAGTGCTGGGTTAATGGTTGGACTGGATGATTTTAAAGGTCTTTTCCAACCTAAATGGTTCCATGATATGAGCAGAGCATAAAAAATGGTGATCCATGACTGATCATGTATCATCTCTTGCCACAATGCGTTCAAACTCAGTGTGATGTACAAGGAAATTATCTTAATTTATCTCTTTTTTTCCAGAGACCATTGCTTCAGAACATGTCAAAGATCACGAGTCCTGAATATTCCCAAGGCATTTCAGTGTGAGCCCTCAATTCACCTGAAAGCTGCCATCTCATTCCACGCTAGGCAATGCTCATCATTACTAGCAAAGAGACAAGCAGAAATTATAATCAGGTATTCACCTCTGCCTAAGGTCTGAAAGTAAGGCCATTTACCAAGTCACACTGCTCTAAGAACTTCTTTAGACATTTAAATTTAGGTTGCAAAAGGAAATAATTTTTGTCAAATCTTCCTGAATCCACTTTACTTGTTCACACATATAAGATACCATTGTATTGAATTATCTGTCATGAGCCTTTTTGATTTATCCATATTTGTATATATTTTCTCCCAAAGGCCTTCTTAGCCCGAGTTTTCCATCTGATATATTAATTGCACGAACCATTTTACAAGCACAGTCCCATGTATAATGAAATATGTATATTTTTTGATAGAAATCAAATATTCTTGACAACATATAAAATATTTCACACTAAAAAAATGTATTAAAAATAGGCCATAGATATGCTTTTGCTAAATAACTAAAGAAGAGAGCAGTACTTCTGCTATTCCTGAACTTAAGTCCTACTTGCTTACATAGACTGGTCAATGAGAATAATAACATTAAAATAATCAACGTCATCAAGTATCAAAGAAATGAATTACCAGCTAAGAGACTAGCAACACAAATCCAGAATAAGATATGACAGATGCACTTAAGAGCTACTGACACATAATTCTAAATAAAGGCATTACTCTTCCTCCTCCTGCTATGTATTTTTGTCATTCAGATGTAATCTAGACAGATGCATGTAAGAAAAAACTTTAAGACAACAAAAACATTGCCGACAATTGCTTGACTCACCAATTTCGTAAAAACTACAGCCAGGAAAGAACAAAATAATTTAACCACGTCACATGACGTTTTTCAGAATAACTTGGCACAAATACTTCTTATTCCCTAAAGATCCTTTAAAGTAATTTATTTCTGTCATTTTATTTCTAAATTAAAGAGCAGCAATTCTTTTTGTAAGCAAAACTGTGNATCCTGGCCTGTATCAGAAACAATCTGGCCAGCCAGTGCAATGTCAGGGCAGTGACTGCCCCTATATACCTGGCACTGGTGAGGTCACAGCTCAAATCCTTCTGTTCAGTTTTGGGCTCTTCACCCAAGAAAAACACTGAGGTGCTGGAGCATGTCCAGAGAAAGGCAATGGAGCTGAGGAAGGGTCTGGTCTTATGAGGAGCAGCTGACAGAGCTGGGATTGCTTAGCCTGGAGAAAAATAGGCTCCGGGGTGGGTAATCCTTCTCTCTACAGCTACCCAAAAAGAGTTTTTTGGGTAGTGAGAGTAGAGTGAGATGGGTGTTGGTCTCTTCTCCCAAGTAAAAAGTGATAGGATGAGAGGAAATGTCCTCAAAGTTGTGCCAGGGAAGGTTTAGACTGGATATTAGGAAAGATTTCTTCATGGAAGGGGTTGTAAAGCATTGGCACAGGGAAGTGGTGAAGTCACCAACCGTGGAGGTATTTTAGACATATGCAAATGTGGCACTTAGGGACATGATTTAGTGGTGGCCTCCGCAGTGCTGGGTTAATGGTTGGACTGGATGATTTTAAAGGTCTTTTCCAACCTAAATGGTTCCATGATATGAGCAGAGCATAAAAAATGGTGATCCATGACTGATCATGTATCATCTCTTGCCACAATGCGTTCAAACTCAGTGTGATGTACAAGGAAATTATCTTAATTTATCTCTTTTTTTCCAGAGACCATTGCTTCAGAACATGTCAAAGATCACGAGTCCTGAATATTCCCAAGGCATTTCAGTGTGAGCCCTCAATTCACCTGAAAGCTGCCATCTCATTCCACGCTAGGCAATGCTCATCATTACTAGCAAAGAGACAAGCAGAAATTATAATCAGGTATTCACCTCTGCCTAAGGTCTGAAAGTAAGGCCATTTACCAAGTCACACTGCTCTAAGAACTTCTTTAGACATTTAAATTTAGGTTGCAAAAGGAAATAATTTTTGTCAAATCTTCCTGAATCCACTTTACTTGTTCACACATATAAGATACCATTGTATTGAATTATCTGTCATGAGCCTTTTTGATTTATCCATATTTGTATATATTTTCTCCCAAAGGCCTTCTTAGCCCGAGTTTTCCATCTGATATATTAATTGCACGAACCATTTTACAAGCACAGTCCCATGTATAATGAAATATGTATATTTTTTGATAGAAATCAAATATTCTTGACAACATATAAAATATTTCACACTAAAAAAATGTATTAAAAATAGGCCATAGATATGCTTTTGCTAAATAACTAAAGAAGAGAGCAGTACTTCTGCTATTCCTGAACTTAAGTCCTACTTGCTTACATAGACTGGTCAATGAGAATAATAACATTAAAATAATCAACGTCATCAAGTATCAAAGAAATGAATTACCAGCTAAGAGACTAGCAACACAAATCCAGAATAAGATATGACAGATGCACTTAAGAGCTACTGACACATAATTCTAAATAAAGGCATTACTCTTCCTCCTCCTGCTATGTATTTTTGTCATTCAGATGTAATCTAGACAGATGCATGTAAGAAAAAACTTTAAGACAACAAAAACATTGCCGACAATTGCTTGACTCACCAATTTCGTAAAAACTACAGCCAGGAAAGAACAAAATAATTTAACCACGTCACATGACGTTTTTCAGAATAACTTGGCACAAATACTTCTTATTCCCTAAAGATCCTTTAAAGTAATTTATTTCTGTTATTTTATTTCTAAATTAAAGAGCAGCAATTCTTTTTGTAAGCAAAACTGTGCGCAGATAAGAACTCTTATTAATGTTAATAATAATACTAATAATACTTCTACAGCTAATAATAATAATAGAAAATGGCTGCCAACATTCCTCGCCCACACCTTTTGCCCCCAGAGTCACAGCACAAAGTTGTGTTTGCCAGCAGCTGGCCAGCCACTGCTGCCTTCAAATCAACACAAGGGAGCTGCAGAGAACGGGCGTTCCTGGCTGATGATGCCATTTAACTTGGGACAGGACAAGATGTACCAAAAAACATCAGGTGCCTGGAGTGGAAGCTAAAGGAAAAGAACAATTTCTTAAAGCACTGTCCTTTTCAATATTCCTGCAAGTCCAGCATCACCCTGACCTCAATATAGTAAGCAATTTTTCTTGCTGTCAAGGTCTGCTCTGCTTCTCTCCCCAGATGCCGTCATATGAGACAACCCCCGTACCACAGGAATCCCAGCAAATAACTCAGTTTAATGCTCTACTACCTGTTCCTGGCCATAAGTGAGGTTAAGGTTGTCAAGCACCCAGCAGTCCTGGATGTTTCTAGAACAGCAGCCTCAGTCCAAAAGTCAGGTTCGTGATGATGTTTCAAACGTGTAAGGCCCCATAGTTTACCAAAAAGGTTTTGTGGTGTCAATACACAAGTAACAGTTTCATATTCGACAACTTTGTTCCTCATCCAAAATAACCGTAAGATTTTTTGAGTATATGTAAAGGCACAGATGTTCTAGTAATAAGAGAGTTAAAGTATAATGGTAGTCCTCTTCCTTTTAAACCTACTCTTTAAAGGCAACCATATAGCATAATCTTTTTTTTCTTGAAAGATTCCTGGTCTTGAGTTCCAGAAATAACACAGACCTCCAGGGATGTTAACCACTCAAGAAGGATTCCCCTGCCCCACATGCTTTCCACCTGAGTTTATCAACCATGAAGTCTGGCAATGCTGTCCAGATCCCATTATACACTCATTACCTGGCCAATTTGATTGGGGCCTACAAGAGCATTTAAGATGTTAATACACCACTCATCTTTGTCAGCTGGCACAGCCCTGAGATGTTATGTACACAGTGGGACTATTCTGTGCATTAACAGAAAAGGAGCAACTCTTTCCATTAAGTCTAAATCAAGCTCTACCTCACCTGTGGGAATAAACAAATAAAAAACAGAAAAAAAGTAAAGAAAGCTCCTCCAAAAGAAACTGTGCAGAAGAGTCAATGCATTTAACATTAAAAAACTCAAAACAAAAAAAAAAACAAAAAAACAAACAAAAAACACCAACTTCTTTAGAAAAGTTTCTCTTGCAAGTAAAACACATTGGAGCTGGTTCTTTTCTCTTACTCCATAACTGAGTTCTACCTTGTATGAGCCTAGACAGAGTTCATCAAATCCTTAACAGTTTTTAATGGTTCACAGATGCAAAATCGGACAGATTTCTATCTAATGAATTCCTTTTATTAAAACAGCACCATAGAAACTCAACAGGAAATGCTAACTTCATTTTTTCTTACTCATATGATTTCTGGAACAAGATTGCAAGATCCAGCGCGACCCTCCAGTGAAACCTTCAATGCGTGCAATCTCCCAACTAATAACACAATGGCACACTTCATGACTGCTCTGAGGGATTGTCTTATTTTGATTTGTGTAACACATTATCCTCTGAAACAACCTAACTGACAACCTGCCCTATAATTCAGTGTTAGAGCAAGTTATGCACATCTGTGGTAGCTCAAACTTCAATGATCCTCTCCATGAAATATATCATGAATTCTGATCCCATAGTCTGTTCCTCCTCTGCAAGCAGTTTTCTCCTACCTCTAAGAGACTAAAAAGTATTAAAATAGACTTTTTATATGGCTAGATCTGAATTAAAATCAGCTGCTCAGATACATATGAGAAGATAAAGTTCTAAAAAGGAAACTAGGTATAATATTCTTTCTCAAATTGGTGGCAAAAGAATTTTTCTTTAAGATTGGAAAATTACAGTGAAAATAACAGATCTTGTGTCCTAATCAGCCATCTTTTCAGTTTATGGTTGAGGAAAAGATGGTGAACGTTACAGGTTTAATTATCATACCTGAAACTTTGACAAAAGGAGTATATTTTTCTGCTCCCCTGGTATATCAGAATAAGGATGCAAACTGACAAGTCCTTGGCAAGTCCTCTTTCTGTAAACCAAGCATTTGGTGAAAAGCAACAACATACAAACAATACATGGAATAATTTTGCATGGGAGGGAAAGGCACACAGCTTTCTTAATAAAACCCCCACAAAACAACAAACAAAAAAACTAAACAAAAAAAAATACAACAAAACAAAACGACACATAAAAAAAAATTCTAAATAACCAGAAAAACCCCAACAAATGACAGGTCAAGGCCTTTTCTCTTTTTTTTAGTTAGAAGGCAAACAAATTCATCTTTCAATCTGTACAGAAAGAACACCTGAACTCCACTAGTTTTTACACCTTAACAAATACAAATTCAAGCAATGGACTGCAGCACAAAATTTAACAAGTCATAAAAAAAAGTAAACTAGAATTTAATAAAACCTGGGTGTTTATGTAGCATTATTCATTGTCTTTTCAGATTGTAAACTATTATTTGCAACATTTTTATCTAAACTAGCATGATGGAAAGGACCTCTAAAAAAAAAATATCACAGTTGCTTTCCCCCTGCTCACCATTAAATATGCATTAAACTGAAGACAACTATTCTTAAGGACTGACCACCTTTGAAACTGCACACCAGTCTACATATGTTTCAAACTTAAATGTTCAGCTGAGTTCCTGGAAAGTTAAAACATTTTTCTATGACATAGGCATTTGCATCTAGGCTTTATTAATGCAGGGCTGGTAGGCTACTGAAGCCCAAAAAGGCCTAATAAAACTGTTTAGAGACAGAGTTTTAAGCCTTTAAACAGCAAAGGTATTTATTGTCAGCACTGGGAAGCCCCCGGTTCGCACCAGACAAAGAGCTTCGAATCAACAGTGCAAAATGATCCATTTTATACATTTCACTGCATGATTACAACATACAATTTTGCATAGTAATAAGATTGCAACATCTGATTATGCATATTAATGACTAGGTGGAGACTAGGCGGAGTCTGGGCGGAGCCTTCCCGAATCTTCTTTTGGCACCAGGATTAGGTGGTCGTTCCCAATCTTCAGCCTCGCTTTAGGGGTCTTTAACTCTTCTTCTTCACCTTGAACCTTTTGGCCTTTATTGTTTATGACTTAGTCACTGAAGCTTACAAAAACTACTGGCTTAAGGCCATTTTGCTCTATTCAAATGTCTATATTATCATGATTAACAGCACTAGGTTCTTTGTATATAGTTTTCTAAGATCAGGTCCAGTGATTTGAACAGAACGCAACTCTATGTTCTCTGATAAACTCAAGCAAGGCAGGTGCTGAACAGCTTCTAGTGATGCTGTTAACTATTTCTGGGGTTCATCCTTGTTTCACTTCTACACTGTGGATTGCAAACAAGGAATATGTTCATGTACTTTATCATTTTGGATTGTTGACTCCTAATGTGCTGAGGCATTATGAAGGGGTAGCCTTTTCGGGCCTTGCAGAGACAGAGCGAGATCGACTTTAATTAGGAGTTTTAACCTTTTTGGAGTTTTGCTCTGTTTCACTACTAGCCCATCCACTTTAATTACATAAAAACACAAGGTTTACTTATGTCAAAGAGCAAGACAACCAAGAAGAAAACTACTCCTCTTCTTTCTCAGAGAGCTGCTCCTGGGTACAACCACTGCAGGAAGTCCACAGTGGGCAGTTCTCCCCAAAGGGCCAGAGCACCAGAGGCAAGACTAGGAAAGGCCAGGTTTCCCCACAATCTGTCCAAGGGGGGGTGGGCATTTGGAAACTCTCCATGTCCCTCCGTCTTAATGTCACCACAGAAACCAGGAGCAAGCCAAGCCAGTCGCTTCCCCACCTGAGAGGCAAAGATAATTTTCCTCTGCCCACGTAAGTGATGCTAACGTAAGGGATGCTCACTGCTCCAGGGTCTTCAGCACCTCCTGGGCTTCATATGTGACAAACAGATGTCACACTTATCAGTGCCAAAAGACAGCGCAAAGAATGGAATGTTTTAAGTGCAGTAGACAGCAAATGCCTACTGTGGACAGGGTGGCTGCAGAAAAGAAATAGTCCCTCTCAGAGAAGAATTGCAGGTAGGATTTCAATAAAGCACCAGAAGCAGCTTTCATTACAGATTGAGAAAACATTACGATATATTTAAAACCCGAAAAAAAGAAAAATCCCCAACTCATTAATTGCAGGCAGATTTAGGAATGAAAAAAAAATTGCCAAATGCCCGTATTACAGTAGTATTTGCAAAAGAGCTGAGCAGTCACTCTGTGCATTGTTAATGTGCAGTTTCAGGTGAAAACCCTCTAACTGCAGAACACATTTTTGTCCTTTGCTCTATAGGATTATTCTGGCTCTCAATTTCTCTCCCCCTTCTCTGACTATAGCTGAGTAAAAGAAAATTCAAAAAGCATTAAAAACAAACATTAAAAATTATTGAGATGATCCAAATAATTATTGTTGCAGTTATAACATCTGTATTCATAGAATATAGTATAAGATTACATGTTTTCCATGTGCAGTTTAGTGTAGACCTATTTTTTACTAGGAACCTTCAACACTTTTTAGTCTAAACATTAGCCAAGAGGTACTGTTAACTAAAAACTAATATTTTAGACAATGAAAGAGAAACAAAATACATTAAATAACCCACTTCATATCCACTGGGTATATATTACTACACTTAGAAAAGTGTGCTAAGTTTGTAAAACAAAGAACTCCAAAGAGAGAACATGTGAACATGAGAACAGCAACGTAATCCAAATTCAGCCTCTCCCAAAGGTATACAAATGTCAAGGCTGTGGCTATGAGGCCAGAGGTACCCTGTACAGCTGTGAGGTAAACAAGGAAGGTGCCACACTGGGCTCCTGGAGATGCACAAAGCGAGGAATTGAAATAGAAGCATATTTTAGACCTTGGATGTTGCTCTGATCTTTTTAAGGTCCTCGTCAGGGCAAGGACCTGTGGTTGGTCAAAGGTAAAATCACAAGCCAAAAAGGAGATGGCATTATGCCAGGTGAGAACCTGGTAGTCAGAGTATATTTGTGATAGCAATGGATTGAAACAGAAGTTTGAGATGAAATACGTACTGTGTCAAGTCACTATGAATTTTTTAATTAAAAATTAAATCCTGCTCAAGGAATCTAACTCTGAAGAGTCTGATGTTTCCATGGCTACAGATACACTCCCTTTTCATGACTGTGAGCTCTTATGAGACCTGGATATATTAATTATATGACCGTGCTGGCAATACACGGCAATTTTGACCACCAGAAAATTGTAGAAACTCAAGACTGAATGGATCATACATGGCTCATCAAAAGCTCCACTTTACAAGGAATTTCACACTGATGAAATTTTCAAATGATTTTACTGAAAGAAAATTAAATTTTAAGAAGGAGACAGAGAGACCAAAAACACACCTGTAGACTAATTAAATGCATGATTTAAAGATACAGAAGACTGAACTGGGTGCAGTGTCCAATAGGACATATTTTCAATAAAATCAGTTAGACTACTTATAATCAGTGCTTATTATGGCAAATTAGAGTTGTTAATTACAAGAATAATGTCAGGAGTGTCCTGTTTAGCTGTTGATAAATGTAATCATTCATATTTCTATGGGTGCTTTTTGCTTCCATTATGTCCATCTGTATAGCAAAGCCAAATCTTTACATGAGCACATAAGAGTTTTGCAAAGTATTTTAAATCTTAAAACATGGATAACACTGCAACAACCAGCGTCAAGCTCTATTTCTATGAAATTCAAGCATTTGTATCCCTGATTATCAATATTGTTCTCAATGTAAGAGGTTATAATTATTGTTATATTTAGGACCCTTATTATTGGATTACAACAAACACATTGTTCAACTACAGCTGTGGCCCTTTGCACATGAGAAATGCTGAAGTGTGCTGAAAAGTTAGTGTAGCTGATAACAGCAGCGGAAATTTCTTTGATAGCGGAAGGGAGAGGAGCCAAACAACCCACAGCATCATTAAATACCAGGAGTCCCTCAAATGAAGCAAATCAAAGGAACACATCCATTTACTCCTGATACACACAACACTCAACTGCAGGGGCCTACGACAGCCCCAGTGGCAACCAGATGAGAAAGTGTGCATTCACGTTCATAATTCAATGTATAAAATGAGAGATTTTAAGCTCAGGGATAGAAGCTCAGCCCAATACGGGAGGCATCTTGAGATAAACTGGAAATATCCGAACCAAAACCAGAAGTTCCCCAATAAGTTGTCCAAACATTATACAGATTATAAGACTATAAACACTGAATGAAATATTCCCCTAAAATTTCAAGGGGAAAAGCTATTACTGTCTCCATTTTTTCCTACTTAAATCTATGCCTTTATGACTTTTGCAGCAGCTTTGAGGATCATAATGTACCATCAAAGCTTTGCAAAATGCAGAAGGCAAAAGTGACATTGCCACTTTACTTGTAATAATATATTTTTATGATACACAAGAATCCAGCCAGTCTAGTCTTATTCAGAGTCCCACAATGCTGGAGCCTGTACAGAGTAATACACAAGGACATGTGGTCCTGACCCAAGAAGCTCTATAAATTTCTCTTTTCCCATGAAATTCAAGCTGGCTAGCTAACGAAGGCAAATTCCTCAACAGCTACTTTTATTTCTACTCTGTTTCACTTTGCAGTTTTCATACTCTTACAATCATTCTCCCCATTCTTCATACGTACTCCATTTTGCAGAGTACCTCAGAAAAGGGAAGTCTTCTGGCATCCAATCACTATACAACTTCTCCCTTGAAGTACCACATTTCTGTTCCAATTGTCACAAGTAAACTAGAATATATATTGCAAGTATATTAGCATATAGGCATTTTTCAAGCAGCATTATATAATTAGGGATCTAAATACCATTAACTAATATATACTTGATTTGTGTTTTAATAGATTTTTTTTTTTTTTAATTTAAAATGCTACCATTTTTATCCTCTAAAATGATTCCTGGTACAACAGCAGTCTACATCACTACCACGCAGGGATGTGATGTTTCCTAAAAATTTACAACCATAAGAAGCAACTTTATTCCTAACTGGATCCCCCTACAATACAAACCAACATACAATGAGCACAACAAAATTTTTTTCTCAGCAGTGTCCTTCTGACTTTAGAGTTTCTAGAGGTTTATCTTTGTACTAGCACAAAGCAATTTTACAAGACTAAAACACAGCTTATCACCAAGGATACAATATTCTGGCACCTGCAAAGAAAGGCTACACCATGGGTTTACATGGGAAAAACAACCGTCCATCTAACAACAGTGTGTGGCTTCATTACTTCTCCAACACATCTCTCAAGCAAGCACCGACCACTAATGACATTAAAATAGGCTGACATGAGTACCAGCAGGTTCCAGCACACCACCAGTGCAACAGTGCGAGAGCTAGAAAGGGCTGGCAAGGGCACAGGCCATCCAAAGCAAACCAGCCGCCCATCTGTCCCAGCCCTTGGCTGCAGCTGCACATCTCCGACCGCAACTGCACAAATGTGCGGCACCTACCTCCCCCCCCCCAAAAAAAAATTTTGCACCACACAGCAACAAAACTATCATATTCCCAAATATGACTGTACGCATTGAAATCCAACCACCATATTCCCTAAGGATGGGAAGCTTTGTCTAAATAGGTGTGGTATTGGCTTCTTCAACAGTTTAGAAGGGACTGAGGCTGAAACATTCCCTGAGGACTTAATTTGTGAAAGTCTTAATTTTCCATAGCTTTTCACTGTCTCCCATGATTATTTGCAGCTGTGCCTCACACCATGTGAATATAGGAAGTGCAAAGCCAACAAATGTGCAAGCATTCCTCAGGCAGGACAGGAGGGAAGTTTTCTTCAAACTCTGAGTGAACTCCCTCCCAATCATTATTCCTTCTCGCAACGCCCATGCAGTTCCCAGGCTTGAAGCTCTCTTTAGCAGCAGTTTTCACAATTCAGCACAGTGTGAGACTTGGGATGGTTTTAGAGTTGTGGGCAGAAAAAGCTGTGCATGCCCCTCCACATGACAAAGAAACATCTGTAACTTAAAACCACTGGTCAAATACTTTGATATGTGTAGGAGTGTCTTGAAGAAGAAAGGGAAAGCTATACTTCTAACAGTCATCACTTCCAGCACTTCACATACGATGCCTCAGTAACCATCCCACACCTCTGCAAAATATAAATGAATCATATATTAAAGGGAAAAAACAAGTATAATGTTAGACAGTCAAAAGAAGTTTATGTAAGACAAGCACATCCCTGACATTAACCAAGTAAGTAAATAAGTACTGGTTGTTCTTTGAAATGCTTTCCCATGTTTGTATTTTTACAGCGTGCTCTGAAGCAGTCACACTAAATACACTGCTGTTACACAAAGGGCCCTCCTCTTCTTCCTCCCTCACATGGGCTAATAGATGTTATTACACAAAATAGTCAAATAACCCTTCCACTGTCTTTATTATACTTCTTTACCATGAAAACCAGCTTCTCTGCCAAGAGTTTATTATGCCAGAAGGCATCCTTTTGGCACAAGCTGGAACACTGCGTCTCTGAAAAAATAATACAACAGTTGTTAAAGCTTTCCTTTACCTCTGTACTTTACACTGCCTCCCACCCACTGCAGAAATCTGTTAATAGTTCAGATAAAGCTTCAAGATTTATTTGGTGATGTCCTCACATGGGGTCTGTGGATTTGATGCAGCCCAGCAGCGTGGTTAAAAGCAGGGCAATTCATTTTGCAACAGGAGCAATTCTGCAGTTTTGCTACACTTACATTGAACTTCTCTCTGGAGCAACAGGGGACAAGATGTTAGGCTTGGTTAGGAGTGCTTATATGATGACTTCACCCATGCTCCAAATTACTCTTCCTTCCCTTACATTTGATTTTCCTTCTAATACCAGCAAAATCACCCAGTGTTCACTGGCTCTATCTGCCTCCTCTCAGGAAGGATTTCAGAATTAAGAGAGAATCTAATGACATCAACCATAATTGGACAGAATATGTTCAAATTACTTTACAAACAGTCCTACAAGTACAGCTTTATTACATTCCAATATGCACAGATCCAGACTATGTTAAGAAGTCAAAACATTTTGGTTTTAAGCTTCTTGGCTAACACAATCTGCTTCAAACTATATCCGAAGTAGAGAGCTTTACGTAAGAGTACAAGCAAGGATAATTTTACATGCCTGCTCTTCTCCACTCTTCCTCTCACTCACTGAAAGAAAAGAACATAATGTAAAATCTACAATATGAACCGCAAGCTTGTAAAATGGGAGTGCAAACCACACAACTGGATCACAGCAAAATATATTTGTTCAGTTTACATTTTCTTCAGCAATATACTTTTCAAGATAAAGTCTTCAGTTTTTCCCAAGTTGTAAATACATACAAATTTTTAAAAAAATTAAAAATCTGTTGAAGTGACAATCTAAGTTACACTTTAGTTAGTTTCTCATTTTGCATAATCACTCGCTCACACAATTCATCCATATGAGCAAAAAAAGCAGTAACCAAGAATTAGACTCTTCAAAGCCTGCATTAATCTACAGAGACATATTAGTCTCTCAAGTCTCATCAATGTTACATACTCAGGAAAGAGAAATGAACATTCACATGGGAAGTAAAGTATGCACATGACACAGAAAAATAATAACAATTTGTTTTTAACTATTAGCCGCATAGCACTAAATTAATAGTATGAAACCTGTCCCTGAAGTTCTTTCCCAAAGACAAGATTAGGTACTTCATTAAATATTAATATTACACACTAGATACATTTGTGCAAAATGATGCCATTTAGTCTTATTAACATTTTATAATACACACATACACGTTTGCCCCACCAGTTCGGAGGCCTAATATTGGGAAACACAAAGAATAACCTGAAATCCCCATGCTTTCTGCTCTTGCAGACAATCATCAATGGGGAGGTGGAAGATGTACACCACGCTCAGTGTCCCAAGCATCTCATATAGAAGAAGGCCAGAAACATCACAGAAAACATGCCACCAATGAGAGTTCTACTCATCCAGATTCCTCAAGAAGGCAGCAGGAGGTGCTCTCTTGTGCTTTCCTCAGCTGTACTGACAAACAGCCTTGCCCCAAGCCACATGGAAGGCATGGCAAACAACCAGAATTGAGATTCAACTGCAGCTGCAGTTCCACAAGCTCTGGTTTGCTGTTGCCATAGCTTACCAGATAGAAGAAAAAAAATACAGGTAGAGTTTTACCACTGAAATTATTTTGAGTTTCGGTTTTCTTTATGTGATCTCAATCCTTTATTCTGCAATAGCCCTGGCTGGTAAAACTAAATACTTGTATCAGTCAGCATGGGATAAAGTGTCCCGATTATGGATATTCCTGTCCATTTTCACAAGACATCACCAGGAGGTAAATGCTGTTTAACACTTCCTGTGCTAGCTGGATACAGCCAACTGTAGTATACTTCTTGGTCTTGCTCCATTATCTCCTGCTCATTTAAGCAGGTTTATATTGAAAAGTGATGGAAAGGGTGTATCAGTATAAAAACACTAAGTATTTCATTAGCACCTCAACCAGACCTTATCAAAAGCCAGAAAAAAAAAGAAAAAAGTAAACACAAAAACCAAAAAGTTACAAGAAAATACCTGAATTTTCACTTTGCTGAGTTTGACAGGACTCATTATATGTATAAATTTTTGTACTGCATGAAAGAGTCCATATTTCTTCTTAAATGCATACCTGAAACAAGAGGTTGGGTAGGTATAATTTCAAGTAGTTGTAAACCTGAATGAACTAATAACTATTTTGATCATATTAGTTCTGGCTGATTTTGCATGCCTTCCTTCTTGTTGCTAAAGACTGAAGGAAATGACTGTCCCTGTTACTTGCTACAAACTTCTTTGGTGTTATTAAAAGTAAACTTTCCAAACCTGAGTGAGACTTAAAAACTCTTTTTTTTTAAAAAAAAAACAGAGGACATCTTTATTTCCAGGTACCTGCTCTGAGGTATGAAACACATAATTTCCACCACCATTTCCAAATGCCAAACAAATGCCAGCCATGTATTTATAAGCTGTACTCTGATCCTGCACTGCATCACATGCATCCTATTGCTTATTTATTATTTCAGTCCCCTGTTAAGAAACAGCAATACTTTAAAATTCTTAGTTCTTTTAGAATATCTCTCTTAATCTGAACTATTTCAGAAACAACAGGGCTTTTAATAATAAAGCATGCATGAAGTTAAGCCCTGGTAGAGAGAAAATAACAATTCTAAAGCCTATATAGATAAGGTGCAATTCTCCTTCTCATGACAGGTTCTGCTCTGATGAAGCTCCTTTAGAGCTGGTTCTTTGCATAATGGCCAGTTTCACAACTGTAATAGGGAGACAAGTGGAAAATTTAATAATACCTGAAGCTTTAATATTAATAGCTTAGTATCAAAATTTCAACAAGTTATTGGTATAGTTTTGAAAAGAAAAATATAGGACATGCAGATTTCTGGGACAGTACTTTTTGAAAAAAAATTAACCCCAAATTTTAGGGTGCAAACTATGGGCAGAAAGAGAATTAAGAGAATTTTGACTGGACTGGTTTTGCAACATACTTCTCCATCACCTCAAGTAGCCTTTTCTGCAGCCAAATAATCACCCCTGACGACCACGACCTTCTACCCAGTTGTCCTGTTTTCAGCTGAACCTGCAGCATCCCCATCTGCAGCCCACTGCCACAAAGCAAGTACTATGCTTTCTGCACACCAACAAGAAATTAGACAACATCTGAGCACCAGTGACACAACTCTTAATAAATGAAAAATTTTAAACCTGGTTAAAATATGCACCTGAGCCATTTGCAGAGAGAATTACATAAGCCAGTCTTTGTCAGACAGAGCAGTGCTTTGACCTCCAAGCATTCAACAGGAGATCCTGCTAATGAAATACTTTTAACCCACATCCTTCAGGTAGGGAGCAATTCTCCAACATGTTTCACAAAGTCTGAGCACCACATTAGTGTTGGGACCATCTTCTCTGACACAACTTGACACTTCAGTCATATGTTAAGCTCTGAAGCATCTGTTCCATAATAAACTGTTAGATGCTTGCCAAGAACCTAAGCACTGTGTTTTTGGATGAGTACTGCTAAGTTGCAAGCCATAATTTAATACTCATCTGACATTGATGGTGACCCAACATTTAATGGAGCTTAATGCTCTTCTGATGCCACTGATCAAATTACTCCTTAGCAGTCCAGTTTCATAATCTACAATTTGCAAGGAAGCAAGACAGATATACAGACCCTGTCTCCTTTCACATCAGTGAATCAGTTTAATGGCAGGGAAAGGTTCCCTAATTGAAGTTATAGATAAACACACCATAGTGCATCATTTGTCAATACAGAATTTAGTTCAGATGCTTTAAGCCAATTATATTATTATGAAAAGCGAAGCATGAGTTATTCCCAGCACAAGGGGAAAATGTGGGTAAAAGCCTTGACCCAGCATGTGCAATGACTTCATAACATCCTGAGCACTGTCCAGGAAACTCAGTCCTCTGGCCAACAGGAGTTTCTATTAATTTTCTCCCCACTAGGTTGTTTAAGAGTTTGGTCACCACTTAGACACAGCTGCGCAAACAATCTCTGAATGTTTGGCCTGATGCTATTGAACTCCATCCCAAAATGTCTCTCCTTTTCTTTCTGCACATAGGATAAGGAAGGCTAATTTGGACACAGAGGATTAGAGGCTTTCACAGCCCAGCTTAAATCATTAGATCCTAAAATTGTTGAAAGAATTTTACCAAGTAAATTAGCAAGCTTAAATGTATATCTAAGAGAGTTGGTAGCAACAGTACTTTCTAAATGCCCTCGAAGTCCATTCCCATCTTGAGGAAAAAAAACAATCTGTGAATGCCTAGACATTTTAAAACTAACACAAGCAATTAAACAAAAGCAATGAGAAATCAATGTTTTAAAAATGCCTTGTGTGAGAACAACTTGCAAAAGTTTATGAGGGTACAGGCATAAAAAAACAACAAAAGCTTTTTTTAGCTTCACAGAAAGTAAACCTTTCGTCCCAGATAAAGCAGAGGAACCGTGTCAGTACTTTTACAGGACTATTCATTCTTACATTATTTTCACAGCTAGTGGCAACCCCAAAACATACCACCCTCAGTAAATTAACTAAGGAACAACTATGTGCAGATTCAATGTTAGCAAAAATGCAATAGTAAAGCTGCAAAAATAAAAAAGTCAAAATCGGAAAATCCCCAGAGTAAGCTCTCTGAAGTATATGTACCTCAGCTACACTGTATTTCTCAAATATGGGCCTCATTTCTGAGTCCATCCCCAATTGCAACTTCAAGCCTGTGAATAAGGAAACTAGAACAGATCACACTAATGTTCTATGTGTGAGCTTGCACATCTTCTCAGGTGATGAAGCTTTAGTTCTAGCAGAAAACTGCAGAACTGCTCACATCCTTTCAGCTGTTAGCAGGAAGAGAATAAATTTCACCGATATTATGGAAGGTATAGGCATCAAAGTATGTCCTTTACAGTGTGTCTCAGAAAATAATGTCATTACCTTAGAATATTGTGGAAATCTCAAAAGCATCAGCACTTGCAGAAATTTCTTAAAAAGCTTTCCCACTAAACACACGTGATTACACAGTGTTATTATATAGAATGTATTCCAAAATTAATTCTGATAGTTTTATACAACCATAAGATTTGGTCTTCAAAAATTTTTGATGTTATACATTAGAAAAAAAATGAGCACATATTTTTAACATGCAGTAGTTGATAATCAAATTTCAAGGATTTAATCTCTGCATAGAACCTCAAAACCTAACATACTATTGACACGAAGAAGCTTTCCAGCCTAAACTTGCACTGAAATCTCAAGAATCAGGGTCCCAGATGTCCCCTTTGTGGTTCTCGTAACATCTTATGGATTCTGAGACCTGTAGACACTTTGCCAAGGACAAACATATTTTTAGGAGTCTACAAGCCGTGAAGTATGTACAATCCTTCTTCACTTTTGCAAAGAAATATTTTCTCTATTGTCAAGCCCACAAGTAGTTACACAAAAATTATTTTGATTAAATTCTGATTTTAGGCAAAGGAACAGATCTTGATTTAAGGAAAAGGTCCTAAAGTTATGGACTCCTGAAGGAATTAGCTGTTTTATTTTACTGTTATCTGGAACCTTTTGAATATCAGGCTGAAAACATAGTAAAAGACTGTGCTTCAGTATTTGGAGGATTTCTGAGGCTTATAAATTTTCCTTTAATCTATAATTGAGACAGCTCCTTTTTAAACTTAGTCAGAATTCTATTCCAAATAGCTTTTTTAATAGCTAACCAGTACTAGGGAAGAAAAAAGCAGTTCTGTGAGTGTGTCACTGTTACAGAACCAGTGTTGTATCACACTTATATTTCATTAAATAGCAGACCTTTAGAAGACGAGAAATCAGTAGTTTCAATCATAAGTAAAGTTCCACCTTTGTACCACACACTAGAAATGCCCAAACATTTAGAGGCTTTAAAAAGGCATTTTCCAGGCTTCTACATGACATGCAGAATTATTATGTTACTATTTCAAGAGTTTAAAAACATTATTTTAGGAAGAAGAATATGTAGTTTCCTTAGGCCAGTAATCTCAATGTTTGAAATTGCTGCATCCCAAGTAAAATTGTTAAAAGTACAATTTTCACTTAATTACATTTTTTTTTAAAGCATTGCACTAGTGACTAGAGCTAACAAGAAAAGACATGGTGATTAAACGTTTCATGTCCTTTAATAGCTAATCTGAAGTGTTAATGAGTGTTCAAAACATGACAGAACTGCCAATTGTTACAGAGCTTCTCATTACACAGTACAGCGATGAATAAACTTGACTCTTTTGCTTTGCTTGAGTCAGAACCAAAACGTCACAGACCTGGTAGCTTAAGTGCTGGCAACACAGACTTACTCTTTATAGGACTGTCTTCCACCTGTCTTAGCAGGTGTCTCAGCCTTGTCAGTGGGTAGGCAGGAGCTTTCTCATTTCCCCCTGCTCTGTACAGTCCACACTTCTGTACAAGGGCAGCCACCAATTTTGGAAACTCAATTCTAACTGAAACCTCAACACCACCACCATCTTCCTCATGCCTTCTACAGATTAACCAACATAAAGGAATTTTCTTTGTTAACTGTGAG
This sequence comes from Sclerurus mexicanus, assembly GCA_013396755.1. Lineage (NCBI taxonomy): Eukaryota > Metazoa > Chordata > Aves > Passeriformes > Furnariidae > Sclerurus > Sclerurus mexicanus. The sequence continues at coordinate 553,465 of VWZF01000445.1, read as the reverse complement.
ACTTTATCGTGTCCTTTCTTTGGATGCAGGCCTATCTCACATATCAGCCAATTTCACCTCCAGTGAGCACATCAATAACCCATGAACACTGCAGGGAGGGACAGGGCTATGGCAAGAGATGCCCCCCCAGCCCACTGGTGGTTCGTCAGCAGAGCCATCACCAGCAGTGACCCTGCTACACACACCTTGCTCACACATCAGCAGCTCAGTGCCCACACCAGTAGTGACCAAAGTGAGAGCCAGGAAGAACTTCTTTTAGTCCCTCTACCAAGAGTATAAAAGCATCTCCACCCATTCTTCCCTGCAACCTGCCTTTGTCCTAGAGCTTGCCAAAATGTCAGCATTTACTATCACTATTAATAAGGAATACTCTTGAGGACCTCATCTCGTATTTTGAGCTTCTTTTCACATAGGAACATACCATAGAGACTCACCAAATGACCTGGTACACTTCTTTTTAGTGGATTTTTAAAAATCCTTAAACTCCTCTTATGACCTGACTCACAACTGGTGACTTACTGGGCAGCATGTACTGAAGCCCCACTTGCCTTTGGAATAAACAGGATGCAGACTGAGCCCATACCCATGGCAACACCATGTACCAGTATTTTGTCAAAGCTCTCAAACTTCTGATACAGCTTCAAGGTTCGTCAATGGTTTTGGGGGTATATTTGTTTATTTTTCACCAGCATAGATTTGTTTTCCAGTGACCTGCTCATCAACATAACAATAATATGTGCTGTGCAAGATAATAGCAAACCTATAGGGTATACCAGGCAGGAATTTTTACACCAAAAGATTTCCTATTCCTCAAAGTCACTTCATCAGATAATCTACATAAAATGAAAAATTTGCAGGACCTTTTTTTTTTCTGTCTACTCAAACATCACTTCTCTCTTTTTACGTATGACAAGCTAGGTTATACAGAGCCTACATTTTACAGAGCCTAAGATAAGAGGTACCCATCCAGTTGGGGTCCAGCACCAGGCCTCTACAAAATACCACATTATGAATTACAAACACTCTCTCCTCTCCTGCATTCAGTCAGAGTAATGGTGAACCAGATGGCAAATTGTGACAGCTTCACCTGCTCAGCCTAAAGTGTGAGTAATTATTATTGGGTTACCAGATCTCTACTTCCAAATAACCTATGCAATTATTCACTTCATCTTGTCTGGGGCCATTCAGGTTGTAACATTCTTTTCACTTGAGGTGCCTACCTAAGCCCTTCCCATTTCTCCCTTTTGCAGGGGGGGGACGGGGGGCGATAGGGAGAGGAGTCGGTCTTCATTTTTAAGACTCTTGTATTTACAAAAAGAATCCAACTTGTTCAGTCAACAACATACTGAATAGAAACAAAATTTGTGAAATTTTAATCTACTAATAATGAGTCTCTTTTTCAGTGCACTACAGAATCTGCAGCAACATGACCACTGAAGAGTTTGTCAAGGGAGACTGCTTAACAGCTGGGACAAAAGTTAACAGGGTTGTTAATCTTCATTCCACCCCACAGCTTTTGGCACAAGAAAAAGACAGGAGGAAAAGCATGGTTTGTTTAGAAGGTGGCTCTGCCTTAACAGCTGATGCAGCTTCTCAGGTGGGTGAAGTTCTCAGACCTCCAGGTCTCAAATGAGGAGTGACAGGCAGCACAGCAGCCTTCAAGTCCCACCTGTGCACACTCAGATTCATATGGAAGAAATCAGATCACTGTAATGAGGACATCACTGGAAAAATATACCACGCCTCAAGTAATTTGAAGGACATCAACCAATACTGAGTGCCTAAGAAAGAATAGACAATCCTGCCTCTTCAGCAAAAAAGATAATTTTTTTCCTTTTAAAAAGGTTACTAGAAAAGGCTTACAGTGTTGTAGCAATTTCTTTACTTAACACACATTCCCAAGCTTCATGTACCAAACTAAAGGTCACAACTTAGTCTCACCGTAAGGCAGAGGCATTCACACACACAGAACAAACTCTTTTATAAAGCTAAGGAAGATTGAAAATGTTTCCTGTGTTAATGATTAACAATTGCATTTGCCAATACATAAAATGCCTTAATGTCTTATTATTTCTAAGTTATACAAGGCCAAGACAGCAGCATACTACAAAACCAACATCACCCAAAATGAATCTGTCAAAGTGCAAACAATTTCTGCCTACCAAACAAGATGCATGGCGAGTAATATAACAGTGGTTTTAATTAGCTGGGCACATAAAGCTGTTACAAGACAAATTTCTTTCATTAAAAAAAGCTGACAGAGATGCTTCAGTGAGCTTAAACTAAAGATGACATAAGGCACTTAACCTTCTCCCTCCCCTATAATGAGGAAGAGCCAGAGCACTTGGGATAGAGTGGGTGATGAGCAGCCCCTTCTGCTGCTGCTGCAATACTGGTAACTCCCCAGAAATGTCAGCAATACAGGGGATCCAGCAGCACAGGCGGAAAAATCAGCCAGTATAAAGAACCATCTCCTGTAATTTTGTTCAGACGCTTGGGATAAGAGTTTCTTACAAAAAGAAAGGTGGGGTATTTAAGGTGCTCCACTACTGAGTACAAGTGTTCTGCGTCAGCCAAAAGTGGTAATGTATTCACAGCAAAACAGGGTTACTTTGCATAACAGACAGTTTCAGCACCAGGTACTACATGTTTTCACTACTTTGTAAGCATCCCTGTATTACTAAATAAGCAGAATTTTCTTCATTACATTTGGGTTTGTTTTTCTTTTATTAATCTCCATGAAACAGTTGCTCATTAGAAAAGACCATTTCTCTTTCCTGGGTTGCATCTTATACCACACAGTTCCTGAGTAAAGCACTTATTTTACACATGCAATTTCAAAAATGTTATTAATACAACTTAAAAAAATGGAAAAAATAATTTAATGCAAAACAAAAGTGACTAAGAATATGTGTGTATGCATAGTAAGCTTCTTTTCTCCTCTTCAATTAAATTAGTCTGCTTTCCACATCATACAATTGCATTCCAACATATTGTTCCTGTTTCCCCCCCTTGTTTAGGGCTGGAGCTGCACCCCAAAGAAGGGCTACGACAGCCTCTCCTGCCAAAAGGGCCAGGGATCACATCAGAAACTGAAAACCCCACATTATTAGCAGAGGAAAGAGTCTGCCCAGGCCCCCAAAGAGACTCATGCTCTTAAACACAGAAATTAAGATGCCTGAATTTAAGATCAGGTATCAAAATCTTTCAGTGCATGATTGCAAGCAGTTTTGTCTGATCAAACAAGGATGGAGACAGAGCTGTCCTTGTCTCCAAATCCCACTCTTGTCAATGCCACCATGGTCACACCAGCCCCACGCACACACACACCAGCCAGGATGCTTGAGGCATTTAAGAGGACTGGGAACCTTATGCTCCAAGCCCCTGCTCCCAGGAGCATTAAATGATTCAGGATAAAATGAAGAACAAGATATAGACAGTCCTGAAAGCAAAGCTAGGAGTCCAAGACTCCTCCTTGCAGCTAAATGGAGATTCGCTGGACAGTAGTTTCTTATTTTAAATGTGCTTTAGTGAACAGAGATCATAAAATATTGTATGAATATCAGATTGTTCCACTTCAGTTCAAAACAAGTCATTGTCCTGGGATGGGAAACTGATTTCTGAAAAGACAAACATCCCTTCTTGTTTGTTTCATTAAATTGGTTAAAAAAAATAAATTAATTCAAATTAAGAAAACCCATGTTCAAATGGGTCCACTGGAGAAAAACAATTGATATTTATGTGCTGTTGCCACTTTGCACTCATTGCAAGGGCTAATGTTTTGCAAGACACATCTTCTAAACCTTACTAAGCTTATTATTTACTATCTCCTGACAAGCATGACTTCATTTCATGAGTTGGCACACATCCCATTGTGAGACTCTAATCTTTAATAACATATCCTAATTAAATATGCACATTTAATGCTAAAAAAATAGCTACAATTCAAAATTAAACAAAAACTATTCATTTGACTAAACACAGCAATTGGATTAGAGTGCACAGAGCAAATTTAAATGAAGTCACATATGCCACAGCAAAAAACTCATTAAGGGAAGGGGGGGAAAAATGGGTAAAAAACCCCACCAAAAAACCAAACCAAAAGCCAAACAGGCAGACAACTCTTTATAGCTGACAGTATCTGACCACTCTGAACTCCAAGCTACTTTACTTCCCATCTGTCATGCAATAATAACTTTAAAGGAATCACATTTAAAAACTCATCAAAAGTTGAAGTCAATTGTTCTTAGGTTGCCTGATTACATGCAATAAGGGTGTGTTCTTCTACAGAAGCTACAAGGATTTATTCTTTTCAACACTGATGGCAGAATTTTATCATTAAACTATTTATCATTTTGTGGTGTTCCACAGTGGTTAAAAAAGTCCTTACACAGTAAGCATTAAACAAACAAACAAAAAATTACCTCTTGAGATTTAAATACCAGATCATGCCACCAAAAAGCTATTTCTGTTTATTTGCTCATTTCCGAATTGCCATAATCTGAAAGCCATTTTCCTTCTAGAGAGTGGAGTTATAACACTTGACATTACTGAGATGCTTTGAACTCAAAAAACTTTGAGCTACAATTTCATGACCTGCTATAACACTTTCAAAGATTCTATCAGAAGAAAAGTAAATCCGATAAATTTGTCATTTTAGAAACTACTTTACAACTGATTGAAACTAAATCTCAACACACATCAATCTTTTCCTTCAGAAGTCTCATTGTAATTCTTTCTTGAAGCAAATTTTGATTTAGCAAGATTTATCAAAACAGGATTCTGCAGAAAACTCCTTATACTATTTGAGAGCAAATAAGAGGGTAAGGGCTTAAGATTTACAGTTCTAATTCTTAGGATAAATACAAGTCAATTACCTTGTAAGAGGTAGACTACATTGCTGAACACAAAGTGAGGAAACAATAAATGATAATATTACAATTTCTAGATGTTATTTCATTCTGCCTGCCAGTTGAATTAATTTCACACACATGCAACTGAAGAGTTATGAGCATTTTCATTTTTGCTTTGGATCTAAAATGTCACCATTCCCACCACTACCTACAATACATTGTCAACTGAAAAACAAATGTTTTGTAAGATAAAGGTCTTTTAAATACTTTTTTATAAGGGAATGGGCAGCAAAATTTGTATTCATCTTTACCTTATTTTGAACTAGAAAACAAACTTCAATTTTTGGTTTTTTGAAGGAATATGTCACATATTGGGAGTTCTATTTTCAGTTATTCTACTACACAGAGCACTCACTCCTCTAGAGAGGAATTTGCTCAGACCTGAGGAGGTGAAAAACATACAGGACACTATTGTGCACTCAAGCCTCTGTCCCCCAGTCACAGCAACTGGATGCCCATGCAGCCACCTACAGCATATCACTGCTCCATGCTTTGAAAGGCAACGGTGTCAGGAAGACCCATGAAACCCTACAATCTGGTAACACCACCAGAGGCAGGCACTAATTGCACAGTCTGTTCAGGTTTACTCATTCATAACTCATTACCACTAGTTACCTCCAGTTCATAATTCGATAGCTCAGCAAGGTTTACAGTGAGAACAGGGACAATAGAGCTCAGGGACAATAGACAGGACAGAAGAGAGAAACTACATGATGCCCAAATAAGTAACAGAAGAGGAATTTGTGTTTCAAGACAGATCAAGCAAATTACTGGTGAGCTCCTTGTAAACTAACTTTGTACACTTTTAGTAACTGATAATAAGTTACCTTGAGCCTCCACAACAAATTTAGTCTTTTGTTCATCTAGTGAATACTGCATAGTCCATGGGGAAAGTTATTTTTGTCTTGTTTTTTTACCAAGACCTTAGGTTGGTAAAGTGTTAAGACCATTTTCAAACACTGACATTTCCATGAGGGAGATGGTGGCCAAGAGGATGGTACCAGACTCTTTTTGGTGGGGCTCAGCAACAGGACAAGGACTGATGGCCATAAACTAAAACACAGGAAGTTTCACCTCAAAATGAGGAAGAACTCCCTTACACTAAGGGTGACACAGCACTGGAAAAGGTTGCCCAGGGAGGTCATAGAATTTCCCTCTTTGGAGACATTTAAAACCCACCTGGACTTGTTCCTGTGCCACCTGCTCCAGGTGATCCTGCTTTGGCAAGGGGGTTGGACTGGATGATCTCCAGAAGTCCCTTCCAACCCTAAGAATTCTGTGATTCTGTGAGATAGCTAGCACTCCTTCATCAGGATTGCCATGACTTTTCAGCTGTCTTATTCAAGTCAAGGCAGTTACCATGAACATGGAATCCTTTATTAAAAAAAACCCAAAACCAAACAAACAAAAGACTCTAAAAAGTCCCCCAAACACTGCCCTCCAAAAAAAACCAAAACCCAACAAAACCAAAACAAAAACCCCAACAAAAGAAAAAAAGAAAATCCAAAACCAAACAAAAACCCCAAACAAAACCAACTAAACACACTCCAACAAACCACACAAGAAAACATGGTAATCTTAGGAATTGAGAAGCTTCATGACTGCATATGCACCATTATACTTTCTATAGTGCAAACAGGAGCTTCATCATAACTCATGCAGGCATTCAAATGCTCTGTCAGTTGTGAAATTTGCTGAAGCAGACATTTAAAACATTCCTTTGAAGGCTACGAACAACCCAGTCCTTTTAAAAAATGAGTTAATTTGCTCTAAGGGAGTCCTGTCCTAGACCTAACTGTCTTTCTTTTCTAATGATAAACTATCCTCTGTCCTTCAAACGTTCAGATTGACACTTATAGGGAAATTTTTTTATGGGCAATGATGACACTTCCAGGCTGAACCTCTGTTTCTCAAATCCACATGCAGAGCATGACAAATTATTCACACTACACTGTGCTCTTGGACTCAGTTATCAGGGCTCCAGAAATAGGCTTTTGACCACAGACTGCGTTAAACAGCTAGGATCCAGATGGTTTAAAACATACAATAAAATAATGGCTAAAATAACAAACTACATCTATTTTTGAAGTCCAGTACCCAATAAGTAAAACTACTGATTGCTGGCATTTTCAAGAGGACTTGTCGGGCAAACCAATCAAGATTATGTCAAAAAACATAAACAGAAATTTAAGAAACATTAAGCTACCACATTCTAGGTTAAACTAACATATGGTTTTATTTGAAAATATTTGAAGACCACAGTATTTTAAAAGGGCAATTAACACCTCTCTGAAAAGCAGTAATGACCACTTCATCACCCTGCATTTACAGAAAGTTTTGGAAACAAGTAGAAGTGGACTACCAAATTAAAAGCACACTAACACATGTGTCTTGTGTTTTTTTTCATATCAGCTCCAATAAAACAAAGTCTGCTGAAAAGAGCCATGCCTGTCCTCTGAAGAGAAATGGAGGCAAAGGCCACACAGTTCTATCCATGATGATAAAGCAAGAAGAAAAAAGCCATAAGTCATCCACTGCTGAATACTCAAGAAGGTACTTCTTGGATATTTCACCAAAAAGTCTCTAGTCACACTTCAATCAGACTAAGCAAGAAGAAAATTGTTACTTTTTTGGTGTTCAAAAGGTGTACATAAAACAGGACACGTGCAGATTCACAAGAGTTGACTGTACACAACCCAAGCCATTTGTTTAGAGAGCAACTTCTACTTTGTGTTCAACAGATCCCCCCACCAATATTACTTAAAAATCTGAAAAAAAAAAAAGACAAGAACAGCACCGTACTTTACAAATCAAAATATCAGCTGTGTGAAAGCAACCAACAAAACTACAAAGCAATTAAAGAATGGCAGGCGCATGTCAGTAATGGATAACAACAAGGGGAATCTGGTTACAAATATTTTAATTATTAACATGGAATTTAATTAGAGTGCTAGAGCTAACTCTCCCACTATTATGAAGAATGCCAGTGAGCCTTCAGCAACCACACCTGGTCAAGATTTCAGGTTGACATCTCACTGAAAAAACTAAGGTCTCTTGTCAGTTCCGTGAAGGGCTTTGGTGTTGACTCAGGAGGAAGAATGCAATCTACCTATATTTACCTGCTCTCAATATGCAGAGAAAGGTTTTCCTCACCTTCTTATTGACATGAAGATTATCAGGAGAGAAAGGAAAGAAAGAAGGAAGGGAGGCCAGGGGAAGTGCATCTATTTTAAAATAGGTCATTTATAGCTGTAACTATTCGAAACCAGTGGATTTGGCCAAACTAATAATAAACTCTACACTTTAACAGAAACAGTAATATTATTAACTTCTTTACAGTCGACAATCATCCCCTGTGGGAGGCGAGAGCCCTTTAGAGGTGACCCAGCTCAGCTATAGACATGGGTAGGCTCATTTTTTCAAATACAAGAGGGCCAAGGAGGAGGTCCCAGCATTACCACTGCTCAGGCACAGCCTTACCCAACACTCTTCCAGACCATTTTGGCCAGCTCACACAGGAAGGTTTCATTCCACCGGTGCTAGTAGACCAAGTGGCACGGGCATGGCACCACAGCATTCACAAAGTACAATTCAACATTATCAAATAAAGATCCCGTTCCACTTCAATTAATGGATGCTTGATGCTGATGCAAGTCCTAAACCCTTTAGTTTAAAAGCTACTTGAACCTTCAATTTAAAGGATCAATTAATTCTCATCAGCCTTTTTTGCCCTCTTCTTCACACAACAGAAAAGGTATAATGCAGAAGTACAGCACTTTGCATTTGACCATATTAAAATAATACACTTCAGCTGAATATAGTTTAATTAAGGCCTACTCTGGTAAACTCCTATATTAATTAATTTACTTGGAAATTCCCACCATATGGTACTGTAGCAGATGTTAATCATGTAAGGCCAAACACTTTGAAATTACTGTTCTAGGCATTTCATTTGAGGTACCAAGTGCCCTAAATTTCTACTTAAAGGATAAACTGGAAATGCCAAGCACCCTACAAGATCACATTCACAGCTATTTTCTCAAAGGTAGTATTATTTGACAGACAAGCAGTTCAAAATGGGCTAGATTTTTAAGCCTTCAACGCATTAAAATGACCTGCTATAGACAAGGCTGAACTCCCTTTGCATAAGAAAAATGCCTGCACTGGAAACCTCAAGAAAAAACTTGTTTCTTCCACCAGATTCCTGCTAACCCCCATACACAGTGAGGGCAAAATGCACATATGAGTGGATGCTTACTTAGCACTCCAGATCTTTGGTGCAACAGATGAATAGATGTGTCTTGCAGCCCTTCGTTCTTCAACTGCAGGAAAGGAGCATTATGAGGAGCAGCAGATGCTTCCCCTTGTATGGTCAGCTGCTTTAAATTGAAGAGTAACTGTCAACAAGAAATTAAAAGTCCCTTGATAAGGCTGTAAGTAGGTTCATCTGGCAGTTGATTACCTCTGCATTTTGACTGTGATATGAGCCTAATACTGGGCTCCAAAAATTTTAAACTGGAAAAAACCCCAATCTCCATTTCCTTACTTTATCTTTGCATTTGAAAAGCTGGGAGAAATCAATGAGGAAAACGTGGTATTTCAGAATTTCCCAACACAGCCCTTACAGACTAGAATTTTTAATATGATATTTGGGAACCCTTATCTACAGCATTTGTCTTGATTGCCATGCAGCTTCTAAACTGAAGGTTTAAAGTATTCATTAAGTTAATTCTTTAAGCAATAGGTGTGATAGTAGGACAGTTTTGCTTTATTGGATCTAGAAATCTAAAGCTGATATCCTGGTGACGGTGTTCATTACAGGTGATCCTTGATACAGTTATGATTTAATAAGGAAATGGTAACTTCTTTAAAAAAAACAACAAACCAGCAGCTACACAGAATGGAAGCCTTGAGGAATGAACTCTCTCTTTCTCCTGACTGCATATCCTTGAATACAAGCCTATATATGGGCAACAATCTCAGGAAACAGTTTTTCCCGATTTCTCTGGAAATCAGTAAAAAGTATTACTACCTGACTCCAGGAAATCCACCACAATCCAATGCTATGGTAACTTTACTGAAATTACATGGCTATCTACACTTCTGCGGATCAGACAAAAAGGTGAGACCATTTGCCAGTTTGGGTTTTAGAAGACAAAACCGCCTGGTTTATTATTGCTGGAGTGCTATAAGACAACTACTTGCAAAGTTTCTAAAAATACATCTGTATATATATATATATTTCAAACCTCTCACCTGAAAAGTGAGCTGCTTTATCCTGCTGCCTTGCAAAATTCTTGACATCCATTAACTAGAAAAGGTATTTGTAAATTGCTTGGTTTAACAGTGCAGTGTGCAAATAAATCTGAATAAGATCAAAATACAGAGCTTCGCCAAACTGTTGCAAAAAACCACTTGAGAAAACATATTGTGAGGCCATATTTAAACTAACAGATGTTTCAGAAACAGAACAATATGTTCAAACAAAATAAAGGTGTAAATGGGCAGTGCTAAAAGAGCTTCACAGCTAAACACATCAATTTCAGTCGCGACTGAGATCACCTCATCTAGGAAAGCTCCCTCCTAAAAAGATCATACATTTAGAAATGAATTCTCATGTTCTGCTTGAAATTTGGCTGCATGAATTATTTGCAGAGTGGCTGCTTATGTAACATCGCCTTTGCTATGGCAACACTCGGCTGTTAGGCTTTGACACATCCCAGTTGCAACTGCAGTTTCATTTTCTGCTGATAAACAATGGCAGGAGAGGTTTTCTAATCACAAACCAAGATGCTCTAAAACACATCACTGTGACTGATGTGGTGGACGCTGATATTGCTAAAACCCCTAATGCTGGAAAGGCAACGAAAAAGTGAGAGACTCACAGGAAAAATAAACAAACTACAGAGAGAGATCTTCCAGCACTGCTGTCGATAGTTTTAGAACTGGAGTCCTCAGAACTCAAGTTTGGAATAGCCCTCTTTGTACAAACTTCCCTCTCCAAAACATCACCCAGTCTGTCTTACTGAAATTCTTGTTACTTTCTTACAAACAGAGCAATTATCTATAAATTAAAAAGTTTGTGAGTTCATCGAAATTACGTTCCAACTATGACACTATTTCATATTTTTCTATAGCTTTTCTTGGTAGACATTAGAGAAAGTCATAATTCCATTTAACAGCATCACTTCAAAGTTAACGTGGTACTACATGTACCCTCTGATACTGCAAAATTTCAGTTTGCCTTTCTTGGAAGAAAGAAAGAAGTGTTTTAATGCTGACAAATTGTAAAACACCTGATCTATTCCACATATGGCACTTAGCAACGACTATTCATGCTGATGACTATTCTGAAGCTCATCAGTCACCTACACATTTGACAAGGAATGAAAGTTTCAGAATCCAAGCATTTTTCATACTCTTAAATATCCAGCTTTTGTTTCCCTGAGACAGCTTAGCCTTTTCTGTATTATTTTTAATAGTCACAATTTTTAAGAACCCTGCCAAAATCAATATGAAGGGAAGTAGCATCAAAAAGAACCTTTAACTCACTAGACCATTATGGGAAAAAACCCCCACCCAGACAAAATTGAAAGCCCTAAATGAGGTACACACATATGTGGAAATACATGTCCTATCTATCATAATGTAGGCGTTCACAGGCCTTCGCAGCACTGTAGTCCATCCTACGCTCCAGAAAAAGCTCCCTCCTAACCTTAGTGCATATCAGCCCTCTTTAGAGAAAGCCTAGGCCAAAAATGAGGTAGGTTTGATAGAGACCCTGAATACAGAAATCACTGAGACTTAAACCTATTTGCTAGATCCCAGAGCTGAGAGAGAATTTGTGACTTCACTGATGAGCTTTCCCACTGCTAACTAATGGTTCAGGAGCTGCAGCAGAACCTGAGTGCTGCCACAGCAGTCCTAGGGCTCTGCACATGCACAAACAGGAGTAAAAGGATCCCCATGGAAACACTTTCTTAAAAATCATCATTAAGTATTGAAGTATTTAGTTTCAGAGCATTCCCACAAAGTCTTGCATTTTCTTGATGAGTAACATGTAATTCCCATTACACCAAGTGGAGCACAGTCCTTGGCAGCCCACAACGACTCTGTGCAAACTCACATGCTACTGAAAATGGACATGAACTTCAGCACATGAAGAGCAGACAGAAACTCAGTTCTCAAACCCATGCAGTATTCCAGCATCCAAATGGGGAGCTTCCACACTCTGCTCTTGCCTTGCTAGCACATTCATGTTACTCCTTCTCTTCCCCCAGTCCTTCTAAATATAGACAACCTTCTGAATGCTGCTAAATTAGACTTTATAGAGGTAAAAAAGCCCCCACTCCTTAGCATTAGAAGCCTTTAAGAGCAGCTGCATGCCCTAGTTGTCAGCTTCTTGGGTATGACTACCATTACAACAGTTTAAGCTGTATGAGCTTAGTATAAGCTCTATGAGCTGTCATTCAGCAAACAAAAAATAAATATTTAAGCTTTGTTAGATAAAGTAATATCGATTCTTTTTCAGGTGGATTGCCTTTTGGAACAGACTCTGCCATTGAGAGATTGGTACTGAATAAAAATTTGAATATTGTTAAAAGGAGCAGACCTTATAAAAATACAGCCATTATAAATAACCTCAGATCAAAGAAGTTAAAAACATCCATTAAAAACATCCTAATGTTTGGTAAGCAATTGCATGTCTTTGAGTCTTCTCAGAGCCTCAGAAATCTAAAACACATCTGACATGTTCCCTTCCTGAGTCATGAAGGCCATGACATTCAACAGCGCTTGACTATGCAACATGTCAATGTCTTGCAACGTGACAGCGGAATCCACACATGTCCTGCAAAGGGGAGGCAGAGGAGGTGATTGACACATTTGCAGCTCACTGATCCATACAGGACTTTTAAAATTAGTACTAAGTGTATGAAAATAATACACGGTTTGAATGAATTTAAATATTCATTTTATCCTCCACGTGCAGTATGCCATCCTGGAGAGATGAGCTAATCCATCTATTCCTTTTCCAGCTCTACGACAGTTAATCTTCTGTCTGTGGGTTCAAAAACTCATACACTGACATAGGCTTCACCCAGTTTGTCCTTTTCATTCGCTAACTGGTGCGTCGGTCCTCAATTCCTTATCCTTCACGTTTTCACAGTCAAAATTTAGGTAATTGCTTATTTGCATAACCAATTCCAGGTACAACTCTGTATCTCAGCAGTGTTGGAGTCAGGCCATTAAAAGGATCCACAGACCAGCTGTGTGTATCAAGGATTTAAAAACTGAGAACATACTGGAGAAACTGCCACCAACACCCATAGTCTTGAGCCAGTTCCTTATTCAGCCGTCCAGCCCAGAGCTTGGCACTTTAACCTAACCCTTTTGAGTGGAAATACTTTGCCTGTCTTCATTTCTCACATCTTGTAATATGAGGCCCAATGCTTTATCACTACCCTGAACAAAATGCCACTGAGGTAACAGCTCTTTTGCCTAAATAAAGAATTCCAGACGAGGCCTTTTATTGCAAACATTCAGGTCATACCAACAAGACCATCACAAAAACACTGAGAGCAATAAAATCTAAAGTGTTTCATTTCCCCTTACTTTCAGATAACTGTAAACAACATTAAACAGTAGGATTTTCCTTTTTCAGGAAACATTTTGCTTTGAACATTGAAATCCATTTGAAGAATGCTCTTTACAGAACTGCTCTGAGCACGCATATGACATAGCAGGGCACTTACTTCCAGGAAGAGGATAAAACCAAGTTCAACATTTATAATTCTGTTTAATAACCTCTGTAAGTCAGCAAAATTTCCTTGCATCTTGAAGTTTAATGTAATGTATGCAAACCAGACTTGACTGCCCCTAATGAAAAGACCCCTACTGCAGTCCCTCCAAAGTTCCCATGACAAAAACACATTCATGTTTTACTCAAACTGTTTTGGGTACCTCTTAAAACACAAATAAACTATTTTTGAGAATTTCAAAAATGTAAATTCCTGGAGACAATACATTTAAAGCATCAGAAGAACATCTTTTCACATAGATTTCAGTAACATTTGCAACACTAGAAATTATAAGTGAGGAAAATGAAGTTGTTGGAGCAAGGACCACCTGCCCTGATCCACTACCATCCTTCCTCCAACCTCAGCAAGCTGTGACTCATCAGGCAGGAGCAGACCGGCCCATGGGTGCTGGTCATATTTATTTCCAGGCTGAACTTCTAGAGTGGCTATCTAAGTGGTTTTCATTCAACGGTTCTACTCAGAGGCAGGTGCTTTATCTCCGTGAACTATTTGCAGGTTCATCTGCTACACAGAATACAAAATGAAGAAATGAAAGCTTGAAGCAACATATATGTGTTCACTCAGTAAAAATGTAATTACCCCTGACAAACAAACAAAGCACTCGAACCAAAATAAACAGGTTAAACACTAAAAAGCAAACTTTGTAATCCAGAAAGTAGGCATGACTGCAATAAGTGTTTTGGGTTTTTTTGTGAAATTTACACGATTATTTTTAAAGATCTACAGCTCTGAGGGTTAGTCACAGGTTTCTAACCACAAACCCTTATTCAGCTGCATAGTTTTTAATGTTACCATTTAGTCAGCCTGTTCTTTTAAGATGACTGATTTTATATTGATGTAATACAAAGCAGTATGCAATGCACTTCACCTGTCATTTATTAGAAAGTATTTGATGAATTGCATTTTTGAAGGGTTTAAAAAATGCATGATCTCCAAATTCATTATTTTTTATGCATTCTTAAAATACAGGGAAAGGTATCTCAGACACTGATTATGAAAAAGTCCTACACAACCTATTTTTTTCTTTTTCCAGAGGTAAAAATGTTGGAAGCTAAATACCTATTAAAAAAACATTTTGAAGTTGAAAAGGGTTTGCTTTCAACACTGACCGTCTGTAGCTCCTTCAATTTTTTATTAATATTTACTAATTTCTTAGGATATGAAGCATCACATCATTCTTTTTTATTATTATCCTTCTATGGATTGGGAAAGCTTAAGAAAGAGAAAAACTATGTATGTTGAATACAATTGTAACTCGACAGCTATAAATGCCAGGATTGAATAACTGAAAACATATGCTATATGCCTGAAATTTTAAGGATGATGAAACTGTCACATTAGTAGCACGCAGCATGTTATAAAGAACTCCCACAATGTAGCAGTTGTTCAAAAGTTGTACCCATCCGGTCATTCTATCTTTATAAAAAGATATATAATACTAGATGGCGATTTATTCAAAACACAGCTGCAGCCTAACTTAAGAGATAAAAATAATAATAAAAACGAAACACCCACCCCCTCCCAAAAACAACAAAAAAAAAAAGGCACCAAAAAAACCAACCAACAAAAAAACCAAAAGACCTTTTTAAATTACAGTTAAAGCCATGTCGGTGCACACAGAATAACAGAACAGCATTGCCAGAAAGTTCAAATTTTATTCTTAGCAGAGTTTGTCTGGGGGGAGGACAGGTGAGAGAGCGGAAGAAGCGGAGCAGCGGTGTAATCACACTCAGCCCAGCGGACCCGTCGGTGCCCCCTTCAACCGGGGATGTCGAAGTGTGGCCCCCGGGGATGGGGACCCCCCTCGCCCCGGCACAGCACGGGGAGGGGGCGGACGGGGCGGGCGCCTCGGCCCCCCGAGGGCACGGACCGACCCTTCGGCCCCGCCGCCTGCGGAGCCCCCCCGACCCTTCCCCTCGAGGGGAGAGGCTGCAGCCCGTCCCTGCCGTCGCCCCGCACGTTCGGATGAACTTTCATCTGCGAGTCATTTCGCGCCGCCCCCGCCGGGAGCCGCCGGACACGCTCCTCGCATCCCCCGCTGCTGCGGGGGCGGCTCCATCGCCACACCGGGGTCGCTGCCGGGAGCATCCCGGGCTCCCCCGGGCACAGCCTTGCCCCCAGCCCCCTCCCCGGCTTTATGCGCTGCCGAGGGTCGCTCAGCCGCCCCGCCCTGAGCCCCGGGCAGGGCTGGGGAGCGCAGCCCCCGGTCCCGACGCTGCCCCCTCGCCCCGGCCACCACAGCCCCNCGGCGAGCGGGGCGCTGGCTCCGCGCTGCCCGCTCTGGTGCCCGGCGGCTCCCGCGGCTCTCCGCGGCCGCGGCTGCCGCGCCGGTGTCTTTTTCTCCTGGCGGAAATGACGAGGCGGCTCCTGCCACCCGAAAATATCTCCAAGTGAAATGGGAAGCGACACCCGACGGCCGCCCGGGGCGGGGGAGCGGGGATGACTCGCCAGGTGCCGCGGCCGGCTGGAGGGGCTCTGGGGCGGCGGCAGCNCGGGCGGCCGCCGCTCTCCGGGCTCGGGGCGAGGCTGTGCGGAGCGGAGGGACGCGCTGCCCGGAACGCCGGCGGCGGGCGGAGAGAGCCGCTATATCCCCGGTTGCCTCCGCTGNGCTGTTTGATTGTATTTTCCCCGGAAAAAAAGCATCGCTGCATGGGCGGGAAAAGTATTTTTTTTTCTTTCCTGGGAGAGAAGCTCGCCTGTAAAACGGCGGTGATGGTGTCGCCGGGCGCCCCGGGGGAGCCGTGCTGGTGGGCACCGCCGGGGGTCGGCTCTTCGGCCGGGGTCTGCGGGCGGCCGGGAGAGGGAAGGGAGAGGAGATACACCTTGTTGTTTGACCCATCACGCCCAGCATAATGGGGGTAGGACTTAGGCAATGTCAGCACGGAGAGAGCAGGTCCTCCTCTGCCCTCCCTGTCCCGTGGGTTGCACCACCAAGGTATGGTGGCTGCAGGTGTGAAAATCCAGCATCCCTGCAGCGGGCCATCATTGCTGGAGCTGTTCATCTCCTCATTCTGTCTCCCCAGGCCGCATCATGCTGGAGGCTACCCCAACAGGGCAATTCCCACAGATCCTGTGCCACAGTGTCTTTTTGCAGGAGCCCCTCCCAAGCACAGAAGGATTCCTCCTAGAATGGCCATAGCACCTTTATCAGTCACCCTTCCTAGGAACCTCTGCTCTCAGGAGGTGGCATCTCCCCCCCTGGAACTCCGTGCAGAGGATAAATAGTGCTAAAGGGTGTTTTCCTGCTAGTTAGTTGGCCAGTGTACAGCTTTGCCTGCATTTGCATTCTCCCTGCTTCTCCTGCCAAGGCTGAGGTGACGACCATGGAGATGTTCCCTCTGACAGTGTTGACTGCTGAATGCCAGCTGCTGACACTGACATTTAATATCTGTATGTGAGGAAAAAAGAGGATTCCCTCAGCCCTGAAGTGGTAACAACAAAGGAATCAGTTCCTTTGCATGGTATGGGCAGTGGGAGAAGCTCTCCTGCTTCAGTGTGTGAGGCTGAAGTAGTAGTGGTGAGAGCCAGTAAGGCACACATAGGGTTGGTAACATGTCTCCCTGAAGACCCAGGAAGAGTGTCCCTGCCACTGTTAGGTAGACTTGACCCTCACTTTAAAGGATGTACTTATCTTTGAGAAGAAAGAAAAACTTAACTTTTTACTGAAATCTGGGGCTTACACATTGTAATTTTCCTCAACTTTGGCTCTAGACTCATGTCTCCTGTGTCACGTTCCTGCCAGCACACTCAGGAGGCCGTCTGCTTCTAAAGAGGTTGCGTTCCTTAAAGCCACCGAAACAAAAACCTCACTTGCAAATTAAGGCTGACTTTCTTCCTTGTGAAAGGTTTGAAAGGTATGCAGAATCCTTACATACTGGGTTATTGTTGTTGAAAGAGCATGTCGTAATTTTAATTAGAAACCAGTAGTTTGAAAGGTTTAGAAGTGTAAATACCCAAAATCAGACTGAAGTCAGGCATGTAATTTGTAACACCATTGTGTAGTTCTCATTGTGCTGAAAAGTTCTTCATAGGTGAGGACAGGGGAAGGAAGTTCTCAGTATGAAGTCCTGTAGTTCATATTTATGCATACAACTATAGCTTGCTAGGGTTGTTTGTAGCTAAAGCAAGTTTTTCAAGTAAAGCATGACCCAGTGACCCGTGGTTAGTAGCTATTACTTTTAAAGCCCCTTTATAGTGGTTTTATCAAATTATGGAATGGTAAAAGGAAGTTTACTCCTGTACTTCAGTAAACAGATGAACATGGGATCTAATTACCTTTATTGTTCTTCTCATAGAACATAACCATCTCATAAATACTGGGATAAATCCCACTGTTTGCTCAGATCTTGTTTCGGTCTCACTGAAGAATGTTGGCTTGGCTATGGTGGAGAGGACTTGTCTCTTTATGAGTGGTGATAAAGTTATCCAGCCACAGTATTTAATTTGATGACCTATTACAGAAATGAATTCTGTAGTCAGGACATGTGCTATATAGAAGTATTTTTTTTTTAATTTGCTCTAAATTTATTGCTGCTTGATTTTTTTATTGTTCTCTCTTTCTAGGGTAAGAAGTCAAAAGGAGAGCTGAATGACTTTTTATGCTGACTTTCTTAAAGTGTCTCAGCCAAAATGCCTTAACCAAAGTCTTTTGGCTGTTTTCATCTGTTAGCTTAGTGGCCTTCATTTTGCTGTCACACTTGTATGAGTCAGGCCTTTTATGTAAAGTGTATAGGACAGGCTTCTGCAGAATCTGAGCTACATAATTATGTCTTAACTCATCTTTTAGAATTACTCTGATCCATATAGTGCATAAAAAATACTGTGTTTAAAAATATATCTAAATATAGATGTTGTTGTTAGGAAAGTCTCATTTGTTAGGTAGTAAATGTAAATGTAACTACATGGTAAAAACAATATTGAAAGAAAAACAAAAAGAACATCCAGGAGTTTGCAACTGAAGTACAAGCCTGAACCCAGCAGTATAGACTATATATCTGCTTAAATATCCATTTTCTGAGCATCTATGGATATGTATGGACAACTTCAGCAAATAAGTTTGAGCATACACACCTCCTGGATCAGCACCTCAGACTGCAAACTCATGGAAGATACTGCTTTTCTGTCATGGTACATTGTCAAAAAGAAACCCTCTCTAGAGTTCAACTGGCAATCATAGCTGCTACAGCAATACAGGTTGAAAATAATACCAGTAAAGAGTTGTCTGTCTAATAATGTGCTTTTTGTGCCTATTTAATCAATAGGACAACTGAACTGCTCATCCTGAATGAAGGTGGCAGTTAGAGCCAGGTTCTAACACTGATACACCAAATGGGCATTTGTTTTATGTATATGAAGCCAGACTCCACAGCAGGTACCAGTGATGAGTTACAAGCATAACTCTGGGTTCCCCAGAAACTTCATGGACTTTTTGCTAGGATCTCTAAAAAACATCCAACATGCTCAGAAATGGCAACTTGAAATCTTGCCCTGAAGTTAGGGAAAGAATTTAGCTCTCAAAATATGTTGTTTCTGGTGCTGGATATGAAAGCTGATTCTTTGGATGGAACGGAGATGAAAACAATTGGAGGCAAATTAACAGTATCTAAAGCTGAGGTCTAATAAAAATTGAGTAAAAAAAAGTCAGCAACCAAAGTGAAAAAAGCTAATACTTTCCTCAAGTTAATAAAGCTTGTTTGTCTTTTGATAGCAAATAAATGCCTGATTTTTACAAAGGAGGCTTTATTTGATAACAATCGAGCTTTACCATTGGTATTAGCTCATGCTACAAATATCTGCTTTGGATGCCATATCTGCATTACTAGAGAGTATTTTATTCCACAGCTTGTGGCAACATGTAAAACAAGTTGCTACTCTCCTTGACTTAAAACGCTTGTTCATCCTTTGTCTGATAGGGTTGCCAGCTGTCCTCTGTTCCCCAGGGCCTTTTTGCCTTCAGAGTGGTGTCTGAACTGATGCCTCCTTAGTGCAGGGATTACTGTCCCTGCCAGGGCTAGCATCTTCCAAGGGGAAGGAGGAATAACATGGAGGGGCAGGGAAATAACAAATTGCCTTGGTGCCAGGGGGCCAAGGAGAAAGAGGAAGGTTCGTTATCAGAGGTACAGGAAGGTAGTAAGCCTCTGAGGAGGGTAGAGACTGGGCAGATTAGAAAAGTTTAGAGGAACAAAGGGCTTAGATGGAGTTGGAGACCCAGGCTGGTTTAGACTGGAGTCTATATCTGACCAGTTGTCCCTGGCACTGGAGCAGCGGTGAGGTGTGAAGGCCTTGGGGGTGGGATGGGAAGGAGCTCCATCCCAGCTAAGAAGAGCAGGCTGCTTTCCCACCTGTGCCTTGGGTGAGCAGCATGGCCCACCACCCCACTGGCAGCTGGCCACTGCTGGCTTCATGGCCATGGGCAGCCTCTACCCGTACAATAGAGTCCAAAAAGAGACAATGACCCTCCATTGACTTGGGGCCTCCATTGGGATCTTGCTGGTTCCTCATTTCTCACTCCTCATCTTCTTCAGTCTGCCTGAAAGCACAGGTCTTTTAAAATAGGATTTCAAATGCAAATATCTTGCCCTTAAAGTATATGCCTTACATCCCTGATAGTTTATTTTGACATAAATGGGGGTGGGGGGTGTTGTTCAATTGATATTGTTTTGTATAATCAGAAATAGAAATCATAGTCCCCCAAAGATGTTTAATAATTTAAAGTATTCAGAACTCAATTAAGGCTATTAAGAGATTAGAAATTAGATTAAAGGTGGCTAACGGGTAACAATTCAAGGACTTCAAACACCTTTTGTAATACAAAGGCTCTTAAAAAATGAACAGACTGAGAATTTCCCCAGGAAATTCCTATCATTTTAATTAGGTTTCTTCATTTAAAATAAAAAAAGAAACCAGTCCATACATAATTTGAGTTCCACTGCCTCTCTCAAACAGTGGACTCAAGTAATTGACTGCTAAGACCTCCTCCTTCCCCAGGTTTTGGAGGACATACAAAGGTTTAAGAGGTTTTGACAATCTGAAGGGACCACCCCAACCATCTGACATGTTCTCCTGCATTGACACTTGCCAAAGAATTTCTCCCAACCTTTCCCATGGTGGTGGGAATTATCTTTTCTCTGATCATATGTTTTCTCCATCCAAGATTTTATTAATTTCTCTTTTCCTTTCATATGGAGTCAAGTGGCTGTTTCCTTTTTTTGCTGAAAAAAAAAGAGGAGTCACTGGTAATGTGATGAGCTCTTTTCTTTCTGTATCTCATGGTTTCTCCCATCTGAGGGTCTCAGTGCAGCTTCACAGCGATGTGAAAGATGGGAAAGAGTGATGCTGCCATGGGGAAGGTGCAAGCCAGTGGCAGAGGGCAATGAATATGTCCCTGTGTTTGCAGAGGGCTCTTCAGGAGCATTAGCTGCTCTGTTGGAGGTGTGGGGGGGCAGCTGCCATGTCAAATGAACAGTTTTCTGTTCCTTCATGAAAATAAATACACAGGTGGGATTATGTTTGCCTTCTCATTTTCTTTTCTTCAGGCACAAGCTCTGAGAGGCTGTTTGTTTGTTCCAATACTGTGCTAGGCTAAGGCTGCATCTATGCTACTGCAACACAAATGCCCTGCTCAAAACAATGAGAAACCCAAGGGAAGAGTGCTTCTGTACTAAAATTGTTAGGAAAAGATTATAAAAGAA
Organism: Sclerurus mexicanus; assembly: GCA_013396755.1. Classification (NCBI taxonomy): domain Eukaryota; kingdom Metazoa; phylum Chordata; class Aves; order Passeriformes; family Furnariidae; genus Sclerurus; species Sclerurus mexicanus. The sequence continues at coordinate 532,042 of VWZF01000445.1, read as the reverse complement.
AACAACTACTAATTATTAACATCAGGTTCCCACTCATTATTAGCATCACAAATGTAAAATGGCTGCCAACAAGACTCAGCTTGGAAATCTCATTAGAAAGAAATGTCACAGTTTATTCCTGGTTATAAATGCTATTTTATTACCTTTGGAATGGTTGGCTGGTTTGGCTACATGCAATGGGTGGCTCCCCTTGAGGTATATGTTTTTACTGATGAATTCATATTAGCAGAAGAATAATAAATGTCTGATCATTTTCTAAGCAATCTTGAAAATATTTAATATTACCAAAGAATGTAGTCATCTCAATTGCACACTGGAGTACAAAAGAAAAAGAATAATGATATGGTAATAGGAAAAGGGCAAAACCGTAATGAGGAGGACATTTGTCAGTATACTCAGAAAAGCACAATCTGTCTCCCTGGTAATTTGGTGGAGTACAGAAAGTATTACATGCCATATTACAAGTATTACATTTTATTTCTGACTTCAGGAATCACTGCCATATGTTCAAAGTCAGACATGACCTCTTAAATATAGCATATTCTTTGTTCATGCTGTGAGGGCTTCTTTCTGCTTGGACAGTATTTATTCTGAATAAATTAAAGAAAATATAAATCTTCCACTGCCAGAAGACTTTGCATCAGCCAGCTTTTCTGGATGAAGTGGACAGGAGTAATTTGGCTCCTACTGACTAGGGAAACTTGACAGGTTTGCTTTATTTCCCATACCCAGCAACTTTCTCTAAAAATATTGTTATGGAAATAGTCCCAAATTTCAAGAAGCATTTATTTCATTCAAATGTATTTTGCAGCAAAAGGAAAACAAGGAATATTTTTAAATATTCCTGGTTTAAAGTAACATATCAGTGTTACAATTAAATATGCCCTGATATGCTCCAATATTGCTATGATTAGAAATTATTTGATATTTCATTCTTTTACATGAATCTTCATGATTACAGCTTGAAAAACTTATGACCTAAGGTCCTCTCCTATAAGTTGTCTTTCAAATTCTTTTTGGAGCTCTGTTTGGACTGTGCACGGACCTGAAGATCCATCTATACTGTTGTCACATTAAAATCAAAGGGAATTTAGGGAGTCTAATGGCCAAATTAAAAGCATTCCTGCTGATCAATGTTTACCAGAGTGCATGTTAGACTTACTTACGTAGGTAAAGTGTTCATATATCACATCAGTGCCTTGGTTTGGACTTTCCTATACCATCACCTCCACATTGTTCTTTTTTGTACTGCTGCTTACAGCCAGACCTGGTTAAGGCATAAGACACAATAATAAGGTAAAGGAATATTGTTATCCTGAAAGGAATGTATGAGAATTTTTTTTTCAAACTTTACTAGCATTAAAGAATTGTAATTATGAAGGAAAAGTGGCAGTATAGAAAGGATTGATGGGTCAAAGTGAAAAGGTGGCATTATGAAAGGAGTGACAGTGAATATACTGCAGGAAGAAATGCAATTATCAGGAGAAAATATTACAAGAAATTGGGGGAAATGAGCATAAGAGGCAATGAAAGCAGATATACCTATGGATCAATCTGTAGGTACAGCTGGAATTAAGGGTGAGAAAGGGTGAAGTCAGAAGACACGGCAGAGTACTAAAATTAGGAGGAAATAAATGAGAAAATGTGACCATATTGTCATGAAAGCCAAGAGGTCCAAAACATGGACAGGTTTTAGAAGAAAAGGATTTTTAAAAGGCAAGTAGATTGGACAGGGTGGATTTGAAATACCTAAAGTGACTCAACAGGAAGTCAGCCACAGAGAAGGAGTCAAAGGAACTTTAATTAATAAGAGAACAAAGCAAGCTTCTCCCAAACAAGCCTAGATCAAGTGCTCAACAACAGCTTTTTTGTTGTTATATTTTTTTGTTCCTGGGTGTAGAGCTAATGAATGGAACTCTGTTGAATTAAATGTGCCTAACTCATTCTCTAGCACTAGACTCAGCTCCTACAAGTGGCTTATGTTCATAGCATTAAGTAGCCTTTACCTCCAAAATCAAGTGCTGCATGGAGCCTGCATATTTTGAATGGTTCCTGACCATGCTGACACCCAAACAATGCTTGGGATTTCTTTGGAAGGTGTTAGCTGTTCTGGACAACATTGGAGCAGTTTGGTAGCACAAGCATTCTCATGCCTGGAAATATTCCAAGACCTTGATAGATTTACTGCTAGGGACTTAAGGACAGAGCCTACATTCACACCACAGGCTCTAGCATGGCTTTCCATGTCTAGGTTCATGCTCTGCTATACTCTGTCTTGAATGTCAACATCAGGCTAGAGCAGACAGCATTCAACAGGAGAAGCCAGGGCTGGAGAGGAGGCTGGATAGTCTCCAACTGATCTCCCAAACCCTACACTTCAGCAACCAGCAAGGATGTCCTGGAAGTGTCATAAATCCCAAAGGAGAACCCTGGAGTGTTCTGGAGGTGACCTGGGGATATAATCTGTCAAAACAGTTTAGAATCAACTGGAAGAATCAGGACAGCTTACTTTCCCACAACATCCCCCTCCACACCTGTGCTTGCAAAAGGAGTAGAATGAGGAAAAATAGTCAATAGCACACTACAGTTAAAACCATTCCTCTCTTTTCTTAGCTTCCCCTATCTTCACAGCCTCAAAGTTCCACAAGAAAGTTGGCCATCCTCCTATCCAGACAGTGTGATGAGTGCTGCTCCAGCCCTCCAGCATGAGTGCTGTTCCAGCCCTGAGATCTCCTGAAGCTTTTGTTTCTCTGATTGTCAAAGGATGTGCAGTGGGAACTCAGGAGGTAGGAGTCAGAGATTGAAAATTTTGGCAAAGCTCTCAATCGCTGTTTGAATAATTGCTCAGCAAGAATGCATGCCATGGTCTCAGTTCAGATTCCTCTAACCATCCCAATTTTAAAAACTCTATTAATCTCAGTGATAGCTGGGCATCACAACTATCTAATCTAATCTTCCAAGGCATTTCCATTGTGCTCTTCTCTGTAGTATTCTGAGTGTTTTGGAGAATTAAATGAGTTTACTACATAACCTAATTAATATCGATCTTTAGTTGTCTTCTTGCTCAACATGGGCAGAAGGAAAAGGCACATAATTCATCTAGTTTAATTACTATTATTAAAGTTATTACAGTGGGAAAGCAATGACAGAGAGGACTCCTACATTTTAGCCAGAGAGCATTGATATCCTTGATTCTTCCAGTCTTTCAACTGAGTGAGTTCCAGAGAGAACTCTCCTCTCATGATGTTGACCACCATGGAGAACACTGCCCTAGCATATCCAGATTTGTTCAAGTAGCTTTTCAGCAGCAGGATCTGTAGCGTGGATGCATGTTAATGTTTGCACTGATGCAGCATATATGGTTGCATATCCAAAATGGAACTGCGTCGAATTCAATACCTGTCTTGCATCTGTGCATGGATTCGTATCAGAGCTTGCATAATGCATTACACTGATCTGAATTCCTATTGTGCAAATGTGGCCACATGGCTTTTTATAAATAAGTCATCTTGCAAATAATCTGGAATGAGTCTATTGGGACTGAAGAAGGTCGGGTCAGAGTCTGAAGGCATCACAATGATTTATTTGTACACTTTCCCTTTCTTTGCAGATCAGCTGCTGTCTCTTGAGCCAGCCTGAATTTTAGATTTTTCTCTCCAGAGCTGAGGTTATTTCTCAGTTGACTGGATTGTGTCTCTCCACTCTGGAAGTCAACAATGTGCAGAACGAAGACAAGCATATGGCAGCCATGGATTGGGTCTCCTTCTATCCCCAGATGAAAAATATTGTTCTATCACTTTTGACTAATGGAAAACCAATAGCAATGAAAAGTTCATGATGATTCCACAGCTAACCCCCCCCCCCCCCCCCAAAACCCTTAGCAAAGGAAACATTTTGGGACCATGTGCAGTCTACCTACAGAAGTTCCATGGCCACCTGCCCAGATCTGATCATTTGGCATGGTTGATATGCTGTGCCAGCCACTGATGCTGGAAGGGACAAAAGTTTTTTTTAGCCCTTGCTTTTCCACTAAAACCCACTTGCTTTATATTCACCAACTATGTGTCACCTTCACACTTCAGGTACTTAGACCCAGCCTGCAGCTGTAGCAGATTAGCAGCTACACTCAGGTGTCAAACAGAAGAGAAAAGCTGCCTGTATAATTTCACAGACAACTCTATAGAGAAGGAAGAGCAAGTCCTTCTTCAGCCTTCAGAGATAATTTTAGGATGGCTTAGATGGTCATTACGGCCTGAGGAACCATGTTGCACCTTTATTTTCTTGAATTAGGTTTGGCAACCAGCTGCAGTATTTGCTAAGAAAGAGCATGAAACATGCCTCAGACAATCAAAAGTATAACCTTTGTTCATAGTTCATATGCAAAGGAAAGGTACTCCGTGCTGGCAATGCTAGAAATGAATCTAAGGTGAACTCACTGTAGTGTATCTGGAAAATTACCAATCACCCGTTTTACTCCTTTCTTTCCAGGAGAGAAAAAGTAACAGCCCAACAGTGAAAAGTGCTGAGCACGTTTTACATCTGATGCATCATTCTGCACTCTACAGCAAATTCCCATCACCATCTCAGGTAAATACATAAATAAATTCTTCACAAATGTATAAAGAAACATGAATGTATCTCAATTTCCATGGCATCTGTTGTATTGTTGGTGCAAGATATCTTTCTTATAGCTGCCAATAATCATGGAGAAAGTCAATGGGTTGCACAGTGATCATTTACTGAAGAAGGAAATGAGCCAGTATGTGAAAGATAAAACCTTGCTGGGTAATATGCATGTATTTGAAGGATATAAAAATCTTAGGAATTAATTTTATTTGGGGCACTTTATGTGAGCTTGCATACTGTACTGCAAATACAATTATTATGCAAATGCACACAGCAACAATGGGATGAATTTAGGGTATAACTGGTGGCATCATTCTTGGTTTGAGATCATAAAAATTATTTTGACCAACTGATCCAATGTTACTGTGAGAATTAATGTAATCTTTCAACTTGAAGAGAGTTTTTCAAACATGTAATGAAATGTATTTTCTGGATCTATTTTTTTTCAGCATAGTTGCATGTATAAATTCAAGGCATATGACTAACTAGTTCTGATCTCTGTAACTATTATCCCACATCTGCTCAGACCTCTGCTAACCACCTAGTTCTCTTTTGTTCATCCTCCCTCATACACATCACTTTTGCAATGAAGAACCAAGGAGATTAATTGATTGGAACCAGTGGAGAGTGGGGCTGAGTGCCTCCCCACCACAGTGTGTGATATAGCTGCCAATTCAAAAGAGTAGGTTCGTTTCCTCTGCATCACCCTCCTGTTACTATTTTCTAAGAGGTCCTTTTCCTCTGCACTGTTAGTCTCTCTGACCAGCAATGCAGGTCTGCTTCCAAAGTCTTTTGTGTTAGCACTTGTTCTAGTGAGTCCAGTTTTCCTCTGGTTAAACCCAATTAACTACAGAATAACTCCATTAACTTCAGATCACCAAACAAGTGACTATTAAGCGTAAGGAAGAGAGAATTCAGTGTATCAACTTTGATAGCATTGCTTTCCCCAGAACACCCCTGCACATGAGGAGAGAGCAGGAACCTCATTGTTCATCACTGCCTATTAATGTGGAATATCTGGAGGTTTGTTTTAGTCTCATCTTCATGGCAAGAGTGTCAAAGAGAAGAGCAATGAGGTTTTTTCATACAAGTTGTTGCATTTTTCAATTTTGTTACTTTGTCATCATGACCTTTCTGCCCAGAAAAAGATATATAGTACTAGGATAAATTGTTGTGCTCTTTTTCTCCTAAAAGTCAATTAGTTTTTTTCATCATAATGCCTCAGAAATCTCTGTCAGTCACATTAGCTCTTTCTAAAGTAACAACTGCAACAGGAAAACACATATCAAAACATTGCCCAAATGCAATCATATAACCGCAAGACTATGTTATACTAGTATTTTGTTTTCAGAGAGTTAAAAAAAAGGAAAGAGAACACTTAGAGTGAGAAAACTGGAGTTTTTCAAAAGTTAATTTGCTACTATTATCAATCCAGTGTGTGCACTGCTCACACTTTGAATAAAACTTAAAAATATCTCAAGCTATTTACCCTTTATATATGAAAAGTCAAGTGTGTTATAATGTGTCGTCAAGTGACTGCTTAGAGGAGCTCAAGGCATCACAGAAAATTATGTCAGACTGTAAAAAAGGATTGTGTACATTTGCACCCAATTCAAGTCACTCATAGTAATACACAAGAGTTAAAAATTGCATAAAATTAGCGTTTGTCAATCATATATTCAACAGGAATTTGGTACTGGGAGAAGCTTAACTTTTTTAAAATGCTATGCTGGGGAAGAATTGACCAGTAAATCAAGATTCCTGTACTCTAGAAACATTTTTTCATAAAAACATATCCAAATTTATGCAACAGATCTTTTAACATGACATTTGAGTGCAGACAACATGTAGTTTATATTTCTGCCACAGAATGGAGTAGCCCAACTCATTTAACTGTTTTCAATCTTTATTGCTTCATGGTGTTCATATGGGTAATTCCATTAATTCCAACGAACTCTTGAGAAGTGCATCAATGTCTTGAGCAAGCCGAAGTTTTCCTGCATGCACATGTGGGCACCTGCTTGGGATTAGCCTTTTAAAAGCTTTTCCACTCTATTTGTCCTGGTGCTTGACATAGCCACCTGTCACTGCCTTCATATTTATGTAGCATTTCTCACTCAGAGGTTTCAAGCAGAACTAGTATTCATACAAGAAAATGTGTAATATTCCTCTGAAATATTTGTAATCCTCTTTTTGAGGAGCACACAAAGGCTAAGCAACCTGTGAGGTGTGCACAGCTGGCAACCCCAGAGTCCTAACTCCCAGCCTCATAACCTCAAGGCTCTTTTCCCTTCTGGACATTTCAGACAGAAAGCCTGTAAGTCCCAGAGATGTTCCCAGGAGGCTGTCCCACAGCACTCGTGCTATTTGTCGGTACAGGGAGAAACCCAATAAAATACTGGCATCTGCAGAAGAACACCCTGACCTCCTGGTGGACAGAGAGGGTAAGAGAGGGGGAGGGGATGGTGCCCCATGGGTTACTCAGGGCAGAAAGGCCCCTCAGCGCAGAGTGTGGGAGCCAGCACCCACCAGGCAGCCCTCCACCACTGCTCCTCTCTTTGAGGCTGGATCTGTGTGGGATCCAGGTGGCTGGCTTACATCATCAGGGAATGCTGTATTGGAGCACCCAGCTCTTTGCTGCTGTCATGAAGGATGCCTTTGCAACCCACTCCTCCTGTGAGTGGGGCTGCAGAGGAGAGCACAGCTGTCAATTGTCCAGCCATATCACAGGCTGTCTGCTGTCTGTAGCTACTGGGTTCTGTCTGTAGCCTGACTGCTCCATCCTTTTGTGGCCCTGCTGCCCCAACAGTGGTTCTGTGCTGCAAAGGGAACCAGGAGTCAGGAGTGAGGTGCATTCCATTGCCTCTGCTCAGGGTGAAATTCAGATGTAGTCATGTAGGGCCCCCTAAAATTTTGGTTTCCTTGCAAATTAAGTGTATCCATTTGACCAATATCAGTTAGAGTATGCAGCAAGTGTAAATTATGTAGCTAGTAAGTATGTCTTCAAGTAGTCTTAGGTTTTGCGAGTTTTCCAGATCCTCAGAAATGTAAAGAAGTCTAAAAATACCAAAGTAAGATATGCAACACTTCTGAACTCTCACAAGTCTTTACTTTTTTTAAATATTTGATATCACAGTAAGTATTTTTAACTCTTGATGCTCTGTCTCAGCTGCCTCCTCTTTTTTACATTTTTGCCTTCTCTCACGGGCTCTTGGTTATAAAATGTTCCAAAAATGGGTGCTTGCTTTCTTGAATAAGTTCCCTGCATATTTGCTTTTCCTTAGAAGTTGAATTTGAGGTCACCCACAAAATCTTGGCACAGTTTAGGATGTTTTATATGTTCATATTAAATAAACTAAAATTACTATGAGATACAGGGTTTAGTATTAAAATTTAGGAGATTATTTAGCAAAAGTGAAGCCACTCTGTGCTTTTATTGGCATAATTCTAATACTTCTTAATTCTTTGTGGAATTCTAATATTCTAAAATTTTCTCAATATAATTCTAGAGCTTCAAAAAAAAATCAGATTTTCTCATCAAAGATCTGTTCTCATAGGGAACCTAGAGCCCAGTTACAGAGTTATGAAGATGTATTATAGCAACAGTATCCATGTAGCTTAGACTATTTCATCCAAAGTAGGCAGGTTTTGATTTTTTTCCCCTCTAGGTTACACAGCAAATGTAAAACTCCCTTAAAAACAATGAAAATAAGGAGCTGTCTATCACCCAGAGTCATACAGAGGTATAGGTTTTATCATTCACCTCTAAATTTTCTACTAAGCTGTCTCTCATAGAAACTCTGAAATGTCTGCAGTACGATTGGACTGTTCACATCCAGAATGAACAAGCATCGCCAGTAATGACAGTGAATAGTCTCTACCCCTGCTGTTCACATCTTCTCCGACCACATACTCTCACAGTGGGGCATCAGCCTCACAGCCCACCCTTCCATTGCTTCTGTCTCTCAAAGCCCAGGAGTCTGCAAATAGGGTCAGCAGTGGTGGTGGTGTTTGGGACCAGTCAGGACAGGCTGGCAGTGCTGGCCTGAGCTGAGCCACAGGGTGGACGCCTGCATAAACAGCTACCAGTAACAGCCTTTGAATAGGCTGTTCCTGGGCAAGTCAAATTAGCATCTATGTAGGAAGGGGGAGGCTGCCTGGCTATGGCCTTGGAAGTGGTTTGTGTGATGCCAGCAGCATTCTTGCCACAGGTAGGGAATCATGGCTGGTGTCAGTCTGCACAAAAATGGATCAAGACAGGATTGCCTTTGTGCTCCATAGAACAAGACCTGCAAAGAGTGAATTATTTAGTGGTGATGCACATCCTCTGAATATTCTTACCCTGTTTAGAAGCACACAAATGAAATACTTGTTATGAGAATCTTCTCATCATCCTTTACATCAAACACATGCCAGACAGTTTGGGCAATAGGCTGGTATCTCACCTATGAATCAGTTTGTTTATTGCTGTTCTGGTTTTTTCTTTATTTTTCTTTTTTTTCTTTTTACTACTTCCCATACTTTTGAATGGTAAGAAATGTGATGCAGTGCTAAATTCTGAAATTAAATCAGAAACAGTATGTCAAGAAGTTTTTCTCCTCTGAATGTTGAAGGACATTTTGTAGGTAAGGTGCAACAGAACAATTTGTAGCTTGTCTTCCTCAGGAATTTGGTAGAGGCGAGGACTTGATAGCAGCATTCTTACTAAGACTTGACATCAGCTTTAGTCTACCATGTTTTTTTTGGATGTATATTGCCATTCTTGCATCTTTTTCATATAAGAGAAAGAAGGGGGTTTAGTGTCCTTCAGACACATTCAGAAAAAGTGCATAGAAAGGAGTTTGATTTCTTTGAACATTTTCAATTTGTTCCTTTCTGTCTTTGGGAGTTTAACTTCTTAAAACACATGCAAATGTGGGGGGAAGTGGCCATTAGAAGGGCTATACATGGCCAAAGTGCAGCTGGTGTGGAGCATGCTGCTATGCCTGCTAACACACTTTGTATATAAGTAAGAGCAATAACTTGTTTTAATGGCAAGTTTGGGTGGGGAGACTTGGGAAAGTTATGGATAATCAAGTGGTGAAGTTCACAGACATAAGTTCAAGCATGTTAAACTCATGGGACATGTGTTTTCACTCAGAATAAAGAGGCTGGAGTTTGCAGCAATTTAAACAGAATTAAGCTACAGAAAATGAAAGCAATTTTATTCCTGTATAAGAGGACCCATATGGCGTTTATCAACGTGCAGGTTAGGCATACTTACATTCTGCCTTTATTTGATTAACTTTCCTGCAGGCCCTTACAACAGGCATGGTCTACACCTTTTCAGTTAGTTCAGGAAGCCTAAAATACGCTACTTTTGCAAATACCATTCCTTGTTTGTAAATTAATATGGAGCCCATCACTAACTGTAATTTCACTAAAATTGCTGTAATAGTTGCTTAATAAATACACAAGATTGAATACTTCTACTTTCAAAGTAAAAAAAAAAAAAAGTGATGTACTATACTAGGACTAGCTCTGCAACAAAAATGAGCTTTTGTTTGTTGGTAAATAAATAATTATTCTTTTCTTCCCAGAAAGTGGTGACTCCATCAGGTTCATCTATCCTGTCAAATAACAACCCCCCCAGTTCATGTCCAGGTTCTGTCCACTAATCATCCACGTTAGTCCAATCTCAGTTGCATTTGGCATGAATATACTAGATCTCCCCAAACCAAAAACTATGCATACAAACAAAATGTGTGCATATTTCTGAGGATGCTTAGCTCCAGGACACCCTCCAAGCTGGCAGTGCGGGACAGGATTTGGCCTCCTCTGCCTCATACAGTGTCTGTCAGCAGCCAGTGCATTGCATTGGTGTGTTCACCACAGAGCTGGGGATAGGTCCATCACACTGTACACATTTTTTATTTTCTTTGGACTAATTTTAAAATTAGGAATGCATTAAATGCATTCCTGTGTGCCAAATGCCATGCCTTCTATCCCTCTCTCTTTTCTATTTAAAGTCAGACACCAGCTTCTGGTTTCATTTCATCTGATTGAAGGTGCATCTACAGTCATGTTTCTCTCACAGTTGAAGTGAGTTTCTCAATTGTCCTGATTTACTGTGCTATGACTCTTACCAGAGTCAGGTGTTTTAGCACAAAAGATTACTTCCTTTTGGACAAAAATGCACCAGAAGGCAGGCTCCGGTGGTACAACTAATGTCCTCCAGCTGCAGGGAGTTTGAAGACCAGGGACCAGACCAAAGAAGCTTGTAGCTAATGAAACTCACAAATGCCCATGTCCGCTTCCAGGTATAAACTTTCCATCTGGCACCAGGTATTGCACCTTTTGAAATCCTTAGCTTCCTGCTACTGTCAAGCCATTTTGTAGACATGGCTGGACACCAAGACATGGCTGGACACCACACATGGCTGTGTGGCCCTGAGGTGTACCTGGTACTTGATTTGCAGTGTCTGTGTTTGGTCACACTGAAGTCCAAGCACTAGCCTTGATTACACTGGTTTTGAAGGGCAGCAACAGCAAGGAAGGAAAAAATGCATACCTAGGAAATGCAAAACCAGAATTAGAATGCTCTCTGTGTGTCTGTCTGTGTTTATACATGTAAGTGTGTGTGAGCAACCAGGTCCAGTGAAAGGTGTCCCTGTCAGTGGCAGTGGGTTTGGAACTAGGTGACTTTAAGGTCCCTTACAATCCAAGCCATTCTACGATTCTAGATTCTATGATTTATGTGTGTGGATGTGCCCACTGGGATCACCTGCTCCACCTGCTCCTGGCCATACCTGGGGAGCCGCAGCAGCCTCGCTTCTGTCACTCTGCTGCCCGCAGCAGCTCTTAATGTTGCTCACTGCCTTCCCATTGTGCACAAACACAGCCCGGATACTTTTTCCTCCATTTACTACCACACCAGCCTTTCCTCTGGCAGGAGAGTGGGAGCTGTAATCTCCTCCAAGGCTGATGCAGTTGGTGTGGAGTGAATAGGATGTCCCAGCATCCTTCCCCCCAGGAAGAAACGTGTTATCCCTGAGGTTTTCCATCTGGTAGGGAAACAGCAGTCCTGAGCTTACTCTGGAGCTCTGCTCCCCTGTGTTGAATTACTTCATAAGCAGAGCTTCTCAATCAGAGATTATGTTTTCCCACTATGTTAAGCTTACTGTTGCATTTAAAGATGATTTTATAGCATTTAGCTTAGTGATGGCCATCATCATGTGTCTGATGTAACAGTCTTCATAGCAAATTTGTCAAAGATTAATGAATGTTAGGCTAATAAAATGTTATTAGAACAACTATTTGCAAAGGTTTGAGTCTCTTCTATGCTTATCAGCATACAGTTAATTAGTTTTCTTTAGATTATGAAAGCATTCATATGTTCTTTTAAAAACAAAAAGGCAATTAATAAAAAAGGAAATTAAAATAATGATTTAAAATTCTAATTGATCATAGCAAACTGTTTTCCACTGAATGGCTCAGATGCTGGAGTGAGGTTTTCTTATATCATACATGAAATGGTTCTAACATAATATATACCTTTTAAAGAATTTAATTTCTTATAATTATCACACAAGTGTTTTAAAAAATTGAAAATTTTCACAGAAAATTGGAAGTTTGTAATGAAAAATCATTCAGAGTTCTCAAGTTTTAGTTTCCCAAGTCATTATCTGACTTCAGCAATTGGCCTGTAAAACTTAAAATTTAATAGATACAGAATGCAAAACAGTTAAATTCACAACAATCTTTTGAGTCACGCACAGCACATGATATTGTTCTGTGGCCCCCTAATTAGATACAGGCAAGAACTGACAAACAGTGTGTGCCTTCACTACAGACTCTGAGAGGGATGCATCTTGCTTAACCTCAAGTAAGCAAACTTCCAGACATCTCAGTCTGAGCTGGTCACCCTCAAAGCCCAGTTAAGAGAAGTAGGCGCTTCTAGAGGACAATTTGTCTTAAAGATGTATCTTAGAGGAAGAGGAGTTACCCTCTGGAATTAGCTGCTTCTCTCAACAGACTGTAAAATGATCCAGTAGTGAATAATTCATACCCAGATACTTAATTTCTCAGAAAATCTAAGCCTAAGTAGTTGAGTTCCATACTCTCTGTGCACTAACATGGAAGTTAATGTGACAAAGCAACAAAAGTAATGCTGGACATATGTGTGCTTGAGAAGTTAGAGAAGCACTGCATGAAGCCCAATACTTTGGGCATCTAAAATCATGGGTTATTTTAAGGACAAGAGAACTTTTCTTGGGTGTATGACGTGTACCCAGTTTGAAGAGGTCATCCATATTCTTGATTTACAGACTTACTTCTTTACATGATGTAACTTGACTGAAATAGGCAAGCAATAGACCAGCAACCTTCCTGATGTATTTTGTATGGGAACTAAAATATCACGTGTATGATCAACATTATAAAGTGTCCTCATATATTTATACTCATGTATACACATTTTAAGCTGAAGCTTAATTAGAAGTTATTCCTGCATATCCCACAATCTAAAGGAAATTAATGAGAGATGTATAGGTATGCATACATACAGGACTGATTGTTTTTCTGCTGTGGTACAGCTCTTCCAGGCATTCCAGTTAGTCATAACTCTAATAAGGTTATTTCATTTTTTTTAATCACAGGTGCATATGATGTATTCCTCTTGGTTGTTTGGGATTTTTTTTGTTTGTTTGTTTTTGTTTGTTTTGGTTTTTGTTGTTGTTGTGGTTGGCTGGTTTTTGTTGGTTGGGGATTTTGTTGTTTGGATTGAGGTTTTTTTTCTTTTACATTTATAATGTGCTTTGTATCATCAGCTGATCTAATGCACCCATATGTGTCTCTGAACCACAGCTGGAAAATCCCACAGGCAACAGCTCCAGAATATTGTGTGTTGCCCTAATACTTTCATAGGCTGTGTCCATGCTTTCACTTCCAGCAGTGCACAGGGGCTGGTAGTGATGTCCTAACAGGGAACTCAAGCTTGAGCAGGCAGCTGTGATCCATTCTGATTTCCTCCTGGACTTCTTTGGGCGAAGATTTTGGTTTTGGGTGAAATTCCCTTGAGTGAAACATTGAGTAGGAATGAGTGGCAAAATTCACAGTGACTTCAGATGGAACAAGATTTTATCCTTAGAGTAACTGTTACTGTTGTTCCATACCTCTGGTTTTCAAGGAAGCCACATGCCCCAGAACCAGAGCCTGAAATCAGGGCTCTGCTTTTCCCACACAACCTAAGAAACCAGCTTACACCACCTGAAAATCTGATCTCTTGATATCCTGTCAGTCTTGGCAAATGCCAATGAATCTTCAGCTGATAAAAGTTTTGAGAGTGTTTAGTCTTTCATATTAAACTAAAGAGGAAGAGACTTTGTTTCAGTACTGCTAATAGGTAATATTTTTATGACTGAAATCTAGTGAAGTTAGTTGTTATGCTCAATATCTTGTTTTATGGGCAAAGTGGAAACAACTTATATATAAAGATAGGAATTTATTGTTAGTATAATTGAAACCTTAGGAGTTTAATCCAAGAGTCATTATTACTCCAGATACAACTATTGCAGAAAAAGAAAGACTGTGTCTATGCAGAAAAAGTTTAAACTGTAGTAGTAATAATAGTACAGCTAAAACTGTGACATGCAAACTCCTTAGTTTCTGTCCCTTCTCCTGGTGTAATTCTTCCTCTTTCCCAGCTCCTCTGAGTCTGAGGGCTGCTGCTTTCGCACAGGTGCTGGAGTTAGCAGGGTTATGGGTAGTTGTTGGCATCTGTAGTCCTTCACCGGGAGGGATATGATGTTCATGTAGACAGTTTCTTCTTCCTCACTCTAGGATCTATTTGAGTTCATTTTTGCATGTTAGCTAAGATGCTTTTATATCTTTGCTCTTTCTTAATTGGCCTGAGCTCCACACGAGATCCGAATTTGCTAAACACAGAGCATTATACACATACTAGATGCTGTTTCTTTGTTCTACTTGCTTCCCCTAAAACCGGTTTTGTCCAGCTTCAAGTCTGCATTTCTTTATCTGACACTGGTGAGTTGTTTATAGCTCTGGGGTCTCCAGAGCCAGACCTGTGCCCCATGTTCTGTCACCCTGTGCTGGCACTCCCCTACTCTGTACCTCATAGCCACACATCCCAGAGCAGACGCTGTCTCACCAGGAGGGTAATTCTCCTACTGCGTCACTACTGTGCAGTCACAAAACTACAGCAGTACCATATAGCAATAAGCAAAATAAACCAAAATAGCCACAGGCACCTGGTCAGAAGGAAAACTGCAATTACAGCCAAGGCAAGTTTAAGTGAAGCTGCGGGCAGGTCAGACAGAGCAAGCTGGACAGGCTTCAACACCGAGGCTTAGCAAAACCAACACAAAACCCATGGCCACATGCTGGCCACAGCAATCCTGTGTTGCAGGTCTGCATGGGCATGCAGCTGGAGTTCTGCTGCTGAAGCAGGTTCCTAACTCACTATAATCAATTTCTAGCACATCTTGGAGAGAAAATTTTTTAGCACTACAAAAGCAAGGGGAAAGTTCTCCAATATCCTCATAGCTCTCAATGGAGGTGGGATGTTCATATCAAATTTATGGAAAGGCGTTGAGGATAGTTGTTGGAAGGATTTAGTTTCTTTAAGGCTAGGAGTTAAGACTGAAATATCCCCTCTAATATTTGTTCACTTATCTTCCAAAGTTTTCATGCAGAAAGCTTCTTTAAAGTATTGTTTTGCCTGATGGACCATAGATAAATTTATTTCTGTATTCTAGATACTGTAGATACAAATGATATTAAAAAGATAAACTCTGTATTTGTGTGGCTTTTCTTTTCTCGGGCTTCTTTTGCTTGCACCTTCAGACTTCTCCCTGAAGAATAACTTGCGTTATTTATGCTGCTCTGTTCACCAAGAATAAATCTGTATTTTTATACTGATCTAAAATTGACTGAGCTCATAAAATACTTCATGTTGATTTGTGTTTGTGGTGGAGGTAGTTCTCCATGCTTTTTAATGTATATCTAATAGAGGCCTTTTACTTTATGAAAAATCTTATTTAAGGAGTGGAGCACAGAGTTGGTTTCTTTCACTACTGAGGAAGCTCACCTTGAGCGTGCAGAGTTCATTAGGCTAGCGGGGTAATGTTTGGTTTAGGGCTTTTTGCTTCCTCTGAAGATGAAGCAGGAGAAAGGGAAGGGTTTTCCAGCATAAATGCTTCAGTGCTCACCTGGGAACAAGACCTCACTTCCCCTTCAGCATGAGGCAGGATTAAATCCCCACCATAAATCACTTCAAATCCACGTTCCTGGGTATATCTGACTTCAAACCTTATTTTTGGCCATAAATACAGGGTGGCATGGATCTCCCTTCAGACAGAGGACATGAACTTAACCAGTCTGAACAGGTTTGAGCCCAGGTCGGTGACCCATCTTGCAGAACACCCTGGTGGAGCTGCTCTGCAGGTACAAACAGATGTGATATGATATGAGACATGATACCCCCTCACCAAGAGGTCCTGGGGAAAAGTCCTGTCATGGGTACCGCCCGGCCTGGGCCATGACTGTTCAGGAGCTTCAGGACCACACTTCTGCTCTTAAGTGTTTAACTTGCATCTTAATCTCATCTCACGTCCCTGAAGTCTTTGGTGGATGTAATCGTCAAGTGTGATAATTCGGTGAGTGTTATGCGTGAAAGCTAAAATGGTTTAAAATGTTAGCTGAAAGGTCTGACTTAAGTAGGAATATTTCAGGAATATTGTAGTTCCAGTGGGTTTTTTTTGGGAAATACCACTTCTAGAAAGACTGGGAGAATATTTTTATAATACTTGACATTTTTATGTTGAAATAATGGCAAATACTTTTTCTCTTATTCTCCCTACCTCCCCCTGGCCCCTACCCTGATGAAAATGGGAGTGAAAAGTAGGACTCTGCATGAATAGAAGCAACATTTTAAATCTTCAAATATATTATTTTTCTATGACTAACAAGAAAAGTAAACTAAAACCCTAAAATAGCAGTTCACTCTTTTTCTGGTGAGAAGTTAACTTTTTAGAGTGGGAAGTAAGGAAAAATCTGCCACCTCCTCTTTTTATTTTGATTTTTTCACTTACTCCAGTGACAGGAAGGACAAAGACTTTGAGAAAAGGATAAATAAGAAATAGTTTTGCAGTAAGAAACATTGACTGTACATTTTTGTTAATGTTGAAATTTTTGCTTAAATATAACATATAGTATTTCAAATATTTTATTTCTTTGAACTCTCAAGTTGTTATAACTTCTACAAAACAAACTGCTTAAAGTTTTTTGAATTTAAGTATTCGTGTCAGAAAATTTACTATTCTAAAAATGGCCAAATTTTAGAGTACCCACATTTCCCAATATCTCCAGATGAAACGATGCATATTTTTGCCACTTTTTGAATACTGACCTTTTCAAAAACTACCTTAAACTAAACACCAGCAACACTGAATATATATTTTAATGTCATGTTGACTAAACATGAGAGCAAGCATTTCAAGAAGAGAATGAATGTCTGAGTGCGTCTCAGGAGGGCAAAGCACATAACATGGTTTTGGTAGAAAGCAGCAAAACATCCTTTTAGCAATTGAATAATATGTTACTGTAGGAATGGCACTAAATTTTAAAATGGGGAAAACATTTTCTTAGATTGACATCACAAGCAGAAACTCAGTATATATCAAGCCCCATGGAATTTAAATGTTTGTCTTATCTTCCATAGCTGTACATTTTTTCTTTACCTGTCTCCTTTTCATTCTTTTTCTATCATCCTCCTGCCCCTACCCATCAGATTTCAGATTATCAGACATACTTTATGAGAAAGTAGAGTTACTGCTGGTTACTACAAGGCACACTGCTACCTTACCTATCCATATTTTGGTGGGGTTTACCCATATGAACAAAATAGAAATAGATCTATGCATAGCACATATAGGAAATTTGTGTTTACCCATGTTATTTTTATGCTTGTAGAACAAAAAATAATGAAAGTAGTAGAGCCTTTTGGGTTTTTTAGCATTCTTTTGCTTGTTGGACTGCCTAATTTTCCACATATATTATTTACTTTACTTTGGTGTATTTTGAGAGAAACCAGCTCTCATAAAACTTCTGGATGAGCATTTTCTTACCTGTTACAATAAGCATAAGCTTCTTGGCTTCTTAAACTTAATTCTCATTATTCATGTTACATACAGACAAACCACATAGGCTTTGTTTGCCCTTTTCATCTTTTACAGGTTAACTGAATGATTATGAAGTTCACTGAAATTAGTATTGTAGAATAGGAAGGCCAAAAAGCCCATCATCAGAGCCACTCTGGTCATGTCTCTTAATGACTAACAGAGAATACAGTCTGAAAAATATTTTATTCTACGGAGTGACTTGGTTCTCATGTAAATGTGTAATTACAGAAATGACCCAGATTGTTTATCCCTGAGAACATCTGTTCTGGTTTTCTAGAATTGTTTAGTTTGGCAACTTAGTATCAAAAGCAATGTACCTGGTATATTGACCTGACCAGTCTATTAATTAGGCGGGGCATTCTGAATGAAGTATTTTATTACCTTATTGAAAGTGTTGTACCACATTCACTTTGTATATTGCACCTTAAATATTCACTCAGTTAGGTTTTTTGAAAGAGAATAAGGAAGTAAGTAAGAAAATTACTAATCAATTGTCCTTTTTTGGTTCCCGGTTATGCACATTTCAATTCCGTGCATAATATCGTCATACATATAAAATAATGGATCTCTGTAAATAAATATGTATTTACCTTATGGCCAAGCTAGACTGCTGCTTCTGCACTTTATTTTTCCTCTGTCAGACTTCATATCATCAAGCTCCCTCTTATTGATTTCTTCACTTTGGCTTTTATTTACTCAGTCACTTGGAATAGGAAAACCTGGTAAATCGGAGAAAGATGTTAATGTTATTTTGATATATTATTGGTACTTTTTGTTCAAGCAAGGTCATTTTCTACTTGCTGTGAGATATAGAAAACAACAAACAAACCTGTTTACTAAAGATGCTGACATTTGACACAGTCTTTTCCTTAACAACACTGAAATGTGATTGACTCTTACTAAAATAAGATTACATTTATTTATCCTACATTAAACAGCATGACCTTTTCAGTACCACTTTACATGTCACAGATTTGCTAAAGAAGACCACACCGTGTGATTAATGAACCCTTCCACTCATGGTAATGAAATCTCCAAAGACAGTCAGTAGCTGATGCCCGAAAGAAGCCAAATTTGCCTTGCTGTTAGCCAATTTGGGAATACTGTAAGACGGTGTTTCCATTTTTTTAGCCTGATGTGGTCCCTTCCTCGGAGCCTCCACAGGCAGTTCACTTTAATATACTTCCTGGGAGGAGACTGCCAGAGGAAACAGAAACCTCCAAAACAAACAGTAGGCTGCTGCAGGTACAGCACACCCAGGGGTATATGCATGTGCGCACCCACCAGAGGGGTAAAGAAGCTCATTTAGGATAGTCTCACCCAGGATGGGCTCTCCTGCATGGAGGATATGGTTGTGAAGGGGTGACAATGCAGTCCTTTGCTGCACGGGTCTGCTCAGCATCTCGTGCTGCTCAGCATCTCGTGCTGCTCAGCATGCTCCTGCACATTCAGCCCTGCTATGGCTACGGTCCTTCAAATGGAGCATTAAATAGAAGGAGTGGTTTTGGCCCAGAAGAAGGCAATGCTGAAAGACCTGTTTTTAGTAGAAGCTGGATTTCACCCCAAGCTTCTGTCTTCCTAAAGATGTAATGTTATTGGCACAAATTTGTATTAAACTATTCTGTCATGGCGCGATTCCAATTCTGAGATGCCAAATTTTTATCAGTTAAATGTACAAAGAACTTCAGGATTATTTGTTATGAAAAGTTATGAATTTTATGCTACTGTTCAGCACATGCCTGTCTAGATAGTTTTGCCCTTTCCAAATCAGTTCTCAGTTCTCATATCACAGAGGGTTTTCATTGCTAGGTAACATCCAACACACCTGTGTTCTCTTATCTCCTATCATTGCTTCCTATTTAGACTCACATTTCATTCCAAAAGTGCAGCCGCATTGTATGTCAGCTTCAAATAACAATTTTCTCTCATTTGTATCTTACTTAATTTAAGCAATTTAATTTTGATTAGCCTCTCATCTTCAGAACTTGAAAGACATAAATGTTCAACACCTGGCACAAATTCTTGTGTGGAAACATAGGACAGAGAGTAGTAGCAACTCTTTTGCAATAGAAATGAGCAGAAGTTATGGAAAAACACTTTAACATACACTTGTTGTAAAGCTGAAGAAATATTAACATATAGAGCAGATAGAACAGATATCAGAGTGGTTGGAATCCTTCATGAGGACCAGGATTTGTGAATGTAAAGCTGCTCATCTATTGGATGTTTGCAATTTGTTCCCTGTCACTGAATGCTATGCAGAAGGAATTAATTCTCTCAAACATCATACAGACTAGCTTTTGTTTCTTAAAAAGTCCATAGGTATAGTGTCTCATAAACAGAAATAATACCAGATTTCTTTAAAGAACAAGAAATAGCACTTTTAAAGAAGTTTAATGTACTAGAATTTTTGTAGATGTGGCCATGTATTATTTTTGGACATTCTTACAAGAAAGGGAAAAGATTAAGACTAGGTTTTTATCTAGCTATTTTGAAACTACAGTTTTACAATCTGTATTCTTATCTCAGGAAAATGTGGAAAACAAAATCCTTAATAAACATTTTTATTCTCTGCTAGAACAGCAAGCAAACCTGTGCAGTCTATAGCTTTTACATGCTGGTACAGAACGTTCTATTCACCCACTCATTAAAGAAAAATAAAGCTCAGTATGAAATAGTGGAAAACATTTTTCCTGAAAAATATGCAGGCATTTGTTTTAAGTACAAAGAGATAGCTGTGATTAGCAGACAGAATTACATTTGCTTGATCAAATAGTTAACAAGGTACAGAGGAATCCAAAGGAGAGAGTATTCAAAAACAGTGGGAAGAAGATTAGTGATGATTTACAAAAGATTAACAGGACAGTTTTTCAGTAGTTTCTTTTGTAGTCTGGGCATAAGGAACATGTCTGAATCTTTGGATGCACATGTGCAGCACTGTGGTGTCACAGCTTAGTCAGGGAATCTCTGGAGGAGGTATAGCCCTTATTAGGATGTTCTTTTTGAAACAATTAACATGAAAACCAAAGAAAAGTACAACTGAAGTGTTACAGTCAAAAATACAGCTCTTTAGAGTCTCATTCATCAAAACTGTGCCATGCATACACTTGTTATTTATTTATTTACCCCAAAATAGTATATACTAACTATTCTATGTAAATCCAAGGAGTGTCATTTCGTTCATTGCAGAATATGATATGCATCTAATGTGGCATATTATCAGTGTAATGTCTTCAGTGTAGGGGAAACCAAAGCATGTGAACAAAATTACACACACCACAAATTCCACAAAGATACATTTATATCTCTCAGCAGATGAAAGTTACAAAAGAAAAATCCTTTCAGGTAATTACTTAGCACACAGAAAATTATGTTGCCAGACTATGCCAACATTTTTACAGTGTCTAATACATTGCTTTAACATTATGAAGTGTTACCTTTCAGTTCCCTTCTCTTGTAAACTTACTGTATTTTAATCAAGGATACAAAAGCTATGGACTGTATATAGGTTTTGGCTTCATATGTAAATGAAGTTTGTAAGACCTTGGTTGGGTTTGAAGTAAGAAATCTAATTATTTTTTTTTACCAACAGACCTTTCAGTGGTTGCTTGCAGGTTTTTTTAGTACTTCTGAAGGCACAGAATGATGATGGATGGCTCCTTAGGCTCCTTCTAAGTGGGGGAGCTGTGGTGAGCACAGAAAGAAATGGTCCTTTGGGGAATGACTCATCTGGAAATAATATTTAAGACACAGGAAATAAATTGTCCTCTGAATGTGTCTCTTTCTTCACTGTCTAGCAGAGAGATGGGCCTGAGCTGGGTACCTGGCTGACACAGGCAGCCAGTGTTGGATGAGGTGAATCCCATCTCACAGGTAAGTCTTGGAAAGTGCTCTGCAGCCAGAAGGTGCTGAGGCATTGGCAAGTAAATCCTCTTCACAGCCTTGCAACTGGCCCTGATGCCCTGCCCTCTGCCACCAGAGACAGAGTGTGCCAGGTGTTCAGTGACTGCGAGCCCTTGGAACAACAGGTCATGTGTTTATGTAATAAAAGTGCTGATCTTCAAGTGCTATATAACTGCAAGTAATTAAGAACAACAAAAATAATTCAGGGATCGGTAAAATGGTAACACTGAATTTCTAGTTAGCTCTGGTCAGCACAAATCTCAAGGCATTTTAAATAATCAAGTATTTGAAATACCATGCAATTCATGGTAAGTGCAATTAGGCTAAATTCTGTGACCCAATTTCAGTGTAAGTAATTACTTGTACCTCATAAAGTTTCCCTAGTGGGCTTTAGTGCTTTCTGCCTCCTGCCTTGTGTTGCTTCAGTGGACAGGGGACTGCACTAAGCTGCCCCTGAGACTTTGTACTACCTGGGCCAGGGGCTCCCTCACCCACCAGGCTACAGGCACAGCCACGCCAGCCTGCCTAGGGGTACCTGGGGAGATCAGAGCGAGAACAGAGTGCAAAGGCGTAGTCACAGGAAGGATTTCCCCTAATTAAAGTCCCTTTGCAGTAATATATCCCAAATACAGGCTGGGCAGAAAATGCGTTGAGAGCAGCCCTGAGGAGAAGGACTTGGAGGTGTTGGCTGACCAGAAGCTCAATGTGACCTGGCAACGTGTGTTTGCCACTGGCCATGTCCTGGGCTGCATTAATAACAGTGTGGCCAGCAAGTCGAGGGAAGGGATTCTGCACTTCTACTCTGCTTTCATGAGAGCCCATCTCACAGTGGAGTCCAGTGTCCTTCTCCAGGGCCCCCAGCGTAAGGAGGACATGGACTTGCTGGAGTGAGTCCAGAGGAGAAACAAAGATGATCATAGGGCTAGAGCATCTCTGCTATGGAGACAGGCTGAGAGAGTTGGGGCTCTTCATCCTGGAGAAGAGAAAGCTCCAGGGAGACCTTAAAGCAGCCTTTCAGTACCTTCAGGCCCACAAGATTTGCTGAAGAGGGATTTGTGGTGATAGGACAAGCGGGACTGTCCTTAAACCAAAAAAAGGTAGATTTTAGTTAGATATTAAGAAAAAATTCTTTACTGTGAAGTTAGTGAGGTACAGGAACAGGTTTCCCAGAGAAGTTGTGTATGTCTCATTCCTGGAAACATTCAAGGCCTGATTGAATGGGGCTTTGAGCCACCTGGTCTAGTGGAAGGTGACCCTGCCCATGATAGGGAGGTTGGAACTAGACTGTCTTTAAGGTCCCTTCCAACACAAACTACTGTGCAATTCTATGATTTGTTGGAGTATGTCCACATAATTCCACTGTCTGTTGTGTTGGCATAGCTGCACTGAAAAAAGAGATGGTTTTTAGAGGAAATGATACATGGAGTAAGATGTTAAGCTTTAGCTACACATTCATATACTTTTAGAGCAATGTCTTGTATCTCCCTCAGTTCTGGGTCTCAGCTGCCTGTCTGGACTGTCTTGCTCAGCTTTGCTTGACATGTACAGGCATTAGAACAGAGTCTTGAGAGCTTTTTTGTGTTTTAAATATCTTGAGTACCTAAACCACTGTGTTTCTCTGAACAGCACTATATTATATGGAGCTATTCTAGGATCTCATCAATATTTCATATAGATTGTTGTGTACAGCATTTGTGTTCCTCTATTAATGTATCCTTCTTATGATATTGCCCTTCTTTCTTTAATGTTCTCTATTGTCTTGTTAGAATCCTTCCTAGACCATGGTAAAAATCAGTGTTTAGGGCTAGGGACTGTGTACATTCTCTGAATTTGGAATTTTTCTCCTAACATAGCACACACAATTCATAATCTGAAATAGATCTACAGTATATTAATTAGTACACTGTGGATATGTGGATGTTTATTTTGATGTTGCTCAGATTTAGAGCAGGATGACATAAGGTCATTGTGCAAACAAGGAGCACAACATCTTGGTAAGGGACTTCCCTAAAAGTGCTCAGACCTAGTACCTTAGGTTAGAACTGTGCAAAATACATGCCTTGCACTCAATTCCATGATAAGTTGTTTTTCCAAGCTGGAGATCAAAAGGCAGCAGTGAGCCGAAAGATTTGCCCTGCAGAAAGTGGGGCAGGAGGCAGTTACCAGTGGCTGCATGGTGCCATGGGCTGGTGGAAAGCCAAATGCATAGCCCTCATGCCCTGACTTGTTTCCTTGAAGTGGGAAAGGGAAAAGTGGCAGCTACGGAGGGGCTTCAGGAGGATAACAAGCGTAGGCAAGACTTTATGTATATATGTGTTTTCTGTATTAAATTGATTTCTAACCAACCAAACCAAGAGCATACATTTGAATAATTCAGTGTCACAACAGCCATGGACATGTGAAAGAGTCAGTGGACCTTACATGTAAAATACAGTGAAAGAATCATCCTTTCACTTCAAAGAGGCTCGTTCTGGAGACTGCAAAAGGATCTAACTCCTACGCAGAGACTAAGGCATATAGAGCAATCTTAACAGCTATCATTTCGATTTAAAGTGTAGTCAAATAGCATAGGAGAAATGTCAAGGCTGTTTTGATGAAAACACTGATTTAGATGTTATTTTCTCCTTAGGTGCGTTGTAAGTGTTGGGCATCTTTGAGTATTGCTTATTGAACCTCTATTAAGCATGCTAGGTTTTGACATCTACTATGACTCGAAGAAATTCTAGTTGCATATACTGAAACTTCTATCCTCATATGTTTTGCCCTTGACACGAGATAGAAGATAAAATTAGTTGAAGATAAAAATAGTTGAAAATAAAGTCAACTGAAGGCATACACTTGCTAGAAACCAATCATCACATTCCTCTAGCACGTGGTGGTAAAATCTGATTGCTTTAATTTTCCAAATTTCTTAGAAGTGTCCAAGACCATGCTGAGAAGTTGATGACAATTCCCATATCCCACAAAGCACTAGAAATCGATGCATTTGTAATATTTTGCATATTTTTAAACAAATATAGAGTTTTCCAGCACAGAAAAATAATGGATTGCTGCCTTTTGAAAGCAAAAAAAAAAAAAACAAAACAACCTGCTTGCATAAATATTATTTCCATCACCAAAATTCTAACTCACATTTTAGTGAGGTACCTCATCCCGTAATTGAAATCCTGTTAATGTCATTTGGCTGAATCAGTACAAAATGTCATTTGCAGACGAAGACTACTGAGTGCTGGATTGTGCTTGCCTTCTTTCCCTCTTTTGCAACGTGGGCTGATACTCTTCTTGGGAAAACTGTTGTGAGAGGCACAGGTAGATCAGGGAGTTTCTCATTTATGCGATGCTTTCATAGAAGCTTGGACATCTTTCAGAAGATGAACCTGCAAACCTCATGCATTTGGAGGAAAAATGGGTTTGTGATGTTTGGTGCAGAACTTTCCCCTCCTGCTGTCTGTGGCTTCTTCCCGTGTGATGGGGATGACACTTCCCTTCTCTGAAGTACCACAGCTCCCCATCTGTCGCTGATGATGATCATTCCCCACTCTGAAAGGATATTGTAAAACAATCACAGTTCCGAGAAAATGTCAATCAGTGCAATCTTATTGATAAATTATTGTTAAATATTAAATATTAGCATAGTAGAAAAGGAGTAAGAAAGGAAGAGCGCTGCTTCAGTTTTATCCTCCACTGCACTGACTGTCTGATACTGCTTCTAGCACATCTGCAAGGCTCTGAGACAAATATTTGAGCTATATCCTCTGGAACTGATCCTTTGAGGCAAAAAAAAAAACAGTGAAAAGCTGCTATACTCAGAGTTAAAGACCTAAAAATATTCAGGGTATCCTGTCTTCTCATCAAAAGCTACAGGAAACCCTTAGGAAATGACAACATGAGGAAGGGCTTAGAGGTGATGGTGATTATATATATGTCTATGTATGTATAGTCTTCAAAAATCTGTTAATTATATAAATATATAGACATGGAAATATATAGGTATAGAAATATAAATATGTAGAGATATTATCTGATTACACTACACCTTTTAAAATGGCAAAAGAGGAATCAGCTGAAACTGAGCTGAGACAAGTTTCAGGTGATGCTGGACAGAAAGAGATGTCTTTGAAGATCAGAGGTTTGTTCTCAGATTCTACCATGTGCATCCGACCTTCATTTGGCCAACAGGTGCAATACCATGGGTTTCTATATGTTTCCGAACAGTGAGTGGGTGAAGAGGTTGAACAACTTCTAAAAAATGCCTTCTTGAATCTCCTCTTTGCTGGTATTCTTAACAAGCACTTGGTCATTTGTATCCTCCATGCTGGCACGGAGTTATTTGCTGAAGCCAAAGCTGATCGATCCACAGGCTGTGAGCTTGGCTGCCTGCTCTCCTGTGGCTGCAGTGAGCTCCTCAACCTGGCTCCAGTCTTGGCCAGCATCCAGCACCAGGAAGATGCCTTGGCTTCAGTTTTCAAATCAGTTAATGAGCGTATCAATCCCCAGCTACGCCAAAATTTGTGGTGACAGCTCTGATCCTGGGGGACAGTAGGGTTGAGAGGACAAGAGAGGTAACATGGGAACAGCCCCAGCCTTGTGGAAGAGCATTTGGTGCTGGAGCAGTGCCTCAGCACTCGGAGCTAAGCCTGATGTTAGGAAGCTGTCCTCAAAGGGAAAGCCTCTGCTTCAGCTGCAGTGCTAACAAACAAAAAGCCCCATTTAGTTCTCATATCCTTTCACTTCGCTCAGAATGAAACAGAGAAAAATCACCAAAGGAGCTCTCCCGGGCAGAGATCTGACTTTATAACACACATGAGACTCTCTGAAGTCCACCAGGGAATTTTCTGCTGCTATTGATTTTGCATGAACAACTTTCATATGTTATAGCAGTGACAGAAGAATGCTCTTAGAGAGGAGAAATTCATGGCTACTTTTAAAAGACAATAAAATGAAAAGAGAGTTGAATAAATGTAAGCAAAAAAGGACCACCTTTCTGCCAGAAATGCCAGTTCATTTTCAAGAGCCACAATCTTGAGTGTTAACAGCAGCACCTTGGGGGTTAACCCACTGTGTTACACAGATCCACTCCACACTCCTCCCATGAGGATATTAGTAAACATTTGATTATGTTACTTGCAGCATTTTATGAAATTAATTCAGACAGTGAGTTGAGAAACATACGGTTTTTCCAAGGAAACTTTTAAGCTATCATTTGCTGGGTTGCAAATGGAAGGTAATCCTGTGAGGAGCAAGTCAGAGTGACAGTGGGTCTACTGTCTCCACCACTGACGCAGGACCCTGTAGCTGACATCTGGAACCAGCCCAGAGCCAGCACTGGGATAAGTATTCAGCGTTTCTCATCACTCCACGTTTCTTGTTCTGCTTTTACCAGGCTGTTGTTTCCTAGTTGACCCATCTGACATTCCTGCTAAATCAGACAGCTGTCCTTGAAAGGACAATAGAAAGAAAAATGAAAAAATAAAGGTGAGGCTGAAGCTGTGATACAGGGTTTAGTGTACCAAGCATTGCCAAAATAAAGCCAGCACTCAGCAAAAGCTTTATCCCATTGTACTGCCAGTCCCATATTTCAAGACCTAATTTCCCTGTGTCAGGACGGGTATTTTAGCATTTTATTTCAAAAATAGCTTCTTAACCTCAAATTAATTTAGAGTAGGATCACCCCACTATAGATGCATTGTCAGGCAATATAGATACAACAGAAAGGCTTCTTCATCAAATTCTTCCTTACAGACATGGCAAGTCAGAGCTCCATCAGCCTTTACTTGGCAATCCCAGGGACCCAGAAACAGCTTATAGAAGAGCAATGTTAAGTCTGACATGTCATTGAGGACTGGCCTTACTGATAAATTCAGGGCAAAGTGAGGGCAACCTAGAGTTGCCAATGCTTTTGCAGCGATTTGCAGTCCTGTTCTTTCTGGTGCCTCCTCTGTCTGTCTCTATAATGAGCCACACTAGGCTATTATTAGGCTCTGAACAAGGAGGGAACAGGTCCCTCTGGGCTGCCAGCAAGG
The DNA here is from genome assembly GCA_013396755.1 of Sclerurus mexicanus. Classification (NCBI taxonomy): domain Eukaryota; kingdom Metazoa; phylum Chordata; class Aves; order Passeriformes; family Furnariidae; genus Sclerurus; species Sclerurus mexicanus. The sequence goes on along the minus strand of VWZF01000445.1, from coordinate 504,312 downwards.
TGGCCATGGCTTTGATGCTGGCGCTGTCATGGGCATAAGAACCAAGACTAGCTGGTAGTGCCAGATCACATGGGGTAAATATGCTCCTTCAGCTCAATACCCACCTACCAGAACCAGCACAGCCTACCTTACGGGTCATTTGTTTCCTAATGAAGTCAAGAACTGGGAAAAAATAACAATAGCCTTGTTCCTGTTAGTGCCACATTCCCACATTTTCACCGTTTGGGTTCATTTGCTGCCATGCCAATACTTTTTTTTTTCCATTAATTTTGACCTGAAATAACAAAGGCCTGCCTGTACAGAGGGCTTCCTTGGTCTTATGCTGACAGTTTGGAGGTTAAAGCTTGCCCAACTCAGACATGGCAAAAAGTAAGCTAAAGATACAGGCTACAACAAGGCCTTACATAGGGCAAAATATTCTTTCAATTCATGTGGTACTCTCACCTGCAAGCCCAACTCTGCCCATATCCTTTAGTGTGGCTAAACAGGACCTCTGCTCTGCTCTGGTCTGGCTGGGAGGGGACGAATGCTCCAGGAGCCACTGAGCTGTCATGCCATGCACCATCAGGACAATTGTCTGTGCTCATCTCAAGCTACTAACAAAGAAGGCAGCCCTTACTTAATCAACTAGAAGGGCAGTTGAACGTGGTCTGACAGGAAAATGTGGATACCAGAGAAACCTCTGTCAATCCTAATGGTGTTCTTAGAGAAAATATGACTCTTCCTGTGAGAGGACTCATCAAACACATTTGAAATCTATATATTTTTGAAAAAGAAAGGGTACACAGAATCCCATACATTAACTGGAGGGGTATGAGAAAGTGTATTTTGCTTTGTGTTGTCCGTAATAAGTGATAACATTACCAGGATTGTTATACCTTCTCAGCAAAAAACTCCACTGGTTTCAGTGTTTGCTGGATTTAGTTCGTCCTACCTGTCTTATTTTTACAACTTTTTGTGGCTTGTTAGTACCATGGTAGCACACAGAATACCATCTGATTTGTACATCAGAGGTTAATATTCCTGTTGCAGTTTAATTTGCATTGCAGAGGTTATTCAAGGAAGCTGATTTTCATGTCTTGATAGAGAAAATTAATGGTGAAAAGGATAACAAATTGTCAAATGATAGTTGTGAATATTAAGAATCAAAAGTAAAAGGTGCATAAGAAGCAACACTATCATAATTTCAATGAGCAGAGTGCTACCTTCTAAACTGCTATTCTCACATAGCAGCCAAAGGATTTGTGTGGGTGCATTATAGCTCTATACACTGCCCAAGGTACAGTAATAATTTTATTCTCTAAGTAGCCCAGACTGACAAAGCATGGCTTTTTAAAACATACTTCAAATAGGGAGGGTTTTACTAACCCCTCAGAAGATATGAAATGTAGATTCATAGAGCCTATTTAAAACATATGAAACAAGTATCACTTGCTGGAAGCTTGTTTTATGTTCCTGAACACAATACTTACAGAGCCAATGGTTCTGTTATTTACGCATTGTGTCACAATATAATTTTCTCTTTTTTCATGAAAGAAGAAACAGTATGATTGTTTCCTTTATGTTTTCTTCAGCAGTATTGAATGTTGCCACAAGAAGGATGAGTTACATCATTAGACTCTGTAGTAATTAATTCACTGAGTTTCAGTGTTTTTCTACATAGTGAAGACAGGCATGGTTATGCCAAATATGCCAAATAAAAATATTAAGTGAATCCCACATTCTTCCTCAGTGGCTATCAATGTATTGATTGTGTGGGTTAAATTCTACAGCTCAGCTTGTTACTGCCTCCCTGTATCTGGAATTTCGCATCTATTATATAACAGACTAAAGGTATCCTCTCTTTTGCACATAGAACCATGATAAGCATCCTATAAACACCCACATTTCACAATGGTGACATAACTTGTCTTTATACTCCACATATGGATGTCAGAAAACACCATGCACTACAAGGTTTCCATAGAAACTAATGTACTTCAGGCAGAAAAATGAAATGAGATTTATAAAATTTATTAAAAAAAATAAAAGGTTTAAAAAATAAAGAACATCAAATCTTCTCATGTTTTTTTGTCAAAATGCTCAGAAGTTGTTCAATCCAGGCCTTTATAAAATAACTCTTAGAAACCATAATTGGTTGATGGTAATGACACTGTCCTGAACAACTGGACTATTAGTTCATATGTTTTCCTTTGTTTTCTATGTCTCCACTAGTGTAATCTGGACAGTGGTTTGCTTCCTGCCATCATTACAGATGAGCACACTGCAGAGGTGCCTGTGAGATGCCCACATGCCCCACACACCCCTCTGAGGGCCTGGCATTTCTTCCTCCAGAGGGCTAAACCTCACACTTCAGCTTATGGGTGGTTGGTTGCTAGAGAAAAGAAGAATCAGCTGAGGAGGAGGCACTGCTACAGCCTTTTCTTCACGAATTTTATTGGAAAAATGTGAGAGGCAGAGCAGGCACCCCCTCTCTGGTCTCCCAGAGCAATTTTTGTGCTCATAGCAGCAACAACTGGACTGAACAGGGACATTTTATAACAAAGCTGTGATGACAGGGACATTTTCTAACCAAGCTGTGACTAACCAAGCTGGAATGGCAGCATCCCTGTGGCCACATAGTTTCTGGCACTGACAGTATATCCCAGCCGTTCCCGTGTTTGCTGACCGCTCTTTCAGGATGGGCTTTGGTGCTCAACCTGGGTGGGAAATATTTCACTGTGACAGAAAAGCGGCTTCCTCTTTTTGGCACTAGGCTGCCTGCTCCTTGGCAACTACATGCTGGCTGTCTAAGCTCCCGGTTGAGCTGAATCAGCACTGCTGGTGAGGCTACTGCTGCCTCCTCTGAATTTGTAAGACTGCAAAAATGTATAGGCAAGTCTGAAAGGGTCAGTGCAGCAAAATAGGAGAAAGAGTGAGTGACGTTCTTCTATCTCATTTTCTTTGAGGAGAACAATTTTGTTTTACCTGGCATGTCATCAAAACAGGTTTCCCAGCTCTGCTTTAAGTCTAATACAGACAAAAGACAGATGTTGCTATACATTTTTCAGTAATTTTCCTATCCAAGTCTCTTGGTATTCACTCTATTACTCCTGCATAATTCAGGTTGCTTACAGTGGTTTGATGTTCTCTTGGAATTTCTTCTTGTTTGTTTGTGACTTTGCCAGTGACTAACATCACAATACTTTACCACCACTCTGGGGCCTGCTATACCTAGGCATCAGCAGCACATTCCCAGGGCTTTTCTGTAGTCCCAGCCCTGGCAAGGAAGCTCTAATTCCTCTGGGTCTTCAGTGAGGCATGCTGGACTCTCCAAACAGCAACTTTCACGACAAAACCTAAACAACCGTCTCAGTGTACTGTTATCAGTAAGGTTGTTTTTTTTTTTTCTAGGCTATGACCCATTAAGGGAGATGGGTTTGCATCATTTGATAAGTGATACCACTACTTAGAACTGTGTGTCTGAGATGTTTTGGGGAAGGAAAACTAATTACATAGTTATGGGGTGACTAAGAGACTGGGATAGCAGCTCTGCAGCGCTTAACATNAAGAGGAGATACAAGGATTCCCTGAGGCAACACCTCAGCCTTGGCCATATTGACCACCATCAATGGTCCACTCTGACCTCCAGTCGGGAGAAATGGCGACACACCATCCATAACGCTGCTGCTTTCTTTGAGAACACACGCAGAGTCAGTCTCAAGGAGAAAAGACATCAGAGAAAGAACTGTGCCTTGCCAATACCACCCTTGGAGACTTTCCGCTGTGGCTTTTGCGATCTGACTTACCTGTCTTGCATTGCCCTTTTTAGCCACCAGCGTGCTTGTAGCAAGCGTGGGTAAAGCCCTTCCCAAATCTTCATTCGCAAAGCCTAGCCATGATGATGATGATGAAGTGTCCCTGCTTCACCCCAAGCAAAAACAGTTTTTACCTGTCAGCTGACAAGTGCAGCTCATTTTCTAACACAGCACAAACTACAAAAATCACAGCTGCCACCTTTTCTTGGTGGGCTCAGCAGTGAGAGACTTGACACAGAGATAGAATTATTGCTTTGTTTTGGCAGTGATCATTCCAGGTGAGGACTGAAACACGTACATAGATTCATACCAAAATGACAAGAGCCAGTTACATGAGTGCTGGATCCATCCATAAAAGATGTAGACACTGAAATATGTAATTTTAGTAGCTCTGTTGTCTCCATTGTCGTCTGAACCTTATTTTAGGTGCCAAGACTCTCAGCACCTTAACAACAAGCCCTCTGGATGCACTTAACCTGCTCTGCTCTGTGGAGGGAACAAAGGTGCCACAGAGAGATTCCTGCTTTTAGGCTAAGGGGAGTGTTGTAGCATCAACCTTGATGTGTCTTATCCCTCCCATGGGGCCAGTCTAATGCATAAATAAAAATTAAAAAATTTCATCCTCCAAGTCAATCTGCACTTTGACACAAATCTTTAGTTGCCTTAACGTCACATGCTTAAGCTCTAATCATGCTAGAGAGAATTGCCCCAGCAACAGCAGTTTCAGCTACAGGATGTGTCTGAGCAATACTAGTCATCTCCTAGTCTACCTTAGCAGCAGCCCTTGTGAGCCTGATGTAGGAAAAGGTTTCACTCTGTATTGACTTTAAATATGTTCTCTTCTTCCTTGACTTCAACAGACTTATATGTTTGCAGGTATGTGGTATGTGCAAGCTTAAGCACTTTGTTGGATTAAATATATTTTCTTTTTTTTTTTTCTTATCATGGTTATTATTAAATAAAAGCAGAGTAGAAAATGCTTGCTGCAGTCTATTCAGCAGTGGGAGTCAGAAAAAGCTGTAAGAGTGGGTAAGATACAATAACAAGACAACATATATAGATCGAACTGACAAAAGAGATGTAAGTGCTTGGATTCTTCTGCTTATTGGGACCCATTTTGAAACACCTTGAAATCTGGATTCTTAAAAATTGAGTTTGTTTCAGGCCTTTAAATGGAGCTCCTTTAGTATTCAGATAATTCTGTAAGCTTTTGTATCCCCTCCTTGAAGAGACTTGCGGATAGCAATTCCATGCAACCTGTCTGCATTGTTCTCTGAAACACTATTAAACTTGCACTCAGATAAAAGTTCTTGTCTATTTCATTAGCTGCTCTCAGCAGGGGCTCTCATGCACATACACAAGAAAGCTTCAGAATGTACTGGGTGCTGATATAGAATAATAGAATCATACTGGGTGAATCATAGAATCGTAGTATGGTTTGACTTGTAAGGGATCTTAAAGATTATTTAGTTGGGGGTTGGAAGTACATGATCTTTAAGCCCCCTTTCAACCCAAATCACTGTATGATTCTATAACCTATTCTAAAAACTATCCTAACATTCACTGTTGAAAAATCCCCATATGCAAATAAACATACACATATCAAGAAAAAACAGAAGTGGCAGGATTAACAGCTAGGGCAGAACAGAGATTCTTCAGGAAGAGCATCTGTGCCAAATGAATCTCACATCTATCAGCAAAGCTGACAAGATAAAATGCTTGCCCTGTATCTAATTAAATCTCACAGCTCCTAATAAACACACAAAAGTATACAAAGGTGTGTTTCAGCTGTGAAACTTATGATTTTATTAGAATGTACTACTAGTGCAGCAGGAGAACAGCTTATATTATCCACAGATAGCAGCTGACTGAAATTGGCAGATCAGGCACTACCTGTTGGCAAACAGACTAATTCTATCCTTTTACTTACAGTGCATATTTAGAGCCCTCAGCAATATTCTTTGGACTCCAGAGGCTGCAGGGCCGAGCTTTTGGTACTGAGATATTTCAGGCATTTTTCTGCCGGTTTTGAGGAAGATTTTCATGGCCACGGTCATGCTGAGTAGAAGCACAGATCTATGCATGGTCTCAGCAAGGATAATATGCTAACTTGGGTGGTAAGGTATCTCATCCCAGCCTCTTCTTGTGACAAGACACAGTGTGATCCACAAAGGGTAATGAACCTGCTTTCACAAACAACAGTAGATGTCTGCTGGTGATTCATACTATAAAAACCTGCTTTTCTGTTGCTGAGGTCTTAAACCTAGTTCCTTGCTTATGTGTAGTCATTGTATAACTATGTCTCCACTTCAGTCTGTGAAGTTGTTAACAGCTGCCTACAGCCTTCAGTTGGAATGAATTTCCTTCATGTGTAAGCATCCATTTTTCCCTGCTCTCTTGGCTGCCTTACTTGTGTCCATCTGCTAACGTGGCAGGATGCTGCTTCCAGATTGGATCCTTGCTTCAGCAGAGGTCCTGGGAGAAGTATGGGTTATGCGAGTAGCCTGTTTAACACCATCTCATAAGCATAAAGGTCTTTTCCCTGTGCCATCTCTGAGGAATTTGCAAGCTGTCCCTCTTTATGCACTCTTCATACTGCAAAACCATCATGCTGTTTCTCCAGCAGCCAGTGTTGTCCAGGCCAGATGGCCTACTTTGTTGCCCAGCTGGAAAAGACCTGAGGTGATTCCTATAAACAGCCTGGAGATCCCAAATCGTGGGAGAAAGGAAGTGGAAGATCAGGTGTTTCATGTGGCCAGTGTGTACAAAGCCCTTGCTGCCATATTCCTGTAGCTGCTGAAAAGTCAGAAGAATGGCTTTGAGGTGGTTGCTGTTCTGCAGCCTTTATGTCTGAGTTAATACACCATCAATTTTTCTTAACTTCCAAGGCAGCAAGCTGAAAGTGACTGGGATTTGACAACTTTTTCAAGGAAGGTGACTTTTCCTGCATAACAAGTAGGCAGTTCCTAAGCAGAAGAATATATTTATTTGCAGAAAAGAAGGTGTAAATGAATGAGGTCAAAAGACTTTTGGTGACTAATATCTTGTTACTCGCTGGACCATAAAAATCACTTGAGCTGGACCAGAGTTTGCATTCCTTTTATGTCAATATTATGCTGGGGATTGTTAGTAATACTTTTGGACCAAACTAAACAGTAGAACCAGGAGTGCCTGTTTACTCCAAGAAAGCAAACATCTTCAGTTATAAAACCTGCCTTAGAAGTGGCAATGTGTTACAGTGCTTGCTCTCATGAGACTAAAGAAAAATACTCACACATGAAGTTTTATTAAAATGGCTCTTGAAAGTACAAAGAATGGGCTAAAAAAGAATGTTTGTGCACAGGAAGTTTGTAATATATCAGTGCATTCACTGACATGTCCAAGATCTAGATAATGCAGGGTTTTTTGTTTTTGGGGTTTTTTTACTGGAAAGGCAACATTTCAATAAAAGAAAATCAATAACTCTTGTTAGTTACCAAAAGGCCAATTGTCTGTGCTAAAACTCATTGACATAGATTGCAATAAATGGGCTGTTTGCTACATGAACGGGTAATTGGGGTGTTTGATGATGACCTTTTTAATTCTTTTAACAGTGACCAAAGAGGCACTAGACTGTGAGAAGTTAGTTTCATGTACACTTAGAAGGAAGCAAGAAGGAAAAGAAAAAAAAATCTATACAGGAAAGAATCTGGAGTGTTACAGCCTGTGCTCATATGTATGGCTGCACATGAATTCCCTCTTGTTTCTCAGTTCAGAATATGATGAACTATTTGAAGTCCATCTTCAGGTGGTAAGCACTTCACTGTGCCATGCTGGAAAGATGTGTTCAGAGCCCCCGAAGTTGATCAATATGATATAGTGGCACAGAGGAACCAGCTCAGTGCTTAGGATTTATTTCTTGAGAGCAGAGCTAGGTTAACAATGCTCTGCTATTTCTGGAGCTTGTTCAGTTGGTATTAGCTATACATGGTACCTTACCTGTGTTATCTGTGCTATTGGCTACACAATACAACTACACCTCGAGTGAGAACACACCTGGGTGCTGCATCCAGCTCTGTAGCCCTCAGCACAGGAAAGACATGGACCTGTTGGGGCAGGTCCAGAGCAGGCCACAAAGATGATCAGAGGGCTGGAGCACCTGTCCTATGAAGACAGGCTGGGGGAGTTGTGATTGTTCAGCCTGGAGAAGAGAAGGTTCTGGGGAGACTTTCTAACAGCCTCTCAGTACTTTGAGACAAATTTTTGCAAGACCTGTAGTGATAGGACAAGGGGTATATGGTTTAAAGCTAAAAGAGGACAGATTCAAACTATATATTGGGAAGAAATTTTTATGAGGACAGTTAGGAACTGAAACACATTGTATAGAGAGGTTTTGGTACCCTGTCACTGTAAGGGTTCAAAGACAGGTTACATGGGGCTTTGAGAAACCTGATCTAGTTGAAGATGTCCCTGCATTTTGCAGGGCAGTTGGACTAGATGACCTTCAAAGGTCCTTTCCAACCCAAACTATTCTATGATTCTATGAAATAACTCAATGCCAAGGCAAGAAGAAACCCACTGCTATTTTTGTTGTGGCACTTTTTCACCACTGCTGAGTCTCAGAGTGGCTATGGTCAGGAAAGTTTGTTGGGAGGAAAGGAATCACTGCCCTTCCTAAGGAAAGTAGTTGCAGTGAAATGGAGCTAGAAAGAGAAGACATGAGCATAGATGAGGGATAATGGGTAGAGAGGAACATGTCAGTGTAAATGTTCCCAGGAATGCCTGGAATCTTGATTGCCGGTGAATAAATCTCAACAGAGCTGACAGCTGCAGGGAAGCTGGGGGAGTTGGTCTAAGGTATGAAATGAGGCATAAAAAAGTTAAGTTGTCCAAATTGTCATTTCTATGCTGCTGTCTTATCACCAGTTCTGACATAAATATCATCAAGAAAAGATTTATGGTGTGCACTCATTTTAGTTATTTGGATAATTGGATGCTAAATATACACAGAGCTCATCTTTCAGATATTTGAAGTCCTTCCAAATCAGGTAGTAGCTCTTTTGGAACTAAAGGTTTCATTAGCCTGCCCAAGCATGCATTCCTCCCCTCTCAGTGGCGGACTTCAAATACTTAAGCCTTGGTCCACAGTTGAACTGTTCCTGGGAAAACTACAGGTGTTCAGTTAATTTCTTTGGTGTAGTTTATTAGGTTTTATACATTCAGGCTTAAGATGAAGATCCGAGTTGTATCACCATCATAAAATTTATTAGGTTCTTCTACAGGCAGACAATGGATTTGGTCACAGCCCAGTTTGCAATCAGCCACAAAATCAGCTTCAGTTAGCCCTGCCCTTGCTGCCCAGATCAGCATCATATAGCTCTGGATGGACACTTGAACTATGCTGAGTTTTCTGTCCCTCAGGGATCCAAATATCTGCCCCCAGGAAGCAAAAGGCCATCCACATGAGTGGGTGCTGCCCTGCATGAGTGGAAATAATGTCATGGCAAAGTATGAAATGCACAGACTGAAGCAAACTTTATGATTAATGGGATATTATGGGAATGGGTAAAGAACAAGACCTTGTTAACAAGGCTAATAAATAAGATTACACTGAGCTGTCCTGGGGAACAAGCAAGGGAAATGGCAGAGAGAGCCAATAGAGATGAGATGGTTGATCTGAGTGGAAATAAAGAGCTGCACTGGGGAGCATCTGAAAAAGTCAGCAGAAAGGCTTGGCCTCCTTGTGCCTTTGAGAAGAAACATGACTTTAAGAGCTCAGTCCAAGGAGATGCTGTACTCTGGAGCCAACCTTTCATGGCATCCTTCCCTGGGTGCTCCCCTTTGCAATGAACTGCAGAAGGATTTTTACGAACTCAGCTCTGTTTGACCAGCAAAGAAGAGCTGGAGCTCAGCAGTTCCTTTTGTCCTGCAGTGCTTGTGTAGGGACACCCACTCCAAGGGGAGCATTGTAGAAATTCGGCAGATAACAAATGGCCTTGTGTAATCACCCGATCAGCCCTAAGACAAGCAAGGATTCCAGGGCTGAGAGGATGCAATTGCAAGCAGATGTCTTGTCTAAATCGAAGTTCCTTGAATCAGATGATTATATTGTCTCCATGGGAAAGTCATGATTGCTTTGACAAAATATGGATTCAGAGAGGAGACGGAAAATAATCACCCTTCTCTCATTATCTGTCATATTTCTTTCATCTTTTTCCCCATTAGCTTACTGAATCATTTCAAATGTGCCCTTCTTTCTTTGCCCCTAGCCCTGTCTTTTCTGTCTCCAAATCATCTTTCAGGCATTTAAAAGCTTTCCCTCCTCCTCTCTTATTTTATCATCAATTAGATTTTTTTTCTCTGAGAAACCTAAGTGCAAGAGTCCCAGCAGGAGACATCTGGCATGTTTTATTGGTGGTACTGGAGCTCTGCCGATTTCTTCCAGACAAGGAACAGGCTCAAAGATTTTAGAAGTGCCTGCCTTGCTGGTGCTGCCACTTTACAGGGCCCTTGCTGTGCAAACTGATATCTTCAGATGCTTGTTCATGCAGGAGGTACTGACAACCCAAAGAGGCAAGGCAAGAGGGTGACAAAACTGTAGGTGCCTGCATACTGGTTTCTAGTCAAGTAGAATCAGGACAGAAAACTTCCTAGATCTTATCCTATGGATTTTTAATCTTCCTCAAAATGCCCTCTGGTGCCTGCAAAGGGTTTGCTTTCTGCCTTCAGTTGCAAACTGGAGTTCAATCCCACCACACTCATTGTTCTGCAGTGGGTGAAAACTCTTGACCCACATATTAATCATGAGAATCAATGCATAAAATCATTGTCAGAGGCAAGTGAGTTATCTGCAAGGAGCAATGCATATTTATGGAATAAATTCTGTTCACTTTTATGTTTGCTCTTTTTCCTCAAGTATCTCCTCATAGTCCTCTAGAAGATAGGAGTTTTCTCACATGTATTCATTTTGAAGACTTCTTTCCTTGGAGATCAGCTAGAGAAATATCTTTGGGAATATGCACAATTTGTTATTCATAAGTCACGCTCTGTTGCTTAGTCATATCCCTGCTTCTCTGTTCCTGGCTGGAAGCATTATATAACATCTGTGCTCTACGTAAGTGTGATAAAGGGACAGACTTCACATGTACATGTACATCTATACATATACACATACGTAGATTTGTGTATTATCAAATATTTATGGAGATAAATAAGTCTTAATCACGTAATTTCTTCTTCCAGCAGTAAGTTTCTCAAATCTGACAGGACCAAATGGTCTGGAAATGTGAGCCTGGACAAGGTAGTCCAAACCACCATGGCATTATTTTTGTTTTGCTGGCAGGGTAAGCAAAGCATATGCATCTGCTGAGTCCAGTGCTGAGAATCAGCTTGTGGTGCAAGAAACAACTCCCTCCTGCCTTGCAACAGTCTTGTGGCCTCCTGTTCGCTCCACAGCCCCACTAGGGCTCCCCAAAGACTTCTGCCACCCATCTCTGCATGTGAGAATCAACTGAGACTAAAAGTGTATCTAGAAGTCGCTGCATTTTTGAGGGAGCCATGGCAGCTGCATGAACGCAACAGAGAGAGCCAGAAAGGATACAACACCTGGCTACAGCTCACAAACCAAACTGTGGAATTAATTTCCTTTTTTAAAATAAACAAAACGTATCTGCCCACATGTCCTTATATGTCAGCCATGTCCAGGCCATGTCGCTTACCCAGATAATTAAGTCAGAGCAGTGGTCATTAAGAAGGCTGAATTGCTTCCTTTTCTATGGCATACACCCAGGGGAGAACACCTCGATTTCCATGCACAAGGTGAAAAATAAAAACACACAAAAAAAGAAACTAAGAATAGAAATAAATAAGCTGGAAAATAGAGCTTCTGCCTTGTAAGTCACATCCAATGACTTTTACCACGACTGCTCATATACGTGCAGTAACACAGTGCCCCCTACAACTCAGCACATATTTATTTCAGGATTAGCTGTGTGCAAGTGACACCAAAGCAAGCCCATCATTTGCCAGAACACCTGGTTTCCCCCCAGAGGTTTCAGATCCAAAAGCTGAGATCTGACAGATTTTTCATGGTGTGATTGCAGACATGTAAATTGGAGGCAGCCAATTTCATTTTGCTCGCAAGCTTTAAGAAATGTAAATCTGGGTCTCTGAAATATTCTAATTACTTCTCCCTGATGGATCCTTGTGGCTTGAATAACACTAAAATTGCATGACATTCCACCCCCAGAAAATACATAATTCATGTCTGCAATCCAGCATCTGTATAAGCTCTGTTCAACTTCAGGGATAGCATTAATTTCAGAATGAGGGAATCCCTTATTTCTTTATAGGGGTAAAAATGTAAATTTCCATATCAACCGCAATTTCCATGTTATTCATCCACAAGGAAGCAAAGACTATGCTGGTGGTATGTTTTGCACCAAGCTGGTGGTTCATGCATCCAATTATGTTCTGCTTGATCAGTGTCATATTGGCATCTCAGGCTGATTGTGTCACCTTCATTGTCACCAAAACTGACATGGTGGCACTGAGACAGGTGTCTGCAGCAGGGAGGCAGCTCACTAGGTGTCTGCTGGGTGGGTGACTTGGGCACCAGTGGGAGTGGACGGCAGTGATGACATTTCGCATTTGTTGGTGGAGGACAAGAATACATTCCCACTTGCCACATTTTGATCCGTACAAGTGAAAAGATGTTTCCCAATTGCTTTGGTTTCATAACAATCAGCTCCCAGGTTAGAAGCAGAGATAACTCTGGGGCCTGCAACAGAGACTGCATTTTCTGGCAGACAAAAATCTGGAGTTTTCTGTAAATGCACAAAAGGAACCTGGGAATTAGGCAGAATGCTCTAAGAGCGTGTGTGAAGTGTGCATGAGATGGAGATGTGATAAAAATGTATTTGTTCATATCACTTCAGTGCAGCATCCTCACTTCAACTGTGTATTTATTGTATTCCTTTGAAATGTAGCTGTTTTGTAAGTATAATTAAGAGCGGGTGCCCTGCACTTTGCAAACATGGGGATGCTGCCATGGCAACAGCAGAGAAACGCAGGGAAGCAGCTCTCTCTGATTAATGTAATTACATAGCAAGCATGTATAATGCCTTTAACTACAGTTTACTTTTGCATGAAGGAGGCATATAATGGATAATATAAGTTCTGTGTGTGTATTTCAGAAATGCTCTTTGCATGTGTTGCAAGTTCATCACTTTTAGCAGATCGTGCACGTCATGAGGGACCTACCATTGCAAGGCAATTAGGAAGATAGGGAGGTATGGGGGATTTTGACTTCTCCCGGGCTGCTAGTGAGGTTGTTCTCTGCTTGGTTTATTTCTGTTACATTTCAAGGTTATATTTCAAAGCCAGGTTTTGTAAATACAGTTGATTTTACTGCTTTAGGGTCAGAAGATTCAAGATCTTATATATGTGTCCAACTTTATTCAAGTTTGGAGTCCTACTCAGGTTAAAAGAGAATTTTCAGGTAAGTAAAATTCCCCTTATACTTAAGTACCAGTGATGTCAAGCTCCAGGCAAACTGGTGTGCACAGGCAGCTCCACTGAGTAACTAATTGCCACAAGTATTAATCCTGGTCCTGCATTCCTCAAACATTAACCCTCAATGCCCTCTTTTTTTCCAAGGAAGCATTTTCCACGTGGAGGGAACAAAGGGCCAAAGCCCGGGGAAGTTACTCAGTAAGGCAGGTGGTGACTGGCCATGGCTGGTTTGGTACCATTTCAGACAGCTCAGTCAGAAGCCTTCAATAAGGGAATGGAAAGAGAAAGGAAAGGGGAGATCAGTGGGAAGGGAAAGCACATTTTTTCATTCCAGGGCACTCCTTGGACTTGAAAATATATGTGATATGCTGGATATTGTAGGAGGCTGTGCAATATATGGCTAACACTAGAGGAAAAAAGGAAGAAATCTTTAGGGCCAAGCATCCTTTCATGAGGCCAAGAGGTAGGAAAGCTTGGCACGGCTTTTGCCAGTTATCAGGCTGTCTCACAAGAGATAAGAGTCCCCTCTTGGAACCTGAGGTCATCAGGATAATGCCACTGCCACCGTGAAACTCTGCATACTTATTATAGCGTGGATTTTTTGAAAACTGAACAGCAGCTTACAAATCATAGGTAATATTTTCACAAATAAAAAGAGAGAGCAACCCTCTAGAAATGGACATCTTGGGATCCAGAGAACAATCTTCTGTGGACTGACAAAATTATATCAGGCTGAGGTGCAGTAGCCCAGGGAGGTGTTCCCCCATGAACAGTGTGATGTATTACAAAAGGCCTGTGCCTGTGCAATAGCAATTTTCTCTGTTAGCATCAAGGCATTGAAAACTACTTTTTTTGTGGTAACCACATGTGCTCTTCCTTTAAGTACTATCATTTAAAAACCTGCCAATACAAATTATTTTTATTACATTCTTAGATGACCTTTACTAAATCTAGAGAGCCAGATCCTTTGCAGGCATGATTTGAAAGAAATCAGTGACTTCCACTAGTTGAAGATTTTATTCTGAATGTTCTTCTGAAAACTGAGGTACCAGATCTTGAACTAATCTATAGATAATTCTCTTACATTAATTTTTTCTTAGTTTGTCTCACTCTGGAGAAAGAGAGAATAAAAGTAAACTAAAAGGAAAAAAGTCCACTTACAGTCCAGCTATTTCAATTAGACAAAAAATGGAAAATTAAGTATTAAAAATGGTTCTGAAGTTTTAATCTGTTTTAAAAGAAATGGAAGTTTTTTAACTAAAACTTATTTGCGTAACAGGCTTGCCTTTTATTAATACTCCCATTTACCTGCCCATTTTCCATTTGTTCATTATAATCTCTCTTAAACGGGCAGTTCAATGTAGCCTCCCTTCTGGATGTACAAATCTGTCAACAAAATCCAAGAAATAATCAGGAATTTACCTCTGTGAAAGCTCAGCAGTGTTCTTAATTGCTGAGTACTAGAGCATTCTAATGTCTGGCAACAGAAGGACTTTCCTGAAAATTGAAGAAAAAAGCTGACTTGTGAGCTCGCATCTCTCAGAATGACTCAGAGCCAGACTCCTGACTAAGAGAATTTCATTGTTCATTCCACAGAATATTGTTAAATTACAAATTAGCAAAAGCGCTATTCTGTACTCTCAGGCTGACATACGAATATGCATTATTCATTGCATTCTAATTATTTCCTTTTCCTTCATAAACCAGGAAATGAAAGACTAAGGAATTCAGTGAGAGGTGAGCTTAAACTATTGTTGTAATCAATTTTAGCCATATGTTCATTTTTATGTATTTAACCCCCACTTTTCCTCTTTTTACTCTCCCTTTTTCCATTCTGTATCATTATCTGTTCCATCTATGTCTACAGCCCAAACCAGCCCAAACACACTCTCTGGAGCACAGACTATTTTTCACTTACTTGTTTTTCAGTGGAATGTTTAGAGCAATGGGAGACTAAACTCTTACTGCATCCTCCAGTAATGTAATTAGGAAAAATGCCTGAATCCCTTTTGTCAGGAATTGTCATCAGCCTGGTTCACTTCTAAGTCAGATTTTAACACTTAGAACCAGGATTCTATGAGGTTTTGGGTTTTGTTTTGTTCGTTTGTTTGTTTTTTGAAACAGTTTTAATAAAGTGTCCATTTACAAGGCTTATGTTGCAGTTTTCTTATTTTTAACTTTCTCATGCACATGAACAATAATCCATTGGATTTCTTCCCCTTTTTCTCCTCCTGGTAAAGGAGTTCTCCAGTTATTAATTTACTGCATCACAAGAACTTTCTGAATTTTTATTTTGAATCTTGTAGTAACTGAATAGTGAAACAAGTGTAAGGCAAGTATAAGACATTAGATTTTGAAAGAGGTTTTTAAAGTGATATTTTCTCACCTTCTCAAAAGCTCCAAAGGAGTGAGTGACTGAACATGCAACTAATACTTACCACTTACCTGGCAATACAGACCAGGTATTTGGGATCAGCGCTATATGAACACATGTATTTTGCTGTACACACAGTTAAAATTCTTCATGACACACTGTAGAAAGTGTTTCAGCTGTAAACTCCAAGTCAAAATTAAAAGCAAGTTATAGTTTTTCCTCTTTTGATATCATTTTTAATCAGGTTTGTTTGCATACTGAATGAAAACTTGAGCTCAAAACTATGCAATAAAATTATAAGCATTCTCTCCAAGGGCTGCTTTTGCCACTCAGCCTGTAGCAGCTCTGAAAATGAAGAGTTCAACTTAGGATAAACCTCTCAGGGCTTAAATTTAAAAACTGCACATAATTAAACAAGACCAAAATGGACACCATGCATTGATGATTGGCTCCCATACACTGGAACTGTAGCAACCTTTGACTTGCAAACAGGTGTTCTCTACCAGCCAAAGTAGCAGGAGTAGGTCATGTTCAGATTGCTGGGATGTGTCCAGAATGCAATCAACACACGCACTGAGGCCCACAAGTATAAAAAGAAACTGTGAGAATTTTTACCGTAGGATGAGATTTTGCCCATAGAATTGAAACTCTTGGTTATACAATTGGCTTGGCTGAAAAGCAGCATCTTACAGATTGTTTATGCTTTCTGAGCATCAGCAAAATTCTGAGGCTGATGTATTGAAATCAACAGCAACCTCACCACTGATTTCAGTGGGAAAAGTCGAACTTCAGAACTTCACCCTCTTTTTTTACTACTTCTTAGAATATTTCCACCCACAAAATCTCTAAAACTTCAAGGATGTGAGGAACACATAAAATGTCTGCATGGTTCAATATACTAGATCAGTGGAAGTCATTGCACAAATATTTTAAGACACTTCGATTTATTTCACATATCAATAAAGAGATACTAATTTCATCTTCAGGACTTTCAGTTGAAAGTAACAAATGCTCACATTTTGAGATTTCCTTGCTAGTCCTGGATCACTTGCTTTCCAAGTGTTCATGTGCTAGAAATTACATTGCCTGTGCTTTGTTGACACAGACTTACTAGACTAAAGCACGATATTTCAGGGTATAAGGGAAGCCTTCCAGCATGCTTTACTGGGCAGAATAAACACCAGCCTTCTTGAAACCCATCTGTATCCTGCATTCAACATCTTCAGCATATTCTTAATCAGAAAATAGAAGTCATGAGGAGGATAACTTTTCTCCATGAGGCAAATGAAATGTTGATTAAAGAGGTTAATGTTGGTGAGTAGGCTGCAAGAACTGTCTGATTTATTAGTCTGAAACAAATGACCTCATGAGCATGTCACTGAAAAGATGTGTTCATGTGAAGACTTAGATTTGCATGAATTTATTTTCTGTGTGGAATTGATTAGCCAAAATGAATTAGTTTGAGGGTACTTGTTTGCATCTGTTCACTTCAAGTGTTTATTTATTTACTAATTAAGAGAAGGCAATCCTTTAATCAGTAATTTTATAAACAACAAGATATCTTTTCTTTTTCATATAATTCACATCCATAAATTTGAATTTCATGTCAGTGGCACAGATGAGGCTGAGGAAGGATGGGTCCCAGCAGGCTATTTTTCTTGTGAACTTTCTCAGCTTGCCCTTGGCCCAGCCCTTGATGCCTGACAGGGCTCTGTAGTAAAGGATAGGAAATCAGGGTAATGTTTAATTGCAGAATGCCATGCCATGTGGAGCCACCTGAGCTAACAGCATGTGAATGTGTAGAATTCAGGCTAACACCCTTACACCAGGCAGAAGAGCATATTCTGTGGACACAGCCTGGAAGTGTAGGTAGATGCAAGTATGTTTAGGAGATACGCAGGTATCTGCTAAGAAGAAAGCCTAACATGATATATCTGCATGAGGTGTTGAGAGGGGACACAGTCAGGACAGCTGACCACAGGGATACCCCACACTATGTGACATCATGCTCAGCATATGAGCTGGGAAAAGAAGGAAGGGGGATGTTCAAAGTTAAATATATGTGTCTTCACAAGTAACTGTCACCCATGATGGAGCCTGGCTTCCCTGGAAATGGCTGAACACCTGCCTGCCCATGGGAACTGGGGAAGACTTCCCTGTTTCAGTTTGCTTGTGTGCAGCTTTTGCTTTATCTGTTAAACTGTCTCTATCTCAACCCATGAGTTTTCTCACTTTTACACTTCAATTCTCTCCTCCATCTCACTGGAGAAGGTGAGTGAGTGGACGTGTGGGTTAACCCCAGGGGCTTAGTTGCCAGCTGGGGTTAAGCCACAAGAGTTGGAAAAACCTATTTGTACTGCAGCTTCCAAGGAGCAGAGTGCTTTGGAAGCACTGCCCAGTAAACCTAAGGGGTGGCTGTCCAGAGCAAAGAGAGGTTTGTGCGATGAGCACTGACTGAAGTTGGGGTCGAGGACACTGTCCCTCTGAGCTCCACCCTATGTGCTCAACTTCACTCCTGTAAATTACAGAAGCTCCACAGCACAAGGTCAGCTGTGGCAAAGTTTTGCATCTCATTGGAACTGTGTCCAGTTGCGGATTTTTTTTTTCACTTTTTCTCTAAATGGTCCCATTTTGTTTGGAATGCCAGAGATAGTTGTTGGAATGGATTTGTCTAACTTCCTGTCAAATCAGTGTTTATTCACAGAAATGTCTTTTGTTGGTGTGTCACAGAAAGTTACATAGCATAGTTCACTGTGGAGATTTAGCTAATCTGATTTAGCACGAAGCGCTTGCTGACTTTGCAAGCCATGGGACTTCCTGTTAGACAGTGGGTTCCAAGACCTTGTTTTACTTTTGGGGGGCTTAGACTCTTAACAGGATAAAGAGTTTGTCTTCTGCATTCTGCCTATTGCCTACCAATGAAAAATGGAAGGGTCTTAATCTCTATTTATTCAGAAACATCCAAAGGTAAAATTCACTTAGGAAATGGACTTCAGGGATGACATGAATGACAGTTTCCAGAACTTAACTCTGATATCGGTAAACACATGGTAATGAAGTCGTTCTATTTCCTTTGCTCAAAAAAATCCAACAGAAAATCAGTAAAAGGGTCTTCCTATTTCCTTGCTGGAGGAAAGAAGAAGTTAAATTAGGACATACTCCCAGCAGTGTGAAGAAAGGGGATTCCCTGTTTTGATTTGACACTTATTTAATAGTTTTGTTGAGTGGCAGATGGGAGACAAACAGAAGAATGTAGCTGCATACCAAAATAAATAAAAGGTATTAGAGTAGCATATTTATGCATGTGCACTAAGCTTTGACCCTTTGTTCTGACAGTCAGAATTTAGCAAAACCCCCAGTGTATATTTAAGTGGAAATATAAAATATGTGAGTTTGTAACAAAATCTTTGAAGTTGGCATCTTTAATAAGTAGAAACCGGAGATACCTGCATGTGGATTTTCCCAATTATAACTGATCCTGCGCTTGCCCTAACTTAATGAGAAATTATTCATCACTTTTGTATAAACCCTCAATTAGGTTCTTCTGTGTGGATGTGTAAGAAAGCAGGAGCCTGGCACATGAGAACTTTTTAATGCTTTACTGAGCTGCCTTTATTCAGAAAAGAGGGTGTTACAGCTTACTGGACTGCTTAAACCAAAAGCGTGTTTATCTCATGAATTATTTGTTTCACAGTGGCAATTAAAGGATTACACAACTACCTAAGTCTCACTTGTGGCAGGAACGGAACAGAGGCTTAAAGGGAGGTGGTTCATATCTTGAAGAGCTGTTACAATAAATTCAGAGGACAGGACCCAGATAGTGTGGAAAGAGAGGAATAGGATCCCAACAACATGACGTGTTTCAGTCTCCCTAGGAGCTCCTCAGCAGCTGAAACAGAGAGGCACCACACTGTCCCCGGCCCTTGATCTGGCAGTCTGTGTGCCAAGATTAAACTTTTCCCACAAAATGTTGTATTGGTGTTACCTGCCTGCTGGTGAGAGGACTGGAGAAATGGCTGGGATGGTACCCAAAAGCAGCTGCAGCTCAATGGTCATTGAGCCTAAGTATGTGCTTACAAATGTTCATACGCACTACACTTCATTATAAATCAGGGAGCTGGCAAAACTTGAAACAGATTTTAAAGCGTTAAGTTCTTTAATAATATCATACTGCTCATTTTAAATTCAACAAAAGGTAGTGAGGTTTGGTTCTTTTTTAAACAGTGGAAATTTTGCAACTGATTATCATGAAACTCAGATTTCATCTTTTCAGTTTTTCCAAAGTGGGAGAAGAATATCCTGCTGCCTTAGCCACACATGAAAGTCAGGCTTGTATATGAAATGTTCAATCACTTGGCCAATAAAAAAGAGCTGAATGCTCATGTGTTTGGTTTAACCAAAACTACTTTCAAGGAATTCTGTCCATTATTAAAAACAAGAATTTCTTCCCACAGACGTGTGGTCCCTAGTCATCTATTTGGTCTTTTTTCTTTAAAAGTTGCAGCTAATAATTAATGAATATGAAAAATTCATCTGGTCAGAGCCTTAGATTTCATTAGAGCATAAAAGTAGGCTTAACAGTGATTACACACTTGGCTTTTAACTTCAGTATCCGAATGTGTCTCTTTCCTTAGCAAATAGATTTTTTCATCTACTTATGATCCTATCTTCATATTTCTGATTTTGCAGCTACTTTGGTCATTTGTTCTGTCAAACTTCATTCTCCTGTTTTTGCCAACCCTGGTCTCAGTATAGCAGAATTTCTTATCATCTCTGAGTGAATCTCAACTCTAGGTACCCTCATGGGGCTCTGCGTCAGCCAAAGTTTTGCAGGGATATATGGAAGAGCTGAGTCTTCAAATTTTGGACTCATCTGTTCTGATTGTATTTACCTGTAATTAAGATCAAAAGATTTGATTGACTTTAAGGGACACTGCCTCAAGTGTCCTTTAGGAAAACTGTTATACTAAGAGGCAACTCTACTTTTAACCCTCCGTATTTCTCTCTAGACAAAAATTTTAATGAAGTCACTTATACTTTCTGTGTCAGTAACTGCGAAAATAAATTTTATCTCTCTACTCTTCTGGTTGCCTTCTCCCTCCTTTCTCCTAATGTCAAGAGGGCTTTTAAGAGGAAGGAAAAAGAAAAAAATGAACAACAAAAGCAAATCAGGACTCAGTAACAGAGAAATGTCTAATAGTTCAACTAACAGAAGGAAGGCTCAATGGAAGAGAAAAATGTGGATTGCTCTATTGAAATTAACATAACCATGACTGTCAAATGTGCACTTCTGGAAACTAAAAAATCTTCTTATGTGCAAAGGTTGATAAAATGAATATAAATTACCCTTGCACCAACACATTACTTTCAGTCTTTTTATTTCCTTGCTTTTGCCTTTGATGTTGTCTGTATTTTAATAGTAATTTGCCTAGGGTTTTGGTTTATTTCCTGGGTTCAATCCAAATCCTGTTGGGCATGCTTAAAGAATATCACCATTCTGCAGCCAGTTGTATCTGATCCAGAGCCTGAAATGGTTATTCATGCTTTTGTTACCTCAAGATCACACTATTCCAACTCCTTGCTGGTTGGCTTCCCTAATAATGCCTTCTATGAACTCCTACTGTTACAAAATGTGTTTGCTGAAGTGATCTACTGACTGCAAAGTCACTGCAGGAACTATTGATTAACTGTGCCATTTATTAAATTTAGATTATTCCATGAACCTGCAAAAAGCATGAATAGCCTCAGCATACCATGTCCCTAAAATTTTGAATTTGTCAGTACAGGGACAGACTGATTTTTGCATGCTTCAGCAACACCTTCATCTAAGAATTGCCTCTTTGGTCTTCAGTGGACTAAGGTCAGTAACAAGAAGTATGGCAGAGCTGACCTGTAATGAGGTAAATCTGTCAGATGTCACACAGTTAGATTTCATGAATTACATAAAGCATGAATTTTAATAGTGTTTTATACTCACTCCAGCTGTTGCGAGCCCACAGGTGGCCTTTAACTACTTGCTACAATACAACAGAATGCATTCTTGCTTTCAGCATTCATTGTAGGTTTCATTAGCACTTTTACTAACACAAAATGGAACAAACTAGCACACATTTTAAGAAAGAAGTGCAAGGGAGGCAAGCACTGATACGCAGACTGAAAATTGCTGACTGAAAACTGAACTGTCATCCAGATTTCAGCCTGTTAGAAATACAAATGTACATTCTGACATGAACAAATGCCTAGTGAATTGGATGTTGTAGATATGATCAGACAAAAAAAATAAAATCCCAATGTCCACTTTTATTTAACACCTTCTGTTATGGTTACAGGTTGTTCTGACACTGCCTCAGTTCAAACTGCTGACCCTCCACCATATCACGAGATCCATTCTCACCCTGATCCTGGTGCCATGAAGCAGCTGATGCTGTTTACTGACCTACTGCACTGGCAGCTCCATCTCTCATGGGCTGAAATCTGCCCTCTCTACTCACTGTAGGAGGAGCTGCAAGTTGCCCCAGATATGTTATCTGTGTATGAACACTTGCACGAGTAACCCATTTTTTTAAGGCATAACAAACAAAAGGAGCATAAAACTTTCAGACAGGTCTTTTGGACGGTGTATATGGAACTATGCTTTCCCAGTCTACCATAATCAGAGAGAGCCTCTCTTAAAACAGAAAAAATAGTGGGAAAGCATCCCTTGTATTAAATATTAGCAATATCACTCTATAAGCTAATTAAGTGTTTTTAAATTGTGCACCAAGCTGTGTTGTGCTGATTGTGCAAATGAAGATAAACCCATTTTAAACTTTTACATCCTCAGAATTTATTTGTGTAGTATTGTCAGGGTATAAAGGCTTTCATGTGATGTGCTTTATGCACGTATATGAAAAATTAAAGAAGGCTGAATAATTTCATTGAAACCACAGAGAGTTCACTACTCTCTCCATAGTGAATGCTTCAGAGCAAGAGTCTGAATGAGTAACAGAGATTTATAATGTGCCCTGGAGGTCAAAATACTCTGGCTTTGACAGAACAATGAAGGGATCAAATTCCAGTGGAAGTTGGCCTCCCTTGAGCGCTTCTGGCCTCTGGTCTCCCTGGCCATACAATGCAAGGGATTATTCACAGAAATGCCTCAGCCATTCTCAAGTTTTTTTTGTGGTTTGCAGAGAAAAAAGCCCAGACCTCAATCATGTGGGAGTACACTTCCTAAATCAACACTTCCATTTTCACTCAGAACCAGGTGGACAGCAAAAGTCTGAAAAGCAATCTCTATTCTCTCCATTATTGTGGCCAATTAAAAAAAAAAAACAAAAAAAAAGAGAGAGAAGAAAAAGAAAGTAGTGAGCAAACAGGTAGCTGGACTTTCTGTAAAAGGTGTATTCAAATGTCAGAGATGACTCTCAGGAGAAGTGGTGAGTTAGGATGTCATAAATGACTGTGCTGCGGAAGTACTGCTGAAGATGGGACATGGGTCTAGTTGTAAAAGCCTCTTCCAGCTGACAGTGCCAAGTGGGACTTGTGACAAGTGGAAGGTCTCGAGACCCAAAACTAGATCCAGACTGAGCAACTTCTTGGACAAAGATGTTCATTATCCCATTTCCTCTTGGTATGTTATTTCTATCATGATTGAAATATATCTCGACCTGTGATCCTGTCATACACCTGTCTTCCTGTCAAGGCATAATGTTACAATAAATAAAAGTGACAAAAATAGATTTATTAGGAATTATAAATCTAGGAAATTCTCACCTGACATTTAACCTTAACTAGGGAAAGATGTAACAGAGAGATTATCTCCTCTGTACATCAGTAAAATAGGGTACTGGTGCCAGAAACTTCACAATAGTTTGAATCAAGCTTCTTTTTGTGTGTCCTTTAAGAGAGACTTTAAATTACTGTGGCAAAGAGTAATGGCTGAGAGACCTTATCCATTCCAGTTGGGACAATAAAATCTCATTTCTCATTTAGCAATGTCAAAAGGCTGCTTGAAAAAAAAAAAAAAAAGTGTTTCATACTTACCCATTCACATCATCTGGAAGGGTTGTGTTTGAAGTTATCCAAGGTAACAGAAGCCAGCTAAAGTTCTTTAAATTGTTTTGTTAGTAATCCAGCATTGAAGGTGGAGAGACAAATTTAGTCAGAAAAATAGTCAACTGATACAGTGCAAGCCCTGTGCTGAACATAAACATAAGATGTGTGACTCAATAGCAAAAGTTAGTGTGTGGTAAGCAAGGTTTTATCAGTAAACAATGTAGGGAGACAAATATCTTGTCCAAAGGCTGTTCATGTGACTTGCCAAAAAAAAAAAGGCACAAATTATGCCTTAATGATTAATAATATCTGATCCTAGAGAAGTATGTGCATCATTTAAGCAGCAGCATCATGACCATTCATGAGGATTTGATCTTTCATCCTTGGTCAACTACATCGTACTTGTGTAAATTAACACAGACGAGATTACATTCTGAAGCTATTGACAGTGTATTAGGCAGTTAAGCTGCTTAATTTTGTCTTGTTCAGAAACGAGGGCAACATGCCTTATTTCTTGACTAAGAAAATCAGCAGAGAAGACTGTGTCATCAACATGTTCTGGATTCCCAAGAGAAATAGTCATACTCAAGCTAATATCTTCTGCAAATGTAGCTTTCCTTTTAGCAATCAAACAAAACGAACAGTGTTGAAAAAACAGTAATGTGGTGCAGCGTGGCTGTGGAAACAAGAGGAGACCACGCTGTGAGCCCTCCTTCAACTCAAAGGAAACTTCCTGTCCCACCGAAGAGTTTTCTGGCAGCACCAGCCTCCCTGGGATGCTGGCAGTCACTGGAGGCAGCCAGCGCTTGGTGAGTGCACCGCATGAAAGGACTGATGGAAGACAATGCGAAGTATTGTGCACAGCTTATTAAACGTTGCCAATCTCCTCGAATAAAAGTTAGCTCAAGGCAGAGATCTGGCTGACAGCTGAACATGAGTCAAAAGTCTCACTAGGCATCCTGGACTTTGTCACGGACCGTGTTACAAATTCACTGAGAGAGAAACTTGCTCTTCTTTAGCAACATCTTTGGGAGTTTTGGACACAGTACAACTTCCCTCATGCTTTCTTAAAATCTGGTGTCTGGCTGTAAATTGAGATTCATGAAATCTATCTGAAACCTAAGACATTTAGTCGTCCTATGTGTATATATGCCGATTTTGGAAACATGGCTATTTCTAGATTTTAATTAGACTTGTATTTTTAGTTAATGTAGGCACAAGTCTAATGAGATGAAATGGAGTTTGAAAATTTCATTTACAGTGGAACATTTATTTGAGGGTTGTTTAGGGTACCTTGAGAGTATCTCTTTGGCTGATATGTAGCCCACGTGCACTAACACTAAGAATAAACAAACCAGAGAAAAGAGTCTGTTATTGCTTTACATTTCCCAAGGGGAAAGAAATTAAAAAGTAAGGAGTCTATAAAAAAACCAGCACATAGATCAAGGAGGGGATTTAAAATCATTTAGATATTGACTAAGTGAACTGCAATATTGAATTTATGGAGAAAGAATGTTTTTAAGATGAGCATAGGCCCTTCCTGAAGCACCAACTTAAGCTGCCAAGGGTCAGGACACATACACTAGAAAAGAAGTCAGTGAAATCATGCCAAAAATGAGTGAATGTAATGAGGAAGTGAGAGCTAAGTTCACTTAATGAGTAAGTGAAAATGAATAATTGTAAATGAGACAAACTGAGGTCGGTTATTGGGTTAGTGATCTTGAGTTAAGGCTGTTATATAATAGTGCCCTTAATTCCCTCTGCCGAAAAGCTTTGGGTAAGTCAGAAAGTATGTTAGAAAATGCTTTCAGCTGTGCAGAAAATAGAATATGCTGCTGCTGAACCATACCCCATTGTAACATACAGAAGTGCTCTGCTGCTGTCTATGACATCTTCAAAGGAGATTTAAATGCAGATTTTGCTTCTCTAACCATTCCCTACTATTATCCTTCACTGTTTTCAGTAATGAAATAAAATACTTCATACAGGATTTTTGTTGGTTTTTGGGGTTCTTCTTCCTCCTCAAAATAATTTGAGGACTGCAGACATTTCAAAAGAGATAGAGAAAACAGTGGGATCTTCTCTTAATCCAGAGTTTAGCATTTGGCAAAGATGAGTCTGCTTTTCTTGGCAGCAAATGTAGCATTAGTTTTGAGTAAACTGGAAGCAATTTAAGAGAACACTATGGATACTTCTTTTATTAAACTTCATGGTGATATAAAAGGGAAGTCAAATTGACTCTAAAAAACTTCCTGGAAAGACTGTTTTTTAATACCTAGGCACTTAAATGCGTAGGGAAGATATGTCCAGGTAAATGTGTGAGACAACACCTAAAGGAGACAGAAGCTGTAAAAAATGCCAAACCAGGTTGGAAAAGACCTTTCAGATAACTGAGTCCAACCATAAACCAAGCACTTCCAAGTCCGCCACAAAACCATCTTCATGACTGCCATATCTACATGTCTTTTAAATACCTTCCCAGACAGTGACTCAACCACTTCACTGGACAGCCTGTACCAGTGCTTGACAATCCTTTCACTGAAGATATATTTTCCAATATCCAATCCAAACAGCCCCTTACACAATTTGAGGCCATTTTCTCTCATCCTATCCATTGTTAATAAGGAGAAGAGACCAACCCCCCACCTCACTACAACCTCCTTTAAGGTACTTATAGAGAGTGACAAGGTCCCTCCTCAGCCTCCCATTCTCCAGGCTGAACAATGGGCCGGCCATCCAACCAGTTTTATATGTAGCAAGTAGTACACTCATGCAAGCCTTGAGCAGTCAGTTTTTCCCGGAGAATGCCATGGCAAATGGTGTCCAAGGCTTAGTACCAGAATATACTGAGATAATTTCCGTGATAATATGCAGAGTCACACTGCTACGTACATAAAATTGGAACACTCTCCAGGTCCTGTCCAGGTTTGATTTCTGCAGAAATAAAGATGCAAAGAAGCAGAGCAGGGTTGCAGAGGGCAGAAAGACGGCCAGCATGTTCCTGAGTCTCTTCCGTCTCTGTTGTCTGCACAGAATTGCAACCCATGCTGTGCCCTGAGGATTTAGAAGCACCCAGGGTTTCCCAAGTCAAGTCACAATCGAAACCTCATCTGCCAGAAAGAATAAGATGCCCATAAAGCTGTCTCTGGGAATCCTTTCTTTTATCTGTTCTGTAGGTAGAGACGAGAGATCTGCTTTGGGCTCAGACAGAGACAAAAAGGCTGCTGGCCTGCCTGTGGTGCTCCATCTCCAATTAGTAATGGCAGGATGAATCTTAAAAAGTCCACATGAATGAGAGACAGGTTAGGTGACACTTTTCTGAGCCAGTAAGAAAATTTCCAGCATATGGCATTCTCGTGTACTACTGAAGGTCTGTGTTACATGGAGGGGTAGGGAGGGTGTGCTTTTTATTAAAGAGATAAGAAAACTGGAACATAAAGTACATGGTACTATGTCTGCCTCATCTTGCAGCTCTTACCTGGTCTACTAAGGGGAGTATGCAGATATATCGAAGACTTCCTCTGACAAGTCATTAGTTTTTCTTGTTTGAGGCATGACAGCTAACTCTGACTCAGAGCACTGCACTAAATGTCATGGCTTTAATGCCTAGGACCTCAGGAAAGGAAATTTTTTTGATAGATTGCTGCAGGTTTAGCTTCCATAAATCCACTGATCTACAGTCAGCTTCAACAGTGAAGGTTTTTGACTCATGCCGCATGCTGAGCAGTACAGAAAAGCAGAGTCCCAAGGAAAATCAGTCATCACTGGGAAGAATGTTATGAAAAGTGGGTTCTTGGATTTTGTTATTGTTGTTTTAATGCTTTTTGCTGCAGGGAACATGGCCATAGCAGAGAGTACAAAAGTAGTTTCAAGTAGTCAATATTCAAAGAAGCAAGACCACCTGTGATGAATCTATTGACTCGTGTTGAAAGAATTTGCCTGTGCGCTGTTTAATTTTGAAGTTAAATTTGAATCAGGCTGCAGGTGATATAATTAAGTTTAGATCAATATGTAGCAGCATTGACATCAGCATTGGCATTGGCACAAAACAAACATTTTGTTTTAGGAAAGAGGCAGCTTGCTTTGCTTCCTCTTCTGCAATATTGTACTGCTCAGTGCTGTTGCCTTTGAAGCCAAGGGGAAAACCACATTCTGGCCTCTGTGGAAACAAGGCTGCATCTTCTGTTTCTAGCATACTGACCACGTTAAGGTGTTCCTGTCATATATGTGAATGAATTCTGAAAGTTTTATTGGTTTGTATGAAAAATAAACTGGTTTTTTTTCTCACCCAGCCTTCTACTTTAACATAGTCACTTAAATACTCAAACTGTATGCAAATGAGTATGACTGAAACAGTCCAAAGAACTACTTCTTGATTTTAACCTTGCTGTTGAATTTTGTAAATCTTTTTTCTTTTAATTTATTGATATCAAAATATCAGGTTTTGCCAAGTTGCATATTATTATTATTATGAAAGAAGAAGAATTCAGTGCCAAATAAAAAAAAACAACCAAAAGCCCTCAATCAAATCAGAAACCACAACTTTAAAAAGACTTCTTCAGTTTTGTACTATTTCATTTCTCCATTCAAAAATGAGGACAATCTCATGATTACAATCCTGACCCAAGACTTAAATTCTACCTTTAACTTTGCTACACAGTTCTTATGCAGGTTTGATCATTCCATGTGGTGACTTCAATTTTTCTGCATTAGGAAGTGAAAAAAATAAGTTCTTGTTTTTCATCCTTTCAGACAAAGGCTGTTACTTGCCAGTTGTCTGTATAACACTTACAACAGTGAGGCCCCTAATTTTGTTGGAATTTAGAAAACAATTTAACGTTAATGTTTGAATATGAAATAAAACTATTTTTGGTGTCTTTATTGTTCTGTGTCTTGCATAATTGTCTCCTTCCTAGAAAGCATTAAACAGCTCATCCAGATTTCCAGGAGAATCTTCAAGCATGATAGCTGCAGACATTTGGTAAATGGTAAATAAGGTCATAATTTGCTCCTTATACAATAGCTATGAACCTTAGTTTCCAGGGGACATAAAGGGAAGATTCATTTTTTATCTCATCTTGACAATTGGAGGAAAAGGAAGATGTAAGAGGACTTGATGATAAAACACTGAAGGATGCTGCAGGGCTAAAGTAATGTAGTGCCTTCTTTGAAGGATTCATTGCCATCATCAAAGATTTTCATATGCCATTATGATTTAATGATTCATCATATCATTTGCAGAAACACCTGGGTAGCCCTGGGTAGCTTTACTCTCACTATACAATTTTCCTCCTTTAAATGCCTAAAACTGCCTGACAAGCTTGGTCCCTGATGAAATAGGGTGAAATACTTATTGTTCAAGTAGGTAAAATTCAAATGCATTTTCATGTATTTAGTCCACTGTCCCTGAAGTTACAGGACCAGCAAAAGACTTTTAACATGGAAGCTGCCTTTCAGAGTACCAGATACAGAGAACCAACTTAATACATTTTGTATTCCACCATGGTTATTAGGATGACAGCATATCACCGATCTGCACTCCTAATATCTATAACCTAAAGCAAGCATTTACCTGTACATTCAGCCAACTCACCTTGCCTTGTCTTGCCTTTTGCCTTGTCTTGCCTTTTATTCTTCTCTTTTTCCTTCTATATAGAAAGCAGATGTGGGTCTGAACTCCCAGCTAAGTGATCCAGGATTCCTTCACACATAGGAATATGTGACCCAACCAGTGCCAGAAATCACAAGTATCATTCTGAT